>JASAOG010000021.1:4895000-5495000 GCA_030265305.1 Biomphalaria pfeifferi
TGAATAAGAGACTGACCCTTTACAAAACAATTAATCAATTAGATACTCATTATAAGACATCTAACTTCACATTCACTTTCACCTATCCCTTGGTCTGCTGGACCTTTGGGGTACCACACATGATCTGTCAACCTTCTTTCTCCATTCTTCTCTGTCATTTGCCTTTTGATAGAATTTCATTATGATATTCTTTCTGAAAATTTTGATACCTGCCTTTTTTCCTGCCTGGGTAGACCACTTCGGGGGCCGATTTTGAGTTTGTGTTTCCACACAAACTGTCTTTGTAACCTTGTTTTGTTTTATGCTAGTGGCATTAGATCATGAATTGGATTACTTGAATCAGCCATGAAAACTGATGGTTTAACAAAGTTTAAGTCTCTAACCGGCATGCACGACTAGATGAACACACCGATACGCCTAGGCATGACTACGTCCAAGTGCTAGGCATGGCTACGTCCAAGTGCTAGGTATGGCTACGTCCAAGTGCGTAGGGGACGTAATTACCTTCTCTTTTGAAGGCACGTCTGTCATTGATCAGATTTGTTGCTACTGGGGCTGCTGCCGAGGTGGCAATAGATTTTGTGCGAGGACGTTTGGAGCATCGTCGTCTAATGAAAAGTTTCTTTCAGAATGACTTGATGTGTTCACTTGGCTGGATGTGTTCACTTGGCTGGATGTGTTCACTTGGCTGGATGTGTTCACTTGGCTGGATGTGTTCACTTGGCTGGATGTGTTCAGTTGGCTTAATGTGTACTGTTGGGTGGATGTGTTCAGTTGGCTTGATGTGTACTGTTGGCTTGATGTGCACTGTTGGCTTGATGTGCACTGTTGGCTTGATGTGTTCAGTTAGCTTGATGTGTTCACTTGGCTGGATGTGTTCACTTGGCTGGATGTGTTCACTTGGCTGGATGTGTTCAGTTGGCTTAATGTGTACTGTTGGGTGGATGTGTTCAGTTGGCTTGATGTGTACTGTTGGCTTGATGTGCACTGTTGGCTTGATGTGTTCAGTTAGCTTGATGTGTTCACTTGGCTGGATGTGTTCAGTTGGCTTAATGTGTACTGTTGGCTTGATGTGTTCAGTTGGGTGGATGTGTTCAGTTGGCTTGATGTGTACTGTTGGCTTGATGTGAACTGTTGGCTTGATGTGTACTACTGGGTTGATGTGTAGGACTATTGTTGGCTTGATGTGTACTGTTGGCTAGTTGGCTTGATGTGAGCACTATAATCTTAATATAATGTTAAACTTTGCGGGCCATTAACTCCTTGTATTTGAAGCCCCCCAATGGTTTATTTTTATTTTTTGAGAACCTCTTAGAATGTGATCAAAACGAGTCTTCGATCTGCAAACCTTCCTATGTAGATGTTCCCATGCAAAATGTCAAGGTCAGCTAAGAAGCTGCCAACAGTCACATGTTGTCAAGACGTACGTGCTGGCTAGAGAGTAGCTAGACATCCCACTGTGTTGGGTTGTGATCGGCTCAGTTGGCGGCACTGACAGTGATGACAGTAGCACTCCAACTAGTGACCTTTACTCTAATGTCTCACTTAACATCTTCCGGTCTGCGTGGTATGTGCTTGCAAGGTACTCCATGTGTTCACTAGTAGATCTCTAGTTTAGTCATCCGTACCATAGAGACTCACATTAAGTAGAAGGTGCTATAACGTCAGAATGTAGTGTGATCTCAGAATTAGACAGAGGCTCTCAGTTCAATACTGGATGTAGTATTTCCACTCTATATCTTGCTGACCATTCCTATATTTAGTATTTCCATTGTATATCTCGCTGACCATTCCTAGATGTAGTATTCCCATTGTATACCTCGATGACCATTCCTACATTCCTAGATGTTCTATTCCCTTTGTATATCTTGCTGACCATTCCTATATGTTCTATTCCCTTTCTATATCTTGCTGACCATTCCTAGAGGTTCTATTCCCTTTGTATATCTCGCTGACCATTCCTATATGTTCTATTCCCTTTCTATATCTTGCTGACCATTCCTAGAGGTTCTATTCCCTTTGTATATCTCGCTGACCATTCCTAGATGTTCTATTCCCTTTCTATATCTCGCTGACCATTCCTAGATGTAGTATTCCCATTGTATATCTCGCTGACCATTCCTAGATGTTCTATTCCCTTTGTATATCTCGCTGACCATTCCTAGATGTTCTATTCCCTTTCTATATCTCGCTGACCATTCCTAGATGTAGTATTCCCATTGTATATCTCGCTGACCATTCCTAGAGATTCTATTCCCAATGTATATCTCGCTGACCATTCCTACATTCCTAGATGTTCTATTCCCTTTGTATATCTTGCTGACCATTCCTAGAGGTTCTATTCCCTTTGTATATCTTGCTGACCATCCTAGAGGTTCTATTCCCTTTATATATCTCGCTGCCCATTCCTAGAGGTTCTATTCCCTTTGTATATCTCGCTGACCATTCCTAGAGGTTCTATTCCCTTTGTATATCTCGCTGACCATTCCTAGATGTTCTATTCCCTTTGTATATCTCGCTGACCATTCCTAGAGGTTCTATTCCCTTTGTGTATCTTGCTGACCATTCCTAGAGGTTCTATTCCCTTTCTATATCTCGCTGACCATTCCTAGAGGTTCTATTCCCTTTCTATATCTCGCTGACCATTCCTAGAGGTTCTATTCCCTTTCTATATCTCGCTGACCATTCCTAGATGTTCTATTCCCTTTGTATATCTTGCTGACCATTCCTAGAGGTTCTATTCCCTTTCTATATCTCGCTGACCATTCCTAGAGGTTCTATTCCCTTTCTATATCTCGCTGACCATTCCTAGAGGTTCTATTCCCTTTCTATATCTCGCTGACCATTCCTAGAGGTTCTATTCCCTTTGTATATCTCGCTGACCATTCCTAGATGTTCTATTCCCTTTCTATATCTCGCTGACCATTTCTAGATGTTCTATTCCCTTTCTATATCTCGCTGACCATTTCTAGAGGTTCTATTCCCTTTGTATATCTCGCTAACCATTCCTCCATGTTCCTTCTTTTATGCCACAAAAGTATAACTTGGTGCTTGCAAGATCTGCTTTTTTTTTCTTTTGCAATTTCTCTATCTTAATGCAGTGGACTTTAGAGAGAAATAGACTTTTCATTGACAATATGAGAACACAGTGAAAAAAAGAAAGTAATAGACTTTCCATTGACTATATATGAGAACACAGTGAACAAAAGAGAATAATAGACTTTCCATTGACTATATGAGAACACAGTGAACAAAAGAAAGTAACAGACTTTCCATTGACTATATGAGAACACAGTGAACAAAAGAGAATAATAGACTTTCCATTGACTATATGAGAACACAGTGAACAAAAGAGAGTAATAGACTTTCCATTGACTATATGAGAACACAGTGAACAAAAGAGAGTAATAGACTTTCCATTGACTATATGAAGAAAATGTGAAAGAGTTTCACTAGTAGGTTTACATAAATGATGAAGTACTAAGGAAACTCATTTAGTCTGAGATCGTGATACTTAACTAGTGGTTTTACTGACATGTATAATTTAATACATTGCAAGTCTTATGTTTCAAGCTTACTTTAGTCCTCCACTGTAAAGCTTTGTCCTACTATTTGTCCTCTTTTGTAACGCTTAGTCCTCTTATTTGTCCTCTTTCGTAACGCTTTGTCCTCTTATTTGCCCCCCCCACCCTTTTGTAAGATTTTGTTCACCTTTTTGCCCTTCTCTGGTCAAACAGTTGTCCGGCAAACCTACGCCGCTAACCCTTCTCTGGTCAAACCGTTGTCCGGCAAACCTACGCTGCTAACCCTTGGAGAAAGAGTTTTGCAACATTTGTTTGATATCCCGATGGGCAGGAAATGAAAACGTGGCTTTTTTTTTTCTATTTATATGTAACAGATCTTTGGTCTCTGGTCCTTATAGAGATAACCTCAGAGTAATATTTCAGAGAGCAAAAGCCATTCTAACGAGTTCAGATGACTTCTGTATTCTAGCACAAAAACAGTTTAAGAACCATTTCTTTCCTCCTGCCAACCCAGCAACAGGGAGCTGGAAAAAAAGGAAATTGTGTCCCAGCGTGATAGTCTCGGCCTGGTCCACACAGCAAACCTCCCGTCTCCCACCCCCTCCGTCGTTTCCATACACACAGTCTAACAGCATGTTGGCGGTACTCTCGCTTCCAGCCATCTCTCGGTGAGCCTGTCGTCTGATGACTCGTTATCAACACAATCATTGTGTCTTCAAGGAAATTCTTATATTTCAACGGAAGGATTTCGTTTTGTTATTCTCACATTTTTTGTTTGTATGAGTACTTTTTGAAATGTTGATCAGATCAAAATTTTTTTTCTTTTTTTTAATGTAAATTTTTTTTCCCATAGCTATTACTATTAAAGTTTTTTATTAAATTGTTATGTTGTACAAGTTAATATTAAGAAATATATTTTCTATTTGTAACACTTAATAGTTTTTAGTTTTTATATCACAAAGATGTTTTAAAGTTATTTTTCATTGATTACAATGAAAAAAGTGTATCCTCCATTGTGGTATAACAAAGCTGTTTGTTAGCAGACAATTTTTAGTTTAATTATAACTTCGGGGACGATATTTTTAGCAGTCCCCGAAAGGGGAAAAGACGCTATTAGTTTTGTGTGGAATGTATGTCCGTCCGTCCGTCCCGTTTAGATCTCGTAAACTAGAAAAGATAGTGAAAATCTGACACCATAATATTTTAGATCATTCAAAGTTCTGATGCAATGGCTACTTTATTTTTCTGAAAGAGAAAAATCTAATTTTTTAAATCACTTATGCAAGCAGTTTGTTCATAAAAATACACCACTTTTACAACTATTCACTATTAATAGTAACAAACACGGGAGGAGATCACTATTCACCATACCGACTTACATATTTATGCAAATGGTTTAATATTTTTTGTCAAAACATTTTTTATTACATTTGTATTGATAAGTTATGTAAGTTCTGTCATATTTACTAACTATATTTACACACACAAAAAAAAGGTTGTTTTTTTTTTTTAAAGAGAAAAAATCTATTTAGTATGCATATAAGTTGGACATAATTTAAAACAACAATTAATAAGTAGTTTTTCATAATATCACGGGAACTACAACACAGCACATACTGCATAGTACACTTAACTAATCACATCTAACTTCACATTCACTTTCCCCTATACTTTGGTCTGCTAAAACTTGGGGCACCACACAAGATCAGTCAACCTTCTTTCCCAATTTTTCTCTGTCATTTGACTTTGATAGAATTTCATTCTGATGTTCTTTCTGTCATTTGACTTTGATAGAATTTCATTTTGATGTTCTTTCTGAAAATATTGAAATCAGCCCTGGACCATGGCCCCCCAATATTGACACTGTCATCATGGCCTCACACAACATAAAGCAGCGCTATGGCACCCCTGTAATAATGCAGTGGGTACTGAGTCACATAGGTGTGACTGGCAACACCTTGCAGACTCCTTGGCCCACCAGGGAGGGCTAATTCCACCAACTGAACAGGCTGTAAGTTTTCATCATGCCCTGGCTATAATTCAAAAAATAGAAATGGAAAAGTGGTTTGAGTGCTTGGACAAGTCCCAAAAAAGCCCGTGGAGTCTGGGAGCGCATGAGGCGCCCTGAACGCACTTCCCCATGGTGGAGGCTGTCCAGGCCTGAGCAAGCTATTATAGCACAGTGCAGGACAGGCCACTGTCCTGTTGACTATATTTCTCACGGCTATGACCAAATTTCGCTTCACGGTGCCCTCGCTGCGGGGAGGAAGACGAAACCGTGCCTCATATTCTGTTTTTACTGCCCCAGACTTGCTGATCTTCGCCTCGACAGGTCTGGGAAACTAAAAATTCTCGACCTGTATTGTGACATATACGCACTACGCAAGACAGCAAGGTTTCTGTCCAGGGCTTTTGCAAGAGAGGATTTAAGCCTCTCAAGCCCTCACTCAAATGGAGTTTGATGATGATGATGATGATTTTTACCTGCCTGGGTGGACCACTTCGGCGCCGATTTTGAGTTTGTGCTTCCTCCACACAAACTGTCTTTGAAACCTTGTTTATTTAGAGTTTGTCCTAATCGGAAAGAAAGGTGTGGGATGGCGCTACCAGTTCAAATCCTGACTTGAGCTGAGCTTGAGCTGAGTTGTGTTTGCTGAGAGTCTAAATGCAGCATTAAAACCTTCGCCAAGATATATTCCCTTTCCCCCCACCCCAACTAGTCTACAAAAGAGATTGGGCCAGAGTACACTGAGCTTACTACAGCATAAAAGTTGCGCTGTAAGACTTTTACAAACTTGAAAAGGGCTCTAAAGTCATATCTTGACTTTATACATACAATCTATGTTATGTAGGAGTAGTTTGTGCCCATGTTATTAATTCACAAATGTCATACTTTCTTTTCATAATTATTAGCCTGTTTTTTTTTTCATTATAACAAACTTACCTTTATGTAAATGTTTTAGTTTAGGCAAAGGTATTTCGTATTTTTCAATCGGTCGGAAATGTGTAGTTTTGATGTGCTTATATTTGGACCAAAACAAAATTATTTTCTTCTTTTATTTGTCATGCCAACTACGAAGTGGAGAATAACTTCTTCCTACTGCAAGGATAAATCTAAATAGAAAAAAGAAATATTTTTTATTGCTCGCATAATCCACTGTTAGAATAAATCAAAAGCCAGGAAAACCAACGACTTAACAGAGTTGAAGTCATTGAGTAACATAGTGAACTAGTTTGACCTAGGGATACGCGTAGGACGTAAGCATTACCTTTTAGTCTGTATTATAAGGTCAGACAAGAAAGTCTGATATGAAATACAACTCTTACTTTTGATTATAAACTGTAGATTTATTTTTTGCATTTAAAATTTTGAGTCTATAGTAATATTATAAAACCTTAAATCATTGAGTGGCAAAAATTGCAGTACAAAATTTTGACGCCAGGATAATTTTTAATTCCATTAAAATATATTAAGAATTGTTTTCCTTTTTACTATTTTTACTATTTGTGGTTAACGTAGTATTGCATTATCTGAATTAAAGGCATACAAAAATGTTAGTTCGTGAATGTACGTAACTTATATAAGCTTTTAAGTGTGGGGACATTTAAAACAGATTAACAGACAGACAGACGATAGATAGATAGATAGATAGATAGATAGATAGATAGATAGATAGATAGATAGATAGATAGATAGATAGTCTTACTAATATACTCCCCCTTGTTACTTCCTTATATTTCCCTGTATTCCTGCTCACGACCTGGTCTGGTTCACGTCTGTAAGTCTGTAACTCATTGTGTCCATGCATTTATTAGCTGGCGTAAGAACTCTTTGATTAGTGAATGCTACAAAATGTCGCCGCGCCTGCGCCACACATACACTCCCACTCATATTAAATATAGATATGTACACACACGTGCTATTTTTATTGCCTGTATTTTACAAAGCCTCTATCAACTCACTCTGTCTGTTTGTCTGGTAAAAAGTTTGTACACGTTATTCCTCCCACACCCAATCTCCGATTAAGTGGAAACTGTCTACAATTATTCATTGTCGTATACAATACATGAATAGATAAAAACAAATTTACCAACTAGTCAATTAATTGCTGGTAATAAATTATTTTGTTTGATACCAACAAGGGAAATAAACCTCCAGCATACACATATATGGCTAAATATGTAGGGTTTGGTCTCCTTAGATATTTGTATAAGTTATTTCTCCCATACCCATTTTCGAACCAAGATGAAACTTTAAACAATCATTTACTGTACCTAACAAAACGTGAATCAATTGAAGAAACAACCAATTAGTCAACTAATTATCGCTAATTAATTATTTTGTTTGATATCGAATAAGGGGGAAATAACTTCTACATTATTGAGAGATAAATTTGAAGGTGCGAAGTTCTTTTCTTTGATAAACTTCTTTTTTTTTTTTTTAAAGATTTTTGTTTTACTTTTTGCTTGTTTATTGATACATTCATTGTTCCTTGTGAAGTATCTCTCTAGAACATGGTCGTAGGCTTTGCCCTCTGGACTAACGTATCGATAGTCCTGGGTTCGAACTTGCTGCTTGCCGCAGCCTTTACCGTCCTACGAGTGGTTTGGGTTATTCTTGAATTTTGAATGACATCTAAATTATTCTAAAAGGTAAACTAAAATACACAGACCAATGAACAAAAAAATGAACCAACTCTGGACAGTCGTAGGTCTATTTCAGTCTACTTCACCTAGATTTACTCGTAGATTTGAAAAACATTGAGATAGATGGAGATTGATTGTGTCTACATCCAGAACGAAAATTTCTACAGTTGTAATTTTATTTTTGAATCGTTTTATCGAGATTTCTTTTGATCAAAAAGTGATTAGCTTGTGTAATAGACATGTATGTAGTTATTGCAAAATTCCACTTCAGGGTCACAAGACTCTGGCAATATGAGAACATGTCTTCCTAGTTACTCTTGAGTTCCACGAGATATTTGAATTGATCTTTTGAAAAATACACGACAAAAGGCAAAATAGAACAAGCAAAATACAAAATAAAAATAATTTTTAAATAAAAACAAAGCTTATATTAAGTGTAGTTGGATCAGTCATGTAATTAAATTTGTAGCAGATCTAGACTAACAATAATAAATCTGTGCGATTAGAAATACTGCTACAAAGTATTTTTATGTATCGTTTTTGTTTAGCTCAATTTCTTTTTTTTTTTACCTTTCTCAATACGCTATGAATATGATCCTTCCACTTTTCTCTACCAGTTTGAAATGGGTGTGGGTAGAAAGAACGGGGTATCTGGGTGGATCGCTTTTTAAATTTTTTTTTTAAAGGACCAACCTGAATTTGAACTCGTAGGCCTTGTTTCTCAAGCCAACACAGCAAACAATCTGCTAGGGATGAGCTTATGAACAAGGAAGATTGTATAGTTATCTATTGTTTCTATTTCATGTTTGTGTTCACTAAACCCCAGACGACGACCTATAAAGGAAACTAATTCAGCATATACCACCACTTCAGTCAAGTACAATTTCTTTCCCTTGTTCGAGATAGGAAACAAAATAATATATTACCAATAATTAATGAACTAATTGATTCTGATGTTGTCAGGTAATAGAAATATTGTGCGAAATATCAGCTTGATCCAAGATTGGGCGCAGGAGAAATAACGTTTACTAACTTTTTACTAGACAGACAGAGTGAGTTGATTTTAAATTTTATAATAATAAACTCCATAGACTCATTAAGAGGCATTTTCTCTTAAAGAAAAGCAAATGTGCCACCCATAATCTCATGTTTACGTGAACTGCAAAAAGTCTATTCGTCTGAGAAGTAAGTGATTAAGAATTTTATGATTGGGCATGGGCGTAGCCAGGGGGGGGGGGGGGTTTCGGTTCACTCACTCCCCCGAAATGATTATCGGAATTTAGTGACTGCTTTTTTGCTTTGATTTTGTTTATTTTAGGTGAGATTTTAATTCTAAACCATCACTTGCCCCAGCACAACCAAGGAGGTTTTGAGTTTAAACCCCTACTAGGGGATTTGGAGTTTAAAACCCCCTACTATGGGGTTCGAGTTTAAATCCCCTACCAGGAGTTTTTGCAGTAAAATCGCCCTCTTCTATAAAACAAAAAAAATGCAAACGACAATCCCCAAATTCCAAGAACACAGTTAAGGAAGATTTCGATTTTAAAACCCCCTCTAAAATTTACTATAGAACCCCTCTTCAATCTAAAAAAGGCAAATTACACACTCAAAATTCTATGAGCGTAGCCAAAGGGGTTTTGAGTTTACCCCCCCCCCCCCCCACTTTCAGTAGGGTTGGAAGCTAAAAAATACCTCTTCAATATAAAAAAAAAGCAAATTACGGACTCAAAATGTTATGAGCGTAGCTAAATGGGTTTTGACTCAGTTTTGAGTTTAAACTTCCCTTCAGCTGGGTTTAAAGGTAAAAAAATACCTCTTTAATAATAAAAACAAAGCAAATTATAAACTCAAAATGCTATGAGCGTTATCAAAAGGGGTTTTGAGTTTAAACCCCCCGCCAGTGGTGTTTGAAGCTAAAAAATACATCTTCTGTGTAAGAAAAAAGGCAAATTATACACTCAAAATTCTATGAGCGTTGCCAAAAGGGGTTTGAGTTTAAACCCCTCTCAATATAAAAAAAATCAAATTACACACTAAAATTATTTGAGCGTAGCCAATCCAATTGGGGTTTTCAGTTTAAACCCCTCTCCTACAGATGGCTTTATTTAAAAGTTTAAAACCCCTCCAGATGGTTTTGAGTTTAAAATCCCCTTACAGAGCGTTTTGAGGTGGGAAACCTCTATCTTCAATATTATTCTAAAGCAAACTACAGTTAATACATTATATTACCGTAGCTAAATGGGGTTTTGAATTTAAAAGAAAACAACAACTCCAGAGAATTTTTAATTTAAAACCCCCAACAGATGATTTTGACGATAAAACTTCCCTTTTCGATATAAATCTAAAGCAAACTACATTCACTTAATTCCAAGAGCGTATTCAATAGAGGTTACACATTTCTACCAGAGGCGGGGCTCCCTTAATAAAGTGCAGTGAATAGTCATCTGCCGAAATTGAAAAAGACTAAATGTGGCTCAACAAAGATGACTAAGACAGATTTTAGGAGTCAGTTATAGAGATCGGGTCTAAATCAAGAAAATCCTATGCCGAACTTGGAGTCGACCCCTTAGTAAGATTGTGACATAGCGTCTCATGTGGTTTGCGGGACATGTTCTCCGACAAAATGAATTAGGCATAAGAGTTGCGACATCCTAGTACAATTTGGCGAAACACATTCATGGAGGTCCTAAGAGCAGGTGGGAAGAGGCTTCAGACATTACCAGTGACAGGTTTTTGTGGAAACAGCTTGACGGCAAATACGCCGAACGGCGCGGGAGGGTCTAATTCAGTAAGAATGGCACATTAGGTTTTTGAAATGAAACTTTTTAATAGCAGAAAAATACACTGTAGATACCTCAGAATATGCATTTTGTTGGCTTAAAATACCAGAAATAGTGTTTGGCGGAGGGGCTTCGCCCTTCGCTGGGGAAGCTCCTTGTGCTTCCCCAGACCCCTTGCTGGAAGTAGCGGGTATTCTTCAATTTTTCCACTAACTCCAGGAAGAACCTATTCTAGGGCACAATAAACGTCTACCGAAAGAATGAAAGGTCAGAATGTAATGAAGATTATGTACACACACACACACACACATAAATACTTATAAATATTTTTTTTCGCGGAGGGGGGGGGGGGTCAAGGGAAGAAAAAATCCCCCCCAAAACTCTCCCCCCCCCCCCCGAAAAAAATCCTGGCTACGCCCATGTGATTGGCTATTTATAGTTATAGACCTAGTCTTTAAATTTTACTTTTTTTTGTCCTCCTTTGTAAGTCTTTGTCCTCCGTGTCATCCTCTTATGGACGTCTCTGGTAGCCCTCAGACCAGCTCGTCTCAAATCTAACACTCGAATTGTGTTCCAATATTTCTTTCAATAAAGACATTCTTGATTTATATAACACAATGCACTAGAACTAATCTATATTATTGTGACATGCAAAGGAATGAAGAGTGCGTTATAATAAACAAACACAGAATAGGGTCTACATGTCAAACGTTTTTTTAAAGAAACTATTTCTTCTTTCACACCGAGTTGCTGTTACTTTCAACACGGTTTAATTCGGACTTTTATGACAAAAAGGTTTTGTGTTGTCTTTTTTGTTTCCCAATTGATTGAATCTCTTTACCAAGTCCATAAAACAAAGCTTGTAGGATGTTTAGCTGTCAGGTCAAAGCTGGTCTGTAAGCTGGAGCAAGCACAATAAGTCACCTCTTTTGACATGTCTAAGTCAACAACTAAGTCAAGTACACCTCTTTTGGCATGTCTAAGTCAACAACTAAGTCAAGTACACCTCTATCTATGCTCTACTGTCACGATGATACATTTTTTAATAAATTGACATTAAGCCAATGGCGTAGAGAACAAAAACAAACCATCAGCGAGTACATTTTGTTCTAGTCCTGACTTGAATTCCTTTTGTCTTGATCATTAACGCAGTTTTTTTTTTCTGTTCCTACTGTTGACCTGAAACGTTCCTCTTTGTCCATAAAAGTTGTTAAGCTGGAACTAAAAAAAAAAATCATGAATTTCAAGTTAAAATCTTGTACAGAGTAGGAAGCCGAGTTTCTCTCTGTTCACCAATAAAATAGGATTGTTTAGTTGACCATAGTATCTAACAGTAAACATACAATAGGGCATGTATTTATTTGTGTATTTTATATTCTTTGTTTAAAAGGTGAAATTGTCTCTATTTGCTGTTTGGTGACAGTGTCACATTCTAGAATGTTACTTCCTTCAATTGGAACACACTGCTTGTCAGAAGAGTTGTTGTTTTTTTTTAAATAAAAGTTGATCTGAATCTATGCAGCAGTCTTTTTCGTTCGACCTTAGACGTAATGAAGGTCAATAGTTGGAGCCTCCCCCTCCCTCGGGCTACTCTCTCTAAATTAACCTTCACGTGTCCAGGGAGAAAGGTCACGTGTTTCAGGCTGTTATATTAACATTAGGGCTGTTCTTGTAGTAACAACAGATTTATAAATAGGTGCCTGGCTATTAAGATATCTGTATACAGATATGTCTTGCCATTGTTACATATATGTACATATGTGTTTGGCTTTTGTTACATATATGTACATATGTGTTTGGCTATTGTTACATATATGTACATATGTGTCTGACTATCAAGCGAACTTTCTAAGCCTTACTTTCACTACCGGTTGATAGCTATTCACAATGAATATGCAGCATCTGGCAATCTATTGATTTGCTTCAATCACCCTCTGCCCTCCTCTGTCCTAATACGGACAAAATAACTCATTTCACATTAATGGATTAGTGGCACACAGATCTGGTGTAAGGAAATATCTTTCAGCTAGATTTTGTTTGTTTTTTTTAGCTAGTATTTGTGCTCTGGCTTCAAACGTGAGAAGGTCCTGGACACTCCTGGTGTTTCCTTGAGTGTTCAGAGAAGCGAGTTCTTTGAAACCTCACAGTGAACGAATGTTTATCTTTCTGTGTGTCTGCAATAGAATGAGTTGTCATTGTAACAGTTTTAGTTTCTATAGTGGATCATTTGAACGAAGGAAAACGGAAAGAATGGATCAAGGGAAGTAAATGGCAACATGTTTTTGGTTACTATCAGTTTGTAAACAGCACCAAAAGCTAGTAGTTAAGATTAAACGTCCAAAACAGAGACTTATAATCGAGCCTAATCCTAATGTATAACATAGGTATGGTATAAAAAATTTACCATATAACTCCCACTATTAATATATTATATATCATATAGCTCATAACATACATAACCATGTAAATGTGATTCATACGAATGATACATGAACTTAAAAAACAAATTTAACTGCTGCAGGGATGAAAGACTATAGATAAAAATGTTTATCGTATGATACATGTATGACATTTTACTACTCCACGCCTAATATAAATTTATACCATACAATTTTCACGTATATTATATGTTCTATTATACCATATAACTCTAGGTTTAAGACACCACATAACTGTCATGCCTGATTATTCTTTTCTCAAGTTCATCACGCCACATTATGTCTAGTTCATTAGATGAACGTTAGGACTGGGTAAGTGTGAGCTTGGCGTGAATGTCTGGTCTAGACTACTCAGTTATTCAGAGAAAATAGAAAGCTCTGCACCTTCTAATCAAGCTAGCATCTCATTGTCAGACAATTATGAATATTTGATCACGTCATGGACAAGACAAAAGTTTTATTGAGTCTCAATTTTTCAAATCTCTTGGTGAACGAAATTTAGTGGTATTAAGAATTTCTAGGTGAGACAGAACTTCTTGGTATTTAGATTTACTCTCGTGTGAAGCAGAACTTCTTTGTCTTCAGATTTACTCTGTGATAAAATAGGAACTTCTTGGTAATTAGATTTACTCTCGTGTGAAGCAGAACTTTTCGGTATTTAGATTTACTCTCGTGTGAACCAGAACATCTCTGTTTCTAGATTTACTCTTGGTATTTAGATTTACTCTGGGGTGAAGCAGAAATTCTATTAGAAACTATCAGATAGCCCTCGTCTGCACTAGAAATCTAAATGTCTAAAACTCGTGCTGACCACAAATTATATCCAGACAACTGGTTCTTGGCCACTGGTTCACAGAGCAATTTCTCCATAACAGAAGCTTCACAAAAGTTCACTCGACATAACGTTCACTAATAACAACTGCTTGACACTGGACTTAACAAAAATGGTTCACATGACAAATGACTTCAGCTATTTGAATGTGGCTTGCACTTTGACTACTGTCATGTGGCTGTCTTTAGTCTTTATACTTTTCCATGTTATACCTTAGTTCAAATTGATGGACACTCGAAACTTATAAAATTACAATTTGAAAAAACAACATTTCCAAACTTTCAATAACTGATTTTTTTCTGGAGTATTTTCACAACAAAAAGAGACTAATCTTCTCTCTGTTGGCATTTGAATTTGAAGATCTGATCCAGTACACATTCTTTTACACAACAACAAAGTAACAGAAAGAGAAGAGAAAGCAATATTGAGAAGTTTGGTGACCACATAAGGTAACCTCTAGAAAACCATCAGAAAATGAGCAGAAAAGATTGAGAGACTTTGAATTAAAATCGACAAGCTAATCAATGTCAAGGACGCCATTTTGAAAGTTCACTGTCGTAAAAAAAATTAATACTTTTTTTTTTTGTTTGCTACAAGCGAAGAACTTAGAAAAGTAATTTTACATTTCTAAAAAAAGCACAAATATCATCGTATACTCTTAAAATATATAGTCAACACTTTCAATAATCTGCACACCAGCAACACCAAAAAGTTAGCTATTTAGAGTTATCATGCTTTAGATGGGACTCAATTCCCCCAGCTCTGTCGTGTTTACTAAGCAATAACTTTGATCATACAGAGAATGACGCATACATATATCCACAGAGAGATAGACAGACGGACGGACGGACAGAAAGGCATAGACAGGGAACATATAACATATAATTTCGTGTATCATGTATGTAAACCATTTTGACAGTCTGTGCATTAGCTATTGAACATCACAACCAAAAAGACTCTTAATTCATTTGGAGCCTGAGAGTTTAAGTCACTGAAAACGAACTGAACTGATTTCCTGTGGATCTTGCCTCAGTGTTAAGATTTTACTTGTCCTAGTTAAACACGACACGTTTTTATGTTCTATATATATATATATATATATATAGCTGGAGCTACTGTAGACATGAGCTGCATATGTACTGTAGGAAATGGCTGTATGTATTTAAGATGTAGAGTCTGCACTTCTTATATCTAGCATCCTTGAGCTTAGTGTGTTCTGTATGCAGAATCTCGAAATACATGACGTTTGCTTGAGTTTGTCTTAACATTGTCTTGATACATCGCAAACCAGGTGGAGACGTTGATGACTTTCATTTACACTCGGCAGTGTCTAGACTAAGTTGGTAAATTCTAACTAGCGTAGACCTCTGCTGAAGGAGAGACATTTAGCTCTACGTTGAACTGTGATATAATTACATCAATACATTATCTTGAAGCTGTTAAGACATCTGATACATAGATATATGTTGTTTGTTTAACAATTCATCCTATCAGCATGCAGACACTTCATGGGTTCAAGGTGGTTCGTGGGTTCAAGGTGGGTCATGGGTTTAAGGTGAGCCATGGGTTCCAGGTGGTTCACGGGTTCAATAATAGGTAATTGGGATTAAGGTGGTTCATGGGTTCAGGGTGGGTCATTGGCTCAAGGTGGGTCATTGGTTCAAGAAAGGTGGGCGTGTATTTCGAAACTATCTAACAATTTTCTAGAAATTGGAGACAGTTTATGTTAATCTTTGGGAAAAGAAAACAGTATCTAATTGGAAAAAAATAAAAACTTTAGTTTCACTTTTTAATTTTCCAAAATTTAACCATCTTAAAATGACGTCGTTTTAGTTTGAACACCGGGTATTCCCGCACTCGACTCAAATGTTTCTGTTCAGTGAAGAGTTCCAGGAATAAATTAACGTACATAAACTGTGTGCGCACCATCTCGTGTAGAAATCATCAGCTGGTCTTTTAATAGAAGAGCTGGATTGTGCAAAGCTCACTGCAACGATTGGAAAGACTTCTTGCAGTACTGAAGCTTTACAAGAACTAGATGATAAATAATAGACTGTTATCAGTTTTCAGTATTTGGTCTAGCGAGCTCTGGGCTGTAACCTGCAAAGAGGGTGGTTAATAAAAGCTGTAAGAGGCTGCATCTCAGAGCAACCAAATTTACTTTTCCCAAACTAGTGTCAGATAGGTCTGCCCATTAGAACCGGGAAGACTCACAGGTTCACTAAAGAGACAGAAATTACTGTTAATAATTTACAAAAGGATTCGAACCTCCGGTTCGGATACCTAGCGCTTTACCACTCAGCCACCGCGCCACCTATTCTGTATTATTATCCGTAACTTGACTCTACAGCCAATGATAAAGTGTTCTCTAAACTCTGATCTAGAAAATAATTCTCTGTAGCCTGCTGACATTTCAAACGAAAACTTTCATTAAAACAATTTTTTATTTGCTGTTGCAGGCGAAGAAAATCGTAAGACGTTATAAGATATCTCTACCAGCGCCCCATAAAACATGGCGGCTATTGATTGACGGAGAAATAGCTGTAACCCGACTACAGTTACTCTACTCTCTCTTTCTCCCTCCCTCTCTTTCTCTCCCTCCCTGACCCTTCCCTGTTCACCTAGCTGCTGTCGCCGGGCCGTGTCTACTTAGCGAAGTGTCGGCCTGTGTTACTTCTGCTTACCTTGTGTTCTGGTGTGTCACCTTGGGTGTGCTGTTGATGTGTCCGATACATTCCGTTGGATACTAATGTAACGGAAATTTAATATTTAGTGAATTTCATTAACCGATTGTGTGAGATAGTGTAGTGTATGTGTAACTATATAGGCTACTCCGCCTAATTCAAACTTACTGGACTCTAAATAGATCTATGTAGACCTAGCTATCTATTTATTTAGAATCTAGCTAATATGGAATCATTTGTATATTCTTTAAAAATAATAAAAACTCAGTACTTTTATCTTTCTTTTAAATGTTAGAAAGAAATGGGCATAAAAGTCTAAATCTATGTTATAATTTCGGATTGTTAAAAAGCTCGTGAACACTTGTAGTCCTAGAGTTAAAATTAGGTTACTTAGATCTAGTCCCTAGCTGTGACAAATGGACATGAAACTGTTGTTGTCAGTAAATGCCGTGTAGATATTTTGTCCCTTTTATTAACTTGCTCTGTCCAACCACTCCCCCCGACTTTATAAGAGTTGTGGCCTTGACCTCCTGCCTTCAGTCCTATTGGCTGCCTGGTCAAGTAGTATGCGCGTTGGACTCTTTCACGGTGGTCCTGAGTTCGAATCCTGCCTTCGTGCCTGAAATAGAATAGGGCAAGGACATACTTATCTTTGTTTCTAATTCAACGTGTACAATGAGATGCAGTGTAGTGCATTAGTTCGAAAATAGTTTTTCCAAGGACTTTGTTACTTAGCATTATTGGAACCTTTCTGCCATATATATCAATTAAAATGAAAGCTATTAGAATATCCCATGACACTCACACCGGCTCAGACCTTTGTCATTAGATCCGAATCCTTAAGCGTGAGCTATACACAATAGTTCCATTTAAGATGTTAGACACTAAAAAACAACAACATGTATTTAAACTAAGATGTTGCAAAGTAATGATCAGTATTAATATTAGAATTAAAAAGAAGTTATAACAGTTTTACGTGGGTGGATATCCATGTTGGATAACTCTGTTTTCATTTTTCTTCACGTTTGTGTATCTTGTCCAAAGAGAACTAGATCTAGAAGTGACTGAAGTAAAGAGATGCCTGATCGAGTTCTATGCTCTCTGAACTATTATGATGGTGAAACCGACGTCTTGCAGGAGATTTGGGCTAGTTCGTAATACTCGTGGTCGAGGAGTGGTCAAGAATTTGAGCCAATGAGTCTCAGGTTCAAAGCGCGCTTCTCTGATGTCGGGATTTCTAGGAGGCCTCTGTGTCCACCTAACTCTAATGGATACCTGACATTTTTTTGGGTCGTTGTGCTAGCCACATGAAACCCTCGTCAACCTTTGGCCATATATCTTTACATCATCTGCCCTAGAGATCGCAAAGTCTGAAACGAGTACTTGACTTTTTGACTTGACGTAACAATCTTTATTTCTGCAGGAACATCCGAGACTTGGATTTCAATGTATTTCTGACTACGATACACTTCTTTGCCTTTATACGGCTTTAAAATGTAGACTGGTTATCTTGTAGGCTTCTCGCTGTGTAAATACTCCTACATTGACACGGTTCATTCCCGAGTTACCTCCCTTACCCAATCTATTTATTGGCTGAAGTCAAGCTTAGACTGGGACAAGAAAACTAAAATCGACCAAAGGTTTTGTCTGCATCGAATGTGGCAAAATATGTAGGTTACATCTAGGACTGCGTATTCGGGTGAAGTACACTCCTCTTTAAACTTCGGACTCCAATATATATATATATACACACACAAATGTATATATAACGGGAAATAGTTTGACCTTTAAATATACTGCAATATGCCTAGTTGTTATTCAAATTATTTCCTGCAGTGTCCATTGCTGAGCTGTGTCCTTAGGATCTAGATCTATATGGTATGGTGGAAGCTTGCCTTGCTATATAATGAGGCGCTGTGGTTTACATCAATTACTTACATCCTACGTGTCTGCTGTACTGGCTCTGGCGGGCATATCAATAGTCTATTTATAGTCTAGCGACTCGTGTAACCAGCGGATGATATGGAAAAAAAATGTGGTTAGTCAGGTTAGGTGTATATCTGTCACTTGTAGATCTAGATTTAGTGTATGGAGAAAAGGTGTATTAAACAGAAACTATCTGACTCATACAATAATTGTCTCATTATGATCTGGCTCATCAAATATTTGTTTGTTTTACGATATTTGAACTTTCCTTCTGAAAAGAACATCAGGGGGAGGGGATGCTGTGTTCGAACTCATTGTGACGGCAGTTCGAAGCGCCTACCACACGACCTTTTAAAATTGTCAGGTGGAGTTAAGCTAAGGCTCTTGAAACTCAAGTCCATCTAAAGCTAACAAGAGCTCCCTCTCACCGGCCCGATTGAATAGATTGTTCTGTCTGGAAGAGGACCATGGAGATGTCTGTGTTCACACTGTCATTTCCATTGGATCAGACACTCCGGACTCGCGGATTAGAGACTAGGCCGAAGGTCGAGTACACAGGGAACCTCCGGATTATGATTCTCTATATCATGCTAACCGTGCGGGGCTCGCCATTTATGAAAAGGCCCCTTAATGAACGGCGCCTGGATAGTTGAAATGGTCGTGGGAGCTCATTTACAATGGTAATACTCTCGCATCCCTTAGACCAGCGGTTCTCAACCTTTTATGCTCGGCGACCCCTTTTTACAATCCCCACTCTGCCGCGACCCTCCCCGCAAATACAGCAATAGAGGAATAGACAAAAACAATCCATTTTTTCGATGGTCTTTGGCGACCCCTGGCAAATCGTCAATCGACCCCCAACGGGGTCGCGATCCACAGGTTGAGAACCCCTGCCTTAGACAGTCTTGTTTCGCTACCCATTTGCCTAACCATTTCCTCTTAGACCGTTTCCACCCGTTCGCCATGAGGCAGGTAGCATGCCCAGGCTCATTGGGCTCACGTAACGACCGTTTAGGTTGACAAATAGACTACATCTTATTATATGAAAGCAGATTAATATCGAGCATCGTGTGGTCAGACCTACCGCAACTTGACTGAACTGATATTTAGTGGACTTAAGTCCGAATTATTCATTTGGAATGCGAGGTTATTATGTTTTTCTTGAGGACGTCTAGCTCCCGAGCATCCAGCAATAAAATATTAAGATCATAGATGCTTTGTAAATTTGTGATTTTTAAGATATGTAAAAAGGGTGGTATAGGGTAGGGGTTTCATTTCTTTGTTGTTTTTAACAATCATGTTAAGGCAATGACATGTATAGCTGTTTTTTAATGCCCTTTGGAGATCACACTACCCACACACTATACACAGTTGTCAATATTTCCAGAGGTCTAGAAACAGACATGACTTAGATATAGTTGGACAGGCATAGTCTTTTTTTCGACATTTTCTTAGATGATAAAACAATACTAGGACTTCAGTTTAATCAGGAGACTTTTAAGTTTCTTTTTTTACAGTTTATAGGTCAAAATCATATATTTATATCTATTTAGCTTGTACGTTGATAGAGATGAGGTCCATTTATTCATGTAGGGGCCTAAACAATGGCACCAGTTCTTACAGCTAGTTAGATAGTCAGCTTAAGTCAATGGTTGAAGCTAGGTCTATATTGTTCTAGATTTTTTTTTAATAAGAGCTGTAAATCTGGTCTGCAATTCTAAAATTTAACAAGATTTAGAAACAAAGTTAAAACTATTGATAATTTTGCCTGACAATACCTACGTCTATTTTCTCCTGAAAATCTCGAAGTTTAAAATCTGGACGTACAAAATCTGGAAGTTTAAAATCCCAGTCCTCTCCAGGAGTCGATCACGTGACCCCTCCGTCTCCAAGCTAATTACAATGTATCTATTTGGCTGATTGCATCATATTTTGTTGCATGTTCTTTTAACATTGCATTGGTATTTTTCGGGGGTGGGGTTATGGTAACCAAAAGTGACCAATTAAAAGTGTTTTTTTCTTTTGGCTGTTTGATGACATCTAATGAAGGCTAAATATAGCCTAATTGTAGAAGCGATGTTAGGATGAAAAAAAATTACTTTTTTTTGTGAAGAGGAAAGTTGTAAATATGAAATCTATATAAAGAATTATTGTGTTCCATTTAAAAGTTTTCATCACTTAGGTTTTTTTTTTCCTTCTGGTGCGAACACGACTTTAATGTTCTAGTCATTTAGAAATAAGTTTGCAAACGTAAGATTTACATTTCATTTCTCTGGATCAAGCCAAACATTCCTCTAGTACGCATTGATCAACTCCTCCAGACTTTGGCCGCTTCATTGCTAGATAAATTTATTGACTAAGTGTTTAGTTGGATACTATCGATATGATCTATTGATTGATTTCCAATCTGGCAAGTCTAAGTGGTATTACTTTCAGAGATAACAGGACAGCTAGGTGTCAGTCAGTAACGAGACTTACTACTTTGTTACGAGCTTTTTCCCAGTCTATGTCTCAAGAATAAAAGTATTTTAAGTCTTTTGGAGTCTAAAATCATGTATAAATACTAGCAAGTTAACTGCGCTTCTGTTGGTGTTGAAGTTGATCAACAAATCTAGCACTTGAAAACATACTTACTAATGGTCTCAACTAGTTGGGTTTTTACACTCAGTTGAACATTGGTTTTTAGGAATGTTGTATAAACTAATTCAGTTTTTTTAAGTTGCAACATTTGGAATTTCTCTATTCCGGATGCCTCCACTGACATTCTATCATTTCTCCCATCCACTAGCATCAAGTTGTCCAGCGGTTTGAAGGTTTTAGAATTGGTTCAAGCTTGGAGAGCGGAACAAAACGGGGGAGGGGGTGGGAGCGTGAACCAAGATGAAAGATAATATTTGTATTGTACATATGTTTGCAACGTCTGTCTTCTGAAGTCTTCCTGTGTAAGATCTATTACAACAACTGACAGATCACATCGAGCTCTGACCTACTTACTATTGTCCCCCCTCCCTTACTAGTGTCCCCCTCTCTTCCTAGTCTTTGCCAATTTTATTCAAAACTCGTTGCTCAGCCGGTTTACGCAGTTATTTACAGAAACATCTTTTTAGGACATGAACTTAGGAGAAGGGGTGAAAGGGAGGATCGAAGTGTAAAATAAGGGGAAACACTCTTGACTCTTTTTTGATGACTTTTTACTTTAGGTCTAGATTTAGGTGCTGCGGATAGAATAATGCTGTTGAGTTAGATTCATGTTACTGAAGACACAGCTATTTCTGAACGACTTATTACTAAACAATTCAAAGTGAATATTTCAGGCTGAATGTAAAAGAAGTAAAAGCCTAGTCTCAATAGGTATAGCTTCATTAAGAACATTATAATATAATTTATACAACAACAGAATTGCCTACCAGTTAACATACAATATTTTAAATCCCCTACATTAAACGTATAACTATTTGAAGAAGAAAAGTTGGACTAGAATATCTTCTTATCGTATCAATGACAGATGTTACTTTCAAATAGAGGATAATTACGTCCTAGGTGTATCCATGTGTCGATCTAATTGTGCATGTTAATCAGTGACTTGGAATCGTTGGTTTTCCTGGCAGATTAACTTAGAATAATATCTCAACAATTCAATTAGGAATACACCATCTCTATTGCACTGCGAGAGTCTCTGCTTTGAGTTGTAAATAAATATTTGAACAGTTTAATGTCGTAACATAACAATTGTCTTGAAAATCTGGAGCATTTTGAAACCATATCTTAAAGATGTTCTATCCTGTTGTTTGTTTCGTAAATCTGTATATATCTACTATGTTCTGATAAGTTCTACAATTTTTTATCGTGTCGTTTCTACGGGGGAGATGACGCGGAAAGATGGGGCTATGAAAAATGTCAGGTCATTGAAGTAGGTCTACAAAACCTTTATTTTGTTGCTTAACTAAGTTCCTTTAGACTACCGCTTGCCCTGAAACTTTAGTAGAAGCTTAAATTTAAGTATCTGAAGAATATTAGTAGTTCCATAGCATTTATGAAATAAAATATTCTGTGCTGGAAGTTCATCTTGGTTGCAATGACTAAGATGACAACTATTTCTCTTGGTGTGTATCGTTATTACGTGTTTGTGTTTCTTTAAGTAGTGCAATAATCAAATTACTGAATAAAGATATTAAACTATACTTACAATTAACTTGTGGAAGTAGTTTGTCGAAATAATTAATCGACCTGCCAACTGCCATAACATCTTGAGAGAGGACAGTCCACGAAGACCTGCCAACTGCCGTCACATCGTGAGAGAGGTCAGTCCACCCAGGCCTGCCACAATGTCGCAGTCCTTCCTGTACTCGAGCAGCACTCTCCCGGGAAACACCTCGGTGACGGAGAAGAGGACCATCATCACATCTTCCAGCGGAGGCATCCGTGATGATGACGATAGCGGCATCTACTACAAGTCCAGCATCACTCCGAGGCACACCAGCATCTCCAGGAGTGCCCTGCCTACTTCCCCTATTCGCACCAGCTCTTCCACCCGCACCGTCGAGTACAGCAGCGGATTCCTGCCACTGGGCTCCAGCACCGTGGCTGTCACCGGGGTGAGCAACTTTAAGACCAGCAGGGAGAGGGAAAAGAAAGACCTTCAGGACCTGAACGAGAGGTTCGCCAACTACATCGAGAAGGTGCGCTTCCTGGAGGCTCAGAACAAGAAGCTGGCCTCGGAGCTGGAGCAGCTCAAGTCTCACTGGGGCAAAGAGACGAGCGCCGTGAAGCAGATGTACGACACGGAGCTGAATGAAGCCAGGAAGCTGATCGATGACACCAACAAGGAAAAGGCCAGGCTGCAGCTCAGGGTGGGTCAGCTGGAGGAACAACTGGATGACAACACAAGACAGTGAGTATATTATTACATACATCTTTCCCCCTTTCACTTTTCTCGTATTATTGTTTTAGCACGCCTATTCGTCTTGATATTTCTCATTGTGAGTGACTGCTGCTGCTGCCTCTGCATTGACCAGAATAAAATATGCATTCAGTTCAAGCTGTTTATGGAATTCTAATTGTTGTAGGAATTTGCATGATGATTGTATGATCGAAGAGTTTTTGCAAAATTCTCATCAAATAATATTTTAATTTATGGGTGACTAGTTAGTTACTTTAAAGTAAATCATATTTGAATTCCAAACGCTCTAACTTGTTCTTTTGTTGTCACATGTAAATGTTTCTAAAGAAGAATCACACAAACACACCCACACATAAACAAACCTAAACATAGAAGCACCCACATATAGACACACACATACACCTAAACAGATATTGAAACAGGAAAACTATAATATTTTGTATGAAAAATTCTGTTGCTTCTTGAGCTTAAAAAGTTTACCTTTGAAAAGATTGTTTTGTTTTGTTTTGTTAATACAGCAGCGCTGAAGGGTCTAAGATCGTTTTTATTGTTGGATCTCTTGTTTCCCCACGTGTATACGTCTAAGTCTAATGCATGAATGTCTTATCAAGTTTAAAGACGATGTTGTATGATTGGGTACCTGATATTAGTTGAGGAAAAGTAAAGGTGGTTGGTCGCTATGCTGGTAACATGAGACCCTCGTTAACCGTAGGCCACAAAAAAACAGATGAACTTTACATCCTCTGCCCCATAGATCACAAGGTCTGAAAGGGAAACTTTACTTTTTTACACCTTCACATATCCCTTAGTCTGTTGAACATTTGGGGCTCCACACATGATCTGCTGACTGTCTTTATTTCTCTGTGCCGTTTCTCTTGACTTGAATCTCTTTCAAAGACAGGCCCATCTTTCTTAGATCTCTCCCAATCACTGTCTGCCTATTCTTCTTTTCCCTAGTACTGTACCCTGCAGGAAGTTTTTTGCAAGCCCTGATGAACCTCGTGATATGGAGCTTAAGTTTACGGGGTTTTTTTTACAATGGTCAGCAGGTCATCGTTGGGACAAGTTGCTCTTGTCACCCATTTTTGGATGTTCCCAATTTTTGGTGCGGTCTTTGTCCTTACCTCGATGCTTTAAAAAAAATCGAATAAAACTTAATGAGTATAAAATAGTTGCCTGACTGTGTAGTTAGGCTCTTATCTAAAGGTTCGGAGCTGAAATCCTGTCTTACGTTTGTCTGTACAAAGGTAGATTTTCACTAGAACATTACAAGTTACATTTCTGAAAATAGATGCGAAACCAAACTATAAAATAATAAAACAATATAACTGTTTATTACTACAACAGAGATTACATTTTAAAACATATGAGTTCTAGCTCAAAACTCTAATTCTATATCTTCAAAGTTCTAGCTCTATATCCCCAAAGTTCTAGTTCTGTATCCCCAAAGTTCTACCTCTAGATCCTGATAAGGTAATGGTCCAGAACGTCTTTGATTTCGAAAACAAGCATGAAAAAAGTTTTGTCTTTCTCAACTTAATTTTCGTTGCTGTGATTACTGGATGAGAACACTATTGGATTAGACATGGATCTAGTGGGTTTGTTTGTTTACAAACGTTGGGCACTAGTTGAACTCGAAGATTTGCTAAACATGTCATGACAGAAGTCAATGTGTTTGTTCTAGTGATTTCCTTTGCCTTTAACCTTAGGTTGTGTCTGATCAGTGAGTACAGTGCTAGATCTAGTTGACGCTTCAGATAGATGAGTGACATTGACCAGGGATTATTGGAATAGAAACGATTAAACTAAAATTTTTAAAATAACTTTTGAAAAAAGCACAGTTTGTGTTAAGCGTAATTGTATCAGTTAGTTTGTATCGTCAAGTTATTAAATTTGTAATAGACCTAGATTTGCCTAGACTTAAATCTGTGCCATCATAAATATTTTTACAATTTATTTCTGTTTAGCTCAATTTCATGCTTTTAGCTTGCTCATTTCTCATTGGGGTATCTCTGTGAATGCTAGTGATCGCTATTTAAATGCATAAAAAATGTGTTCATTCAGGGCTCAAGCCTCCTCAAGGGAACTAATTCAACTTATGCCACCACATCTGTCAAGTACGATTTCTTTGCCTTGTTCCATACCAAACAAAATAACTAATTAACAATAGTTAATTAATTATTTGCTTATTCTTAATATTGATTCTTGTTGAGTCAGGTACAAGAAATAATTGTGGGCAAAATTTGATCTTGATCCAAAATTGGGCCAGGAAGAAATAATTGGGCCAGGAAGAAATAATTGGGCCAGGAAGAAATAATTGGGCCAGGAAGAAATAACGTGTACAAACGTTTCTTCTGCCATACATTTCATCAAAACTATTTTTGGCAGCATGTACTCGAGTTTGGTTTATGTATGATACTCTCTAATGTATGTTTGTGTTTGGAGTATTGCTATGATACTTTGTAATGTGTGTTTGTGTTTGGTGTATTGCTATGATACTCTCTAGTTTGTGTTTGGTGTATTGCTATGATACTCTCTAGTTTGTGTTTGGTGTATTGCTATGATACTCTCTAGTTTGTGTTTGGTGTATTGCTATGATACTCTCTAGTTTGTGTTTGGTGTATTGCTATGATACTCTCTAGTTTGTGTTTGGTGTATTGCTATGATACTCTCAAATTTGTGTTCGGTGTATTGCTATGATACTCTCTAATGTGTGTTTGTGTTTGGTGTATTGCTATGATACTCTCAAATTTGTTTTTGGTGTTTTGCTATGATACTCTCTAATGTGTGTTTGTGTTAGGGGTATTGCTATGATACTCTCACGTTTGTGTTCGGTGTATTGCTATGATACTTTCTAATGTGTGTTTGTGTTCGGTGTATTGCTATGATACTTTCTAATGTGTGTTTGTATTTGGAGTATTGCAATGATACACTCAAGTTTGTGTTTGATGTATTGCTATAATACTTTCTAGTGCAGTGATGGGCACATTTTTTAGGAGAGGGACAAAAACGAAAAGTTTTGACTGGCCCGTTCATGACAATTTAGAAAGTAGGCATGTGATCCAAAGGTCTCAAAAAAATGTTCATCCCACAATCTATAAGTTCAAGCGAGTGTTTAGATACTATTCACGTTTTGGTTCCAATTGGCAGTTAGTTATTCTAAGAGTGCAAGGAAGTCTTCGTCATCCATCTATTGCTGAAACAGTCTAGTCTGCTCCTAAATATAGGGCTGCGTCTTCTCTTTAGTTCTAATCAGGAGTGGAACATTAGCTAGTGAAACATGAACTAGTGAAACATGAACTAGTGGAACACGAGCTAATGGAACATGAACTAGTGGAACATGAGCTGGTGGAGTATGAGCTTATAGAGCAATACCTAAGTAGAGCCAGTGGAACATGAGCTAGTAGAGCTTGAGGTAATGGAGTTACTGGTTCTTTAGTTTATAAAGCTAGTGGAACTAGTTGTGAAGAAGCATGTGCTACTGGTACATTGGCAAGCGGAGAATAATCTCGTGAAGCTACTGGATCAAGAGCTAGTAGATCTAGTGTTATTGAACAATTACATTTTATTATATCCTAGTGGTTTCCATGTGTTTACCTAGTCCTACCCATGTGATTACCTAGACATACCTATGTGTTTTACCCAGTCCTACCCATGTGATTACCTAGTCATACCTATGTGTTTTACCCAGTCCTACCCCAGAGTTTACCTAGTGCTACCCATGTGTTTACCTAGTCGTACCCCAGAGTTTACCTAGTGCTACCCATGTGTTTACCTAGTCGTGCCCAGAGTTTACCTAGTGCTACCCATGTGTTTACCTAGTCCTATCCATGTGTTTATTTTGTTATATAAGCTGCTTAGAGACTTCTACTCAGATGTTGGTTTTCATGGTTGAATTAGGCAGCCAGCTCTTTTGTTTGTTGTTGTTTGTTTTTATTTGCGGCAGAAATAAACACTACAAGTAGAAATTTTGTAAAACTTTTCAAAACCTCAATTTAAACTATGTAAAACTGACTGAACAAGTTTGTTTGTCCTCATCAAGCTCTAGAAAGATGTAGAGATATGAGTTGTTCATGTGATCACATTGTAAAACGGAGATAATACTCAGGACTGGACTTCCATCAGGTCCTACGTGTGCGGCTGCCCAGGGTTTCAGCCTCACCCACAAATTCAAAACTAAATAATGAATGGAAAAACAAGGCACATTAATTCTTTTAAAAGAAGGAGAATGAGATTTCCTGCCTGATAGGACTTGCTTTTAAGATGAATTAATCCCAACATCTTGCTCACGTCAATCTGGCAATGCTTAGAGGTTACAACATAAACGTAGAGACTATGAATGTACCCTTGAGTTTCAGTATTCATTCATCTCCTAAAAGGATCATAGGTTTTAAAACCTAGATCTAATTTTATATTACAAGAGTAATCTTCTTACAAACCTACGCACATTTTTTGTCCAACTCCACTTGTGTAGAACAGAATACAGAGGTCAAATCAAAAGAAGAGGTCAAGTCACTGAGGACCTTCAGTCAAATCACAGTCTGGAGGGATTTTCCGTTTGGGTCAAAAAAAAAAAAAAAAATGTTCCACTAATTAGGTTACCTAAACAAGACGTCGTAGCAGACGTAGCTGGACTATGGACATGTGTCGAATGTTGTCAAGTCAACATTAATACACTCTGACCAAATCAAACATCTTTTAAACTGATTTAGAAAATGGCTCTAAAAGCTGTTTAAATTGATTTTGTGGAAAAGCTTTTATTTCTTATATTTAAATCTCATTCTCAGAGATAATTCGAATCTTTTCACGTGTTTGAGTCTAGCTGAATCCAACGTAAACTGTATTCCTTCTATAAATAGGAAATAAAGTGTCCTGAATAATAAGAATTTTGCTATCTATACGTGATATGACATTTGCTATCTATAAGTGATATGACATTTGCTATCTATAAGTGATATGACATTTTCTATGTCATATGATGTGTGCTGGCTAAGCGATATGATATTTGCTGACTATGTGATATTGACTATGTGATAAAATGTTTGCTGGCTATGAACGGGTTTTCAAGGAAATGTTTTAGTTGTTAAGGATGTCCTGCAGACGAGGAGTATTAATGTCATTATTTGCACTCATTTCAACACACACACACACACAAAGACAATAATAACCCTAAAAACAAAACTTGACAATGTCTGTGACGTCACGTCGATGCTATCAAGTCAAACAATCTCGCATCCCTGGTCAGCAGTCAATATTTGACAGAGCTCAAGTTTTGACGCGGCTTTCTCTTGGAAACTTGCCTTTTAATAGAAATATTGATCCAGACATTAATGTGTGTGTGCGTGTGTGTGAAATTGTTCTCTTGCTACGTCTTGTCGAATGCTCAGGTTATTCCCCTTGTTACAGGAGGAGGAGCTGCCTCAAATGGGAAGTCGGGACTCCAAAAGAGAATAAAAAATGTTTTTATTTAGCCCCGAAAATAAAGAAAATCTAGGTCAGCTCATCTTTGACTTAGTTAATAAAACGTTCTCATGAAAAGTAGCTTTGTCACTGTATTTGTAATGTACTGTGCCTGTGAAGGATACCCACATAGGGTAATTCATTTGTTTTGTTTAATCTCATAACAGGGATTCAGAGATTTGCATAAAAACAATCATCTTACTCATTCCATTATATTTCTTATGTTCAAATATTATTGTGCGAGTAAATTAGGATTATCTACGTTTGTTGTATTCCATTATGGTAATGTACATGGCAATCAATAATCAGATACATATAGCTCAATAAATCACAAATTGAACTGTTACTCCATCGAACAGGACTCGGTACAAAACTCACTCTTCTCTCTCTCTCCGCTGACATGATCAAATAAAAAAAATCATACTATTATTCCCTAAATTTATTTAACTCTCGTGTGTGTATTGTTCATAAGAATGAAATCTCTTTATCACTGTATCTTATTCATAAACAAATAGTAGGCTTATATATCCTTTTTACACTAAGTCTCAAAAGATTTGGTGTCAGAAGCAATAAGAAACACTTCATTAGTTTTCTGCCGAATAAATTTAACTTCTTAATTAAATGAGTTGCTGTGATCGAAAATTTTGTTTTTCAGTTCAGACGTAAACTCTTTTCGGACCGTGATTTGAATTGAGACCTTATCACGTGACTTAATCCTTGCCTGATTTGTATTCAACATTGCCAAGTCGTGCTGAGAGCTAATGAAATGAATGAGAACAATTTCAAATAAGAATGTCGAGAGTATTGCGTTCAGAATTAGAGAGTAAAGTGTAGACATAAGGGAAAAAAAACAAAAGACTTTCGTGATCTGGCTGTCATTGCAGACCTAAAAGCAGTTTTTGACTTCAAAATAATACATTTAAGTTTTAAACCAATACTTTGCCTCCCTTTGATGTTTAATCTTTAAAAGTATATCAATTGCAATTGAGTAAACTATAGCGCTTTTTTTATGTAAATATAGTTAAGAATTTGTTTTAATATCCATAGTCATCAATCAATCACATGCTTTTTCTTCCATTTTGTACATCGCGAATATTTTGAATGTAATGAGTTGCTATTTTTTTTTCAGTTGGTTTATATGCATGTGTTCAACTAATATATAACATATAATAAACAAACTAAAACCCGCGTTTAAAGTCAAATCGTATGGATCACATTTATTTCACCCTCTCTTTCGATAGGATTTACTGGCTAATCTACTTATATTAGCATCCACAACTCTAAGTTCAAATTTGGTTTATACTTTTATTTATTTTAAACTTTTTTTAGTTTCATTTACTAATTCAAAAGAGTTTACAATTAAAAGAGTGTATTAATCAACTCTAACACATTATAGTGTGGATAATGAAAGCTTTTTTTTTTTTTTAAATAAACTGTCAAATGTCGAAACAGGGTTTAAACCTGTGACCTTCGTATCATAAAATTGGAAGCAATCTCTAGTTGTTGTTTTTTTCCTATTCATCCAATCAAATTACACTTAGATATTAACGCTTTGGAACAGAGAGTAATTTGGTTTTCGTCCTTTTTCGTTTTTTCTACTTTCTCCCATGGAAAAGTTTTTATTTTATTTTCCCCACTGACCTTGACCTAGCGGCCTCCAATAAATGTCTATTTATAGTGCTGACCAGTTTTTCTCTTGGCACGCGCGTGCTATGCCGGCGTCCTCAGAGAGTTAATGATGTAATGTCTGTTCCTGGATCAATGCATTTGTCTTTTGTTAGAATGGACTATGCTGCTTAAACACACTTAGGGTTCAGTGTCTTAGACTTGACTCCATCGGTTAAACACACTTAGGCATCATTGTCTGATCTTAGACTGGACTCAATCGGTTAAACACACTTAGGCATCATTGTCTGTTCTTAGACTGGACTCCATGTTTTTGGTCTGTTGTTGACTTGGAGCACCTGATTGCTAGTATAACTAAAACTAACTTCTTTCTTGAAAACAAAATTAAACAAAACTTTGATTATAATATATTCAAATTCATCTTGAGATGAGATGAAATAAATATAGCAGTAATAAATGGTATTTTAAATAAAATCTGACTACAAAAAATAGATGTCTTTACTCTTTCATGCCTTTAGATCGCCTGACCTACTTAACATATGCATCACGACACATGAGCTCAATATTTCATCATTCTACAATGCACAGCCACCAAACAAACTCATTAATCTCTTTCATTGTCACGTAGGAAACACACACACACTTCATCGCTTAAACTCAAATAAACATTATTGTTCTTAGACTTGACCATAAGTATCATTGTTCTTAGACTTGACCATAAGTATCATTGTTCTTAGACTTGACCATAAGTATCATTGTTCTTAGACTTGACCATAAGTATCATTGTTCTTAGACTTGACCATAAGTATCATTGATCTTAGACTTGACCATAAGTATCATTGATCTTAGACTTGACCATAAGTATCATTGATCTTAGACTTGACCATAAATATCATTGATCTTAGGCTTGACCTGTCTGTTCTTGGACATAGCCACATTAGTTCATTACTGTACACACACATTGTCAAGGCAGATTTTCTTCAGGTACACAGTTTTAGTAGGCATAAAAATTATTTGGTCATTGGAAGTTACTACTTACAGATGAGGTTTAGTTACTACCTACAGATGAGGATTACTTACTACCTACAGATGAGGTTTAGTTGCTACCTACAGATGAGGTTTAGTTACTACCTACAGATGAGGTTTAGTTACTACCTACAGATGAGGTTCAGTTACTACTTACAGATGAGGTTTAGTTACTACCTACAGATGAGGTTCAGTTACTACTTACAGTTGAGGTTCAGTTACTACTTACAGATGAGATTCAGTTACTACTTACAGATGAGGTTTAGTTACTACTTACATATGAGCTTTAGTTACTACTTACAGATGAGGTTTAGCTACTACTTACAGATGAAGTTTAGTTACTACCTACAGATGAAGTTTAGTTACTACTTACAGATGAAGTTTAGTTTTTAACTTACAGAGGAGGTTTAGTTACTACTTACAGATGAGGCTCAGTTATTACTTACAGATGAGGTTCAGTTACTACTTACAGATGAGGTTTAGTTACTACCTACAGATGAGGTTCAGTTACTACTTACAGATGAGGTTTAGCTACTACCTACAGATGAGGTTCAGTTACTACTTACAGTTGAGGTTCAGTTACTACTTACAGATGAGGTTCAGTTACTACTTACAGATGAGGTTTAGTTACTACCTACAGATGAGGTTCAGTTACTACTTACAGTTGAGGTTCAGCTACTACTTACAGATGAGGTTCAGTTACTACTTACAGATGAGGTTTAGTTACTACTTACATATGAGCTTTAGTTACTACTTACAGATGAGGTTTAGCTACTACTTACAGATGAAGTTTAGTTACTACCTACAGATGAAGTTTAGTTACTACTTACAGATGAAGTTTAGTTTTTGACTTACAGAGGAGGTTTAGTTACTACTTACAGATGAGGCTCAGTTATTACTTACAGATGAGGTTCAGTTACTACTTACAGATGAGGTTTAGTTACTACCTACAGATGAGATTCAGTTACTACTTACAGATGAGGTTTAGCTACTACCTACAGATGAGGTTCAGTTACTACTTACAGTTGAGGTTCAGTTACTACTTACAGATGAGGTTCAGTTACTACTTACATATGAGCTTTAGTTACTACATACAGATGAGGTTTAGTTACTACTTACAGATGAGTTTAGTTACTACCTACAGATGAAGTTTAGTTACTACTTACAGATGAAGTTTAGTTATTAACTTACAGAGGAGGTTCAGTTACTACTCACAGATGAGGCTCAGTTACTACTTACAGATGAGGTTCAGTTACTACTTACAGCTGAATTTTAGTTACTACTTACAGCTGAGGTTTAGTTACTACTTACAGATGAGGTTTAGTTACTACTTACAGATGAGGTTCAGTTACTATTACAGATGAGGTTTAGTTACTACTTACAGATGAGGTTTAGTAACTACTTAAAGCTGAGACGAAGAAGAACGTGAATTACTGGATATAGATCAACTGTCGGAGAGTGTGCACACGTTTAGGGGGGAAATCACATCACTGTATGCTGACAACCTCGTCTGTTAAAAACGTGACTTCTTATATACAACAACTACTGAATAGTCCGCACTTTGGTTTCTAGAAACAGAGTCAAAAGAGTATTTGTAGATTAGCAATCAAATAGAGATTTTTATAACTACATTTAAAAGAAGTTTTTATTTATCCACATATTTGGGTATGATTGAGTACCACGGTCCCGTAGAGGGTCATCCCTTTATTTACTTTATTGTTTACTTCTTTAAGATTTTGTTGGTGTTTTATATGAACTATCTTCAGCAGACGTCTTGGCTGGCTTGGCCATGTTCGTAGAATGCCAGTAGGTCGACTTCCACAGGACATTCTGTATGGCGATCTAATAGAAGGCAGGAGAGCTGCTGGTCGCCCACTTTTACGTTATACGAGTGTATGCAAACGCGACATGAAGCTCTTCAAAATCGACACTAGCAGCTGGGAAGAGGTGGCACTGGATAGATCCACATGGAAAGAGAGCATAAAGGAAGGGTCACGGATTGCAGATGTCATACACAACAGAAGCAGAAAGAAGGGTGAAAATGCAAGGGCGCCTGGTGATTACATATGCCCAACCTGCGATCGCAGCTGTGTATCAAGGATTGGAGAATTAGATGAATTACAGAAATGGGAATCAAATTGGAGCATGTCTTTCCACCCAGAAAAATGTCAGTTGTTAAGAGTAACAAAAAAACTAAAACAAATTAATTCCACTTATCTTATTCATGGCAAACAAGTAACACAGACTAAAAACGCAAAATACCTAGGTGTTATAATAAATGAAAAACTGTCATGGAATCCACATATTGATGAAACTATAAAAAAAAATCAAACAAAGCATTAGGATTTATTAAAAGAAATTTCTATAAATCAAATAAGAACATAAAACTAAAATGTTATTTAACCTTGGTTAGGCCAATAATAGAATATGCATCCTCCGTTTGGGACCCCTCAACTCAAGAAAACATTAAGAAACTGGAACAGACACAAAACAGAGCAGTGAGATTCATAACAAACGAATATTCACATTTGACTAGAGTAACACCTTTAGTAAAATCACTAAATTTAGAAAGCCTTCAGGACAGAAGACTCAAAAGTAAAGTAGCAATTATACATAAAACACTGAACCATAATCTTCAAATACAAAAACAAAATTTAATAAAATACTCTGAAAGACACAAAGATAAAGGCACATTCCTCGTCCCATATGCTAGGACAAATTTGTACAAATGCTCCTTCTTCCCTAGTGCTATTAGAGCATGGAATGGGTTGCCTGAGCTAGCCAGGAAAACCAGTGACTTGGCAGAATTTAAGTCATTGGTTAATATGCATGACTAAATGCATGACGCGTAGCACGCAATCATCTTTTTTGAAGTAACGTCTGTATTATATAAGATAAGAAGATTGGCTTCTTTAGTCACAAAGTTGCAAAGGGAAGGGATCGTCTCTCGAGACGTGAAATGCCACAGGCATCTATATGGTCTTAGCCGTATCTGATACATATTGTACCTCAATGAGCATGTGAGATGTATGTCTAAACTCTAGTGAGTCTCTCCTTGTCAAGATTCTGGTATACATAGTAGTTGTGTGTCTAAACTCTAGTGAGAGTCTCTCCTTGTCAAGACTCTAGTATACATGGTAGTTGTGTGTCTAAACTCTAGTGAGAGGCTCTCCTTGTCAAGACTCTGGTATACATGGTAGTTGTGTAACTAAACTCTAGTGAGATGCTCTCCTTGTCAAGACTCTGGTATACATGGTAGTTGTGTAACTAAACTCTAGTGAGATGCTCTCCTTGTTAAGACTCTGGTTTACATGGTCGTTGTGTGTCTAAACTCTAGTGAGAGGCTCTTTTTCTCAAGACTCTGGTATACATGGTAGTTGTGTAACTAAACTCTAGTGAGATGCTATCCTTGTCAAGACTCTGGTATACATGGTAGTTGCGTGTCTAAACTCTAGTGAGAGGCCCTTTTTCTCAAGACTCTGGTATACATGGTAGTTGTGTGTCTAAACTCTAGTGAGATGCTATCCTTGTCAAGACTCTGGTATACATGGTAGTTGCGTGTCTAAACTCTAGTGAGAGGCCCTTTTTCTCAAGACTCTGGTATACATGGTAGTTGTGTGTCTAAACTCTAGTGAGAGGCTCTTTTTCTCAAGACTCTGGTATACATGGTAGTTGTGTGTCTAAACTCTAGTGAGAGTCTCTCCTTGTCAAGACTCTGGTATACATGGTAGTTGTGTGTCTAAACTCTAGTGAGAGGCTCTCCTTGTCTGAGCTTTGCCAACCCTTCAATGAAACAGTTTTGTCCTTTTTGCGTACGTTAAAATCTCAAAAGTTAAATGCGTTCTTCAATATCTTCCGTCACCTTCGACTTTCTGTGACGCTTCAGTGACTTCCTTTGAAGCAACACATTCCATTCTGTTGGGCGCGTTTTAACGACTTGTACAACTGTTGTTTGACATTTGTCAACAATAGATCAGTGGCTAATACGCGTGGGAGGGTACTGTGTATCAATAAATATGAATGAAAACAAAGTCACAATGAAGCATGTCATTATGGAACACGCACACATTGACTTGAGCACACACCATGTGTTTCATTTTTCTTTTTTTTTAACTCATTGACTTTAACACACGTCATGTGTTCAATTTGCCTTTTAAAACACATTAACTTTAACACACGCTATGTGTTCAATCTGCCTTTTTTTCTATACCATAACTTTATAGTTATACCTTGCCACACCTACATGCGTTACCTGCCTAGCAAAACACATTCTTTACGTTTCACATCAAGTTGTGTGAGGATTAGGGTTACAACCCCCCCCCTCCGCACATTTTTAATGAAACGTAAGACACCGTTTTGGAAGGCAAGAACCTCTCATGAAATAAATGTTATTGATAGCATCTGCTCTACGTTTGTCGCTGTCTTGTCCTTAGTCTTAGGCTACATTTGTTTCTTATTTCATCACTAGTTTGTCGCTATTCTGTGACAAGGTTTGTTTTTTGTCGCAAGATTATGGTTTGTTGGTGGTCTATATCTTAGTTTATTTCTAACATTGTCACTAGTCTGTGACTAGCTTTGTCGCTAGCCTTTTAGTGTGTCGCTAGTCTGTGGCTAGGTTTGTGGCTAGACTTATCACGTTTGTTTCTAGCCTTTGGCTAGGTTTGTCGTTAGACTGTTACTAGTCTTACGCTAATCTGTGACTAGATTTATCGCTTGTCTCTGTCAAATCTTATCATTACTTTGTCGCTAGTCTGTCGTCTGATTGCTGGTGGGGTTATTTCGTCAGGTCTGAATTTGTAGACAACTGGATCGGGCGTTTTCGTCTTGGCTGTCTCAAAATGTCACTCTGACCTAGCTGCCCAGACGTCACATGACTCAGGACGGTATCGATTTTCTTTTCTTGCGCTATGTTAGTGCGTGAGTTTTATGTGTGTGTATGCGTGAGTGATTTGTGAGTTGACTTCGATCTATCAAGATATAAGGGTGGAATGTATCTAGCGTGGTATTACTCATGTCACTGTTTGCTTTATTGTATATTTGATAACAAGATCTTTGTTGTATGCCTGTGATGTTGTTTGTGGTCTGATACAAGAAATGTCTGAATATTGTTTTAGATCCTGTCACACTACAGTTACGATGTTGTATTTGCAATTAATGCATTTAGTTTGTTTACGCCATAATGTAAAACCTTTCCTCTCTATGGTGAACACTGTGACGGTGAAATTGGTGGTAAAAAAAAAGTCTTTGTATTTCCGAAGTTAAATCCGATAAAAAAAAATCTATGCCTGGAAAAGAAATAGCAGAATTCCTCTTTATAGAAATAAAACAATGAAATAGATCAAACACACAGTAATAACATACAATATGATTTTAATAATAAATTCACTTGACAAATTTAACATGAAGTTTGATATTTACTGACTGATCTCGCTCCAATAAACTGGAAAGAATCAGAACTTATTTTTTAAATAGGAAAACTACTCTTTTTTTTTTTAATGAAGAAGTTTTTATTAACATTTTATTAACAATTAAAACAACTTTGAACTTGACACTTATTATATGCCACATAGGCGCAGACCTATATATGCATATCATGAGGTGAGATAATGGGGCAGACCTATATATGCATATCATGAGGTGAGATAATGGGGCAGACCTATATATGCATATCATGAGGTGAGATAATGGGGCAGCGCGACGAGGCGACGTAAACATTGTACTATCTTAGCCACTGACATTATTGGTCGTGATGTTTTTATTTAAGAAAGTACAATTCATTTTACTGATGAACTCAACTACATCTAGTTGCTTGAATAGAATGTCAGGAGTAAACGACATCCTGCATCTACTGGAATTAACAATTATATACTACTTTTTTTTCTATTAAATCTAGGAATGAAACCACTTTTTTTTTTTGCTGTTAAAGAATATTTATAAATATATATATATATATATATATATATATATATATATATATATATATATATATATGCATCATGATTCCATCATGACATAATTGAATGGAAATCTATTTGGGACAAGATGCTCGTTTATTGACCTAAACCTGTGACAGAAATCAAGAATGCTTATTAATTGACCAATAAATGTAACATATTATGTTGTTCATTGTCCAATAAATGTGACAGAATGCTAGTTCATAGCCCTATAAATGTGACAAAATGCTAGTTCGTAGCCCTATAAATGTGATAAAATGCTATTTCATTGACAGAATGCTAGTTTATTGTCCACTAAATGTGACAAAATGCTTGTTCATTGTCCACTAAATGTGACAAAATGCTTGTTCATTGTCCACTAAATGAGACAGAATGCTTGTTCAATTCCCCGTTATTCGTAGACTGTTAGTATTTTATGTTATAAATGTGAACGTGTTCAGGTTGTGGCTTCTATGCTCAGTGAATGCATAGATTCTGTTTGGTTGTAGGCTTACTTCTCTTGTTCCATGTTTCCATGTTTGTTTCTGTTCTCATAAAAACGTGTTTTTTGGGGGGTTTTTTTTTACAATAAGATCGAATAGAATGTGTGTTAAAATACGTAATGAGTCTATACTCTCCCAACTCATCTGTCTAGTTTCTATTGGAATAAATAAACAACAAAAAAAAAGAAAAGAAATCTCGACTTCCTTTTAAAGATAGATGTCTGGTGGTGCGAGGATCAACCTCCCAAGTCTCACTTGACATTTTATTGACATTTGACATTTTCAGACTCGACGAGGCTAAGAAATGGCGCGCCCAGGACAGGGAAACTATCAATAAGCTGAACCAGCAAGTGTCGGAGCTAGAGGGGGAGATCCGTATGCTGAGGAGGACCAATGATTCCCTAGACACCGAGAGACAAAGAGATAAGGCCACCATTGCCAGACTCCAGGAGGAACTTGAGAAACTTAGAATAGTAAGTAATCCAAAGACATTTCTCCTACATAATAATCTATTCATGGGAATTTCATATTGCAAAAAAAATTGATTTACCTCACTATCTAGGGCCTACAAAGATTTTAATTAGCTCAAATTCGAGTAAACATGTCTAATAGGAGTTAAATATTTTGTTTGGTAAATTTAAGTGTACTTCTTTGTTGTTGCCAGGACTTAAGCAATGAGACCATTGCCAGATTGGATGCTGAGAACAAGTACCAGACCCTGTTGGAGGAGATGGAGTTCTTGAAGAGTGTCCATGAACAGGTAGACTTGCATTTAATTCTAGTATCTATCACTAACATGTTTGGAAATGATAAGCCAATTAATGATTGCAAGAAAAACTTCTTGGCGAAAGTACCCGAAGGTTTGAAATTGTTTTTATTGGTCAAACCTTTCTCAAATATTTTGTTGCTTATTTTTACTTTACATCAAACACAGTCTAAAAATGTGTTATTCATGTTAGACGTCATTGTTAAGTAAACTTCAATCAATATAAAAGACTTCTAAGGAAGACCACATTTCCTTTTGACTAACTTGAAATCCCAAGCAGAATAAAATAAGAAGCACCATTTTTTTCCACAGGAAGTCGAAAGTAGTTGTGTAATGAATGAAATATATTTGTCCACCAAAGATCACCTATAGCTTTGCTTGTATAACCAGCATCACTTTAAGACTCACGATGCCGCATGAGAAAGATGGAATAATGATCATCTTTAATGCATAACTTTAAAGAAGTTTGGGTCTAGGAAGCAAGATACTGAAAATACCTAACCCTAACCATAATAACATAAATACAACCTACGATGAAGTGACTACAATATATTCACTTAGTTACTAGATGTTAACTATATAATATTCCCCCCTCTCCATACACATCACATTGAAATGAGAATGTAGCAGATAATATGCTGCAAAGCCTCATCAAGTTTATGACTCCGTTGTAGTGTTGCACTCACTTTCTCAAGCCCTCTTTAAATACATTAGTCTTCCTGTTATATCTTGAGTATCTGACAGCTTACATATAGATTTACATTAGGATAAAAATATGGTAGATAACAAGCAAAATATGAATATGATGACTAAGCATAACCAAACTATTATTCTTTTGACTTCATCCCATCTGTTGAACTCAAAACGAGAGCTAGACGCTAGAGCCTATGGATTTACATTGCCTCTGTATTCAATTACTGACTTTCTAGGTCAATGAATATTGGATACTTGAGGGAAATAAAAAGTCGAGTCTTGAGTCAATTCTTGTAGACTAGATGGACAACTTGGTTAATCTTGTACTTCCTGCTCCAGACAGGAGTATCGGTCAGCACTGACCTTTAACCTTGATCACACATTTCTGAAGATTATTATTTACTTTGTTCCTTCCTTATGTAAGATGTTCTAGAAGATCCAGACATGCAATAGAAAAAAAAAAAGATTACTTTTTAAAAAAACAAAGCTTACCTAAGTGAAAGAACTGCTAATTACTGTCATTTATATGAAAATGGTTTAGCTCCCTTTATGGTATAGAAAACAGTATTTATTAATTAATACTTAAGTTTTTTATGTTGTTGTTTTTTTGGTCTACAAAGAAATTTTTAAAACTTTCAAAGGAAAGTAAAAAGTTTTTTTTCTGGCATCACTGACCTTTCACTCGCAGATGTTTGGTATCATGCTTGAAACTGTTCCTTAGGGATTTTGTGGCTAAAATAGAAAAAAATGTAAAAATTGAATAATTAAAAATGTAAACTTCTTGACTATTAGGGCAACTTTCTGAACTTAAGGAAGTGAACAATTTTGATGCAGTTTTTTTTTATCTGGGTTAATTGTCACTGTGAAGTAAAAATTGAGAAGAATTTTGTGGTTTAAAAAAAGAGATTGCTGACCCTTGTGATTATTTCCTTTTATTTATTGCCAAATATTTATTGATACAACCCTTTCTTCTTACATTAGCAATGGCACAAACAGAATCATCTTGCCGGAGATGTATATAAATAACTTGACAACACACTAAAGAAAAATTTGTGTTCTTTTCTTCCTTCTTTATTGAACTTTTTCAAACTAAACATAGACGTAGATTTTCAATTCATTAACAACTTGACTTAAGAATCTTAATAATATTCAACTTATATTCAACTAATATAACTTTATCTGATATAACTTATTACTGAAATAATTTAATTATGAAACTTTAACTTCAACAAGTGGACCTGCAACTGTTTGAACTCAGTACAAGAACTAGTTACAATGCAAGGACTCTGACTAACTAGCTCTCCCCCAATTTATACTTTTTTAAAACATATTTTCCAGAATCCTAGAAACTTCTATTCTAAATATTTTCTTAACTATGACCTTCTAGCAACTGACATGCGTTTTTTGTCCCTGACCTCTTTCCCTGATTGGATGATTATAATTAACGTGTGTTTGTTCTGCAGATTCTTTGACCTGACCCTGGTTTCTGGAAAAAGGATGAATAGGTCACAGTCTCAATTTGTGACAATCCTTACCATCCAAAAACATATTGTACAATATGTTATATTATACATATATATTAATATATATATAATTATATAGCAATATTATATATTGTAGACATGTCCAAATAATTACAAACATAATACTCAGTCCTGTTTAATATCAAAGAACAGAAAGTTTTCCATTTTTATAGCTATTTGGTAACAAATTGTTTTTATTGTTGAGGTTAATGAATAGAATTAATTGAATGGATTATTTTTCATTATGCTTAGGCTTACACTCATATAAATTTGTTTTCTATGATTTATTGTTTAGGAACTCAAAGAGTTATCAGCTCTGGCCTACAGGGACACAACTGCAGAGAACCGTGAGTTCTGGAAGAATGAACTGTCTCAAGCCATCAGAGATATACAGCAAGAGTATGACCTGAAGGTTGACCAGATCAGAGGCGAGATGGAGACATTCTATAACTTGAAGGTATTGTCCCTGCATTTGGCCAATCTAAAACTATAACTATTAAGAGATAATTTTATTGTACTTTGCCAATTTAGACTGGAAATTTATAAGTCAGATGTTTCGCTTTTTTTTTAATTTACCAGAGTTGGCATATGAACCTATAAATAATTGTTTACTAGATCTAGATCTCTAGTATAGTTCTAGATTTATTAATTTTAGATTTAAAATCATAATCATCATCATCATCTGTCCCTTGACTTTTGTCTTAGGGGTGCTGTGACAGTTTACATAACCAAATCCCTCAATTTTCCCCAGTCAGCAGCTGTTTATAGTAGAATATTAAGAGAGAGGCCAGTACATTCTTTTAAATTGTACAGCCAGCTTTTCTTATATAATACAGACGTTACTTCAAAAAAGAAGATGATTACGTCCTACGCGTCATGCATTTAGTCATGCATATTAACCAATGACTTAAATTCTGCCAAGTCACTGGTTTTTCTGGCTAGCTCAGGCAACCCATTCCATGCTCTAATAGCACTAGGGAAGAAGGAGTATTTGTACAAATTTGTCCTAGCATATGGGACGATGAATGTGCCTTTATTTTTGTGTCTTTCAGAGTATTTTATTAAATTTTGTTTTTGTATTTGAAGATTATGGTTCAGTGTTTTATGTATAATTGCTACTTTACTTTTGAGTCTTCTGTCCTGAAGGCTTTCTAAATTTAGTGATTTTACTAATGGTGTTACCCTAGTCAAATGTGAATATTCGTTTGTTATGAATCTCACTGCTCTATTTTGTGTTTGTTCCAGTTTCTTAATGTTTTCTTGAGTTGAGGGGTCCCACACGGTGGATGCATATTCTATTATTGGCCTAACCAAGGTTTAAATAACATTTTAGTTTTATGTTCTTATTTGATTTATTGTTTTTGTTGGATTTTTTTATAGTTTCATCAATATGTGGATTCCATGACAGTTTTTCATTTATTATAACACCTAGGTATTTTGAGTTTTTAGTCTGTGTTACTGGTTTGCCATGAATAAGATAAGTGGAATTAATTTGTTTTAGTTTTTTTGTTACTCTTAACAACTGACATTTTTCTGGGTGGAAAGACATGCTCCAATTTGATTCCCATTTCTGTAATTCATCTAATTCTCTTTGTAAAATATCTGTGTCTTGTTTTGTTTTTATTGTTCTATATATAATGCAATCGTCTGCAAATAATCTGACTTTTGTTCCTGAACTAATGCAATTTGGTAAATCCTTTATGTAAATTAAAAATAGTAGTGGACCCAAGACTGTTCCTTGAGGTACACCTGAGTTTACTGTTATTGGTGTTGATTTAGAGCCATTTATTATTATAGTTTGTTCTCTCCCTATCAGAAAATCTTTAATCCACTGATGCAGTGGACCGTTAATGCCGAAATATTTTAATTTTTTAAGCAAACTATGGTGGTGAACTTTGTCAAAAGCCTTGGAAAAATCTAGTAAGATCGCATCTATTTGTTCACTATTATCTAAACCTTTTGAAAAATCATCAATTAGTCCTATTAGTTGTGTTTCACATGATCTATATTTCCTAAAGCCATGTTGGTATGGGGTGAGGACATTATGTTTGTCTAAGTGGTTTATGATGTTGCTACATATTATGTGTTCTAGTATTTTACATGTGATGCTGGTAAGTGATACTGGTCTGTAGTTTCCTGGATCAGATTTTTCTCCTTTTTTAAATAGGGGGGTGACATTAGCTTCTTTCCAGTCCTTTGGTACTCTGCCCTGGTTAAGCGATGCTTGAAAGAGTATTTTGAACACTGGGGCTAGCTCATTGCTTAGTTCTTTGAGTAATCTAGCTGGAATACCATCAGGTCCAGACGCTTTATTTGGTTTGGTGTTGGCTAATAGTTTTTTAATTCCATTTTCTTGTACTACTAAATCTTCTATGTTGTCTACTTGGTTCAAATTAAGAAATATGTCTTTGTCTCCTGGGGCTGAGAATGCTGATGCAAAGTATTTGTTTAGGATGTTTGCTTTAGTTTCATTATCATTATGTATTATGTTATGTTCATCTTTTTATGGCGCTATGCCTGTTGTTTCCATTTTCTTAGACTTAATGTATGACCATAGGTTTTTGTTGTTATCTTTAGATATTACATTGTTTATGTATTCACTCTGCAGCTGTCTGCTTACTTTTTGGGTTAGGTGTTTAATTTTTATATACTTTTTGTAAACTCTTTCTGCCTTGGTTGCTTTAAATTTTCTATATAGGTTCTCCTTCTGTTTACAAAGCTTCTTTAGTCTATTATTAAACCAGCATTTATTTATTTTGTTTGGTGTGTATTTAGTTGGTATATGATTTTCTATAATGCTTTTAAGATGGTTTTTAATGAAATTCCAGAGGTCATCGACTGGTTGGTTAATGTCTTTTTCTAATAAGAATGTTTGTTGAAAGTTTAATGCAGCTTGGTGTAGTTGTGTTAGGTTACATTTATTCCAGAGTAAGATTTTTCTTTTGGTTTTTGTATTGGCTACTGCTTTTATCTGACTGTGTATTTTTATGATCTCATGGTCTGATAGACCAGGGATAATATCATAATCAACTACTAATCCAGGTTTGTTGGTTAAGAAGAGATCTAATGTGTTGTTTAATCTAGTTGGCTTTTTAATGATTTGATCTAAACTTAGGTTGTGTAAAGTTTCTATGAAAAGCTCATTTATGTCCTTAAGGTTTTGGTGTTTATCTATGGTTAGTGTTTTCCAATTTATATCAGGTAGGTTGAAGTCACCCATAATCCAAAAAACTGCATTTTTATTTGTCTCTTTAAGTGTAGTAATCTGATTACATAGTTCCTGCATGTATTCTAAACTAGAATTTGGTGGTCTGTAAATGCTGCCTATTATAAGGGATGTTGAGGTGGTATTAATTTTACAAAATGTAGATTCTATGTTTTTTGAGTTAGGTAAGGTAATTTCTTCTGCTATAAGAGTGTTTTTTATTGCTAAAAGAACTCCTCCATGATTATCAGCCCTATCTTTTCTAAAAATTTCATAATTACTATTGAAAATTTCTGCATTATAAATTTCAGGATGTAGCCAAGTTTCTGTTCCTGCAATTATGTCTGGTTTCTCACATTCTAATAAAATTTCTAAGTCTGCTGTTTTGTTCCTAATGCTTTGAAAATTTATTACTAAGGTTTTAAGGTATTTTGGTATTACTTCTTTAGTAGGTTTGTTTAGTGAGGCTGTTGTATTAATTTTAGTAGATTTCTATAGACAAACCTTTCTTCATGCTCCTCCACTGTACCTTGAAGGATGATTTAAGACAGTGATTCATGTTTTACAATATGACCAAACCAGCTCAACATTTGCTTCTTCACAGTAATGAGGTGTTTTTCCTTTTTGCCAGCCAGAGTATTGACAACAAACTCATTTGTCTTCCTTTCCTGGTATCTGATACCCACAATTTTTCTGCAGCATTGATTCTCAAAGGCTTGAATTCTTTCAGCTTCAGTGTTCAGTGTCCAACTTTCACAACCTTATAGAAGTACAAAGACCACTAGCAAACAATACAGCTTTAATTTTTCTTTGAAGCTGATGTCACTCTTTCAGACTTTCCAGAGTTTTGCTCATGACAGCTGATAACAAGCTTAGGCAGATTTTTATCTCTTTTATTGATCCTCCTTCTCTTGTTATGCTTAATCCTAGGTATTTAAATGAGGCCATTTCTTCTCATTTTTGGCCATTCAGCTTAAGTCAAGTACTCATTAGAGTTTTGTGGACTCAGGGGTGCCCTAAAAATCCAGAAATTCAAAAGTCCAGTCTTTACCAAAATTTGAACCCAGGATCCCAGGTTCGGAAGTCAAGCACTTAACCATTGAGCCACCATGCCAGTTTACTCCCAGTTATTAAAAATTGTGTATATGTCTCCTTTCAGGTGCAAGAATTCCGTACAGGAGCCACCAAGCAGAACATGGAGGCAACTCATGCTAGAGAAGAGACCAAGAAGTTGCACAAACAACTGGGTGACTCACGCACCAGACTAGCTGACCTTGAGGCCAGGGTGAGTTCTGCTAAAGCATGATTGCTTTATTTCAGAAATATTGACTTCCTTGAGGGGTTGACTTTGAGATTACTGTTTAAAGTTTATTGGTTGAAAATTAGTGCCCCTTTCTTCACTTGGTTGGTTAGAGCTAAAACCTTTACTTTTAGAAACCTGAATGTAACATCTTCTTTTGTTTGCATATAACTTTGACTTTAGCAACAGTTTGTGTTATTTTATATTTGTGAAATCTGTGATCAGTTCTTTTACATTTTTTTTTGCCCCATTTTCCTCGAAAAAGAATTTTTTTATTGTGAAAAAAAAATCTTCTGACCATTTTCTTATTGCTCTTTACCTTTGTTCTGTGGATCAATGGTCATTTTCAAGACATTTAAAATGTAAATGTATTATATTGCACATTGACTTTTTTTACCTTTATTGTTGGTCTATTTAAAATCTAATCTTATCTTATATAATACAGACATTACTTCAAAAAAGAAGATGATTACGTCCTACGTGTCATGCAAAATGCTGATTAAATCAAAAGACATGCAGATGTAACATAACTAAATGTATAGATTCCGTCTACAATTGCTTCATATTTTCATTTCTCAACAAAATATTTTTTGTGCTTTAGTTTCTTGGAAAGTATGTTTATTCTCTTAGTGCTTAAATATAAAAAATACTATTAAATTGAAAATAGGCAATCTTCATTAATCATTCAATACGAAAAGCGTCTGTGCTTTATTTTAAGACATATCTAGTGCTATAATTATTTTAAGACTAGATATAAGTGCTTTATTTTAAGACTTGATACAAGTGCTATAATTATTTTAAGACTAGAATATAAGTGCTTTATTTTAAGACTAGATATAGTGTGTGTGCTTTGTTCTAAAATATTTAACTTAAGTGGTGTCTACAGTTTGTTCTAAAATACTCAACTAATGTTTCTGTGTTTTGTTCTAGAATGCTCAACTAGAGAAGCAGTACCAAGACCTTCTGAGGGAACTTGAGCAGAAGGAACATGAGCATGACATTGAGTTGAACTCTCTGAAGGATGAGATGAATAAGCTCAGAACAGAGATGGAAGGCATGTTGGTAGAGCTGCAGACATTAATGGATGCCAAGCTGTCCCTTGAGTTGGAGATTGCAGCCTACAGAAAACTGTTGGAGGGGGAAGAGACAAGGTAAGACTATCACATTCTAACACACTAATCTTACAGGGGCAATTATTGAATGACAAACTTGGGACAAGGTAAGACTATCACATTCTAACACACTAATCTTACAGGGGCAATTATTGAATGACAAACTTGAGACAAGGCAAGACTATCACTTTCTAACACACTAATCTTACAGGGACAATTATTGAATGACAAACTTGAGACAAGCAAGACTATCACTTTCTAACACACTAATCTTACAGGGACAATTATTGAATTACAAACTTGAGACAAGGTAAGACTATCACATTCGAACACACTAATCTTACAGGGACAATTATTGAATAATAAACTTTGTTTGCGGGATATTCAAAACAAAACAAACATTCAAAATCATCTCCAGATTAAGATTGCTGTTACTAAAACTTTCTAATTAAATTAAAATAATACAATTTCTTACCAAAAAGTTTTAATGAATGACTAAACTTGTGTAGCTAAGATAAGACTTTGTGTAGCTAAAATAAAACTTTGTGTAGCTAAGATAAAAGTTTGTGTAGCTAAGATAAAACTCTGTAGCTAAGATAAAACCTTGTGTAGCTAAATTATTATTTTTTCTTTCACTTTCTGCTCACTGTTGATGTAGGCAACCTAAATTTTCCAGAAAGTCTTTGATTCCTTTTTTCTCATTCCATTAAGTCTCATTCTTTTTTGTTCTTTTCCATTTGTTCTGATTCTACGTTATCTCCCTTTCTTACTCCCAAAGGATGTTTTTCTTTTAAACTTTCTTTCCTGCCTTACTTGAAAAACTCACTGGTCAGTTTTTCTCTAAAGCTGCTAATACTGTGGTTTTTTTGTTATTATTATGGCCACATTCATGAACATATTTCTCTTGAGGAAATCTGTTAACTTGACTATTCTGCTAAAGTGTCTTAGTTGTAAAGTATTAGCTAATATATATCATTCATCAGACTGGGTTATTCAACAAATTCCAAATGATTTGATCTCCCAGATTTAAAGCAGTTTTAAAAAGACTAACTTAATTAATAATGTTGGATTGCAGTTAAATAAAGAATGAATATTTCTCAGGAATTTGGCAAAAAAAAAAAAAAATGTTTAGCAGTATTTAGCGCTAATATTACTAAAGAAATATTTTAATGAAATGAAAACAGACCTGACTTGTGTATTTATTTGTGAGTAAACTAAACATTAACATACTAATAATATATCAATAGTCATTCAACTGTGATGGGCTGTCCATGTCTGAATTTCTAGAAAGTACTTTGGTTATCCAATTTAAAGAGGTAATGCACACATTTTATAAAATACTAAACTAGGGTTATCTCTCCCAGCCTCAATGTGGCACCCTGGTAAAATGCCCATAAGATCAGTTCGATATGAAATATTGCCTTCTGTGTGGTTCCTCAGTACTGAGTGCATTGCACATGTTGAGGATGTAAGGAAGGCTAGCTAACTTTAGTCCCATCTGATACCTTGCAAGGATTGTGACTTTGTCACGATTATGCTATGGAACTGGATAAAAACCTCTTGAACAAAGTCCAGGCTTTGGCTGATGAAGAGATCCAAAGAGATGGTACCCTTCGACTTAATGTTTGCGAACACTCTAACTCTACAGAGATTTATACAATAACAAAAACTCTGGAACAAGAGCAGTACATGTAAAATATTTGCAAGGCTAAAATTGGTTTTAAAAAAAAATCTCTAGCAAAACTTTTGTTAGGGACAAATCTTATGTAAAAAAGTAGCTCTGAAATTTGAACAAAATAAATGTAAACTTAATAGAGATCTACAAAATTACAATATAATTATTTTTTCATGTATTGCAGCATTATCTACATATCTTATACATATATATCATTCAAAGAAAATTCAATAACTAATGAAATTATTTATATTTGTATGAACTATTTAACCTTATCTATACCTTATTGTTTTATACTTCTCTTATATCCAATGTTCTCTCTTATCTAATGTTGTATTACTTTTTTTATAATGCCCTTGACCTTGTGACTATCCTTCCTGTACCTCCTTCTCACAGGATCCCTCTTCGCAACTCCTATCGACACTCTTACTCTCCTTACCAACCCACTTCTGCCAAATATGATACAAACGGGTTGCCATACAGCGCAACTGATTCCTCTAGGTACAGCTACGTTAGTCCCAGATTGAAAGAGTCTCCTCTTGCGCGCGACACTACGGACAGGACTTCCAGCATCACCGAAGGAAGATCAAGTCCCACAACAAAAACAGCTGCCATGCCATGCGTAGTTTTAAGTTCAGCAGCTATTTCACCTGTTAAAAAACATGAACAAGTAGACGAATCGATGTCATCCACAACAGTAGCTGGTCAAAAAAGTCCACAGCTTGAAAAAATTGTAAAGGAAAATTTCGACACAAAAGTAGAAGTTGATGAGAGAGTTGAACAAACAGAAACTACCCAGGGATCCAATCAATCACAGCCTAATGCAGACATAACAGAAGATGAAAACGTAAAGGATTTACATACGGTTGACGACAAAATGACCATTCAACTTTCAGAACAAGATAATGACCAGCTACAACATGTTCAGGATGAAATAATTGCTAAAGATTCAGATCAAGAGGAGATTGAAGAGACTCAAACTGAACAGCTGGCAACAGAACTAGTGCATGATGCAAGTGATGTACGGAAACCCATTCAATCAGAATCCAAATTAAGTGAAGTTACAGACGATTTGAAAAGTGATAAAGAAGACGTTATAAATGCTTCAAAAAAAGATACAAGTATAAAAAGTGATGTCAACGAAGAAGTAGGAACTGGTCAGTCAGAGCCGGAAGAAGTAGGAACTGGTCAGTCAGAGCCAGAAGAAGTAGGAACTGGTCAGTCAGAGCCAGAAGAAGTAGGAACTGGTCAGTCAGAGCCAGAAGAAGTAGGAACTGGTCAGTCAGAGCCAGAAGAAGTAGGAACTGGTCAGTCAGAGCCAGAAGAAATAGGAACTGGTCAGTCAGAGCCAGAAGAAGTAGGAACTGGTCAGTCAGAGCCAGAAGAAATAGGAACTGGTCAATCAGAGCCAGAAGAAGTAGGAACTGGTCAGTCAGAGCTAGAGGATGTAGCTCAAGACCTGAAACAAGAGCAGACTTCTTTGGTAGAAGAATTACAAACAGATCAACACTATGGAGAGTCACAAATGTCTGAAGTGAACGAAGTACAAATGTTTGAACAAAGTACTGATGCTGTCTACGAAGAAACAAAAGATCACATTTTTATTGATTCTAACCAACAAGAATTAAAGGACGATTGTGGAAAACCCAACACAACTCTAGAAACTGAAGAATTACAGGGTGAGGAAGTAGAAGAAGACGATCAACATGATCAATATAGAGACATCAAATCAGATCAACAAATGGAGGAATTATCAACATCATCTAGAGCAGATGATCAACAGCTAGACGAATCAGAAAACATTCACTTACAAAAACATACTGAAGAGATGCAAACTTCTGATATTTATGAAGAAAACAAAACACCTGAGCAGTTTAAAGATGTAAAAACTAACAATCAGTCTGAGGAAGGAAAAAAGTCTACGCCATCTGAAGAACCACAACCACAAACATTAGAACATTTAGAAGAACTAGAAACATCTGCTAATTCTAAAGAACTACAGACATCAGTACATTTTGAAGAATTACAAGCCTCCACACAACTGGAAGAACTACAGACATCATTACATTCTGAAGAACTACAAGCCTCTGCACAGCTGGAAGAATTGCAAACGTCAGTACATTCTAAAGAGCTACAAGAATCATTACATCTGGAAGAATTGCAGACATCCACACATTCTGAAGAACTACAAGCCTCTGCACATCTGGAAGAATTGCAGACATCAGTACATTCTGAAGTGTTACAAGCCTCAGAACAGCTGGAAGAGCTACAAACATCAGCACATTCTGAAGAGCTGCAGGCATTAGTACATTCTGAAGAGCTTCAGACATCAGTACATTCTGAAGAGCTTCAGATATCAGTACATTCTGAAGAGCTTCAGATATCAGCACATTCTGAAGAGCTGCAGACATCAGTTCATTCTGAAGAGCTTCAGACATCAGTACATTCTGAAGAGTTAAAAGCCTCAGCACAGCTGGAAGAGCTGCAGACATCAGTACATTCTGAAGAGCTTCAGACATCAGTACATTCTGAAGAGCGTCAGACATCAGTACATTCCGAAGAGCTTCAGACATCAATACATTCTGAAGAGCTTCAGACCTCAGCACATTCTGAAGAGCTACAAGTTTCAGCACATCTGGAAGAGCTGCAGACATCAGTACATTCTGAAGAGCTTCAGACATCAGTACATTCTGAAAAGCTACAAGCCTTAGCACAGTTGGAAGAGCTACAAACATCAGCACATTCTGAAGAGCTTCAGATATCAGTATATTCTGAAGAGCTTCAGACATCAGTACATTCTGAAGAGCTTCAGACATCAGTACATTCTGAAGAGCTACAAGCCTCAGCCCAGCTGGAAGAGCTAAAAACAACAGCACATTCTGAAGAACTACAGACACTGGTACATTCTGAAGAGCTGCAGACATCAGTACATTCTGCAGAACCAGATACATCAGTACACTCTGAAGAGCTAAAAGCTTCAGTACAGCTGGAAGAGCTACAAACATCAGCACATTCTGAAGAGCTTCAGACATCAGTATATTCTGAAGAGCTTCAGACATCAGTACATTCTGAAGAGCTACAAGCCTCAGCCCAGCTGGAAGAGCTAAAAACAACAGCACATTCTGAAGAACTACAGACACTGGTACATTCTGAAGAGCTGCAGACATCAGTACATTCTGCAGAACCAGATACATCAGTACACTCTGAAGAGCTAAAAGCTTCAGTACAGCTGGAAGAGCTACAAACATCAGCACATTCTGAAGAGCTTCAGACATCAGTACATTCTGAAGAACTACAGACATCGATACACTCTGATGAGCCTGATTCATCAGCACATTCTGAAGAGCTGCAGACATCAGTACATTCAAAAGATCTACAAACATTGACACAGTTGGAGGACATGCATTCTGATGATTTACACCTATCTGAACAGTCAGAAAATTTAGAAACATCAACCAACTTTGAAGAAACACAAATACCATCACTAAGTACAACCTTGCAATCTTCATCTCATTCCAAAGAAAGTGAAATTTCTGAAGACTTTCAAACAATGCAACAGTTTAAAGAACTTGAAACATTTTTAAGCGACAAACAAAAACTATCATCTACAGAAATAGAAGATGCACAATCAGCACTCGAAAACAAAGAGAATAAACAAAGAAAGGAGACTGACGATGAACAAACACTAGGGCTTAAGGAAGATGAAATTATAGCAGAAGATAATGATAAAACAATGTCTCAAGATGATGACAAACTGATTAATGAAAATATAGGTAATGAACAATCAGTCGAACATGGAGATGAAGAATATGAATTAAAAGCAGAAGACAAAAATGAAAGATTAGCAAAATCAGATGAGGAACAAAAAATAGTCCCTGAAGATGATGACATCTTTTTAGGAATCAAAGATGACAAAATTGTAACAGAAAAAGAAGTTGATGAACACATAACACAAACAAAAGATGAACTACCATTACACCAGGAAGACACATCTCTAAGCAGTGAAGGTGAATTTCAAGAGGATAAAGTTGCTTTGGAACCCGCAGATTTAGCACATGAAAAACAATTACCCATACTTAAAGATGATGTGAAATCATCTGAAGATGAACATTTTGAAGAGAATGATATGAACAAAATGCATGATGATGGCGAAAAAATTGTTGAAGACAATGTTGATGTGCAGTGTTTAGAGAGTAAATCAGATGACCAAAGTTTTGTGGGCTTAGATAATGAAGCCACATTGGCATCTGAAGAGACTGAACTTACATCAGAACATGAAGAGGATAAACTTACAATAAAACATAAAGAGGATGAACAGACACAAGAACACCATGATGATAAACTCCGATTGGAACATGAAGAAGCAGAAGAGACTCAACAGGAAGAGGATAACACAACAAAAGATCTAAAACATGAACAACAGGAGACTTTATGTAAAGATGAAACAATGCCAGAGTTTATTGGCAGAGTTGAAACGCCATTTCCTGAGGAATCACTAGTAAGCAATCAAAAGGATGACATTCCTCCAGACTCTGAACAAGACGAACTCCATCTTGAAACTACTTCATCTCAGCTAGTTGTCCAGAGCGTGGTAGAGTCAGCAGTAAAATATTCCATTGAACAAATCTCTACTGAAAGATCTGCTGAACATCAGCTGGAAATAGAAACAGATAAAGAGTTATTGATATCTCCAACGAGTGAAGAAGATGTAATTATTTCAAAGACTTTTACTCTAAGTGAAAGCAGCGCAAAGTTTCTTTCTGAGGAAACTAGCCATGCCTTTGTAGGAAGTACTTATGTTTCTGAGGATACCAAACACTTTTCTGCTGAAGGAACTACTCATGTTTCAGGTTCATTGATGCTTGATGCTGATACTGTTGGTGCACAAATCGGTTTTACTGAAAGTGTTCAGACAGAAGGAATTCAGCATAAAACTGAAAAAGATGAACACAAAGAGATTGTTACAGATGCTTCAGATTTATCCAATGAACAAAAGCAGAGTTTACAGGGTGTTGATGGAGATTGTTTAGTTGTTAAAACAAAGAGTGATAATTTTGAAGATCAAACAGATAATGTTGATGAAACAGATGACTTAGATTACAATGCAGAAAATGACGTTAGAAATATCTCACAAGAAACATTGCAAACAGAATTCTTAGAAGGTCAAGAAAATGATATTAACCCTCAGTCTACTTTGGGTTATGCTCAAGAGATTTCAGAACAGGAAGGAACGTCTCTCGTGTTATCTAGTCCTGATAATAGTGCAGCTGATCTGATAGCCAAAACTGATGATTCCCAGGCCATAGCAGTGGCCACACTAGACAAGGCTGGTGAGGATACAGATGATGACCTACTGCAGGTTGATGATAATGAAACAGAGGAACAAAAGAAGTATGATGAAGAAGAAGATATGCTCTTGACTGGTGTAGTTTCTGCCAAATCTTTTCCATGTGATGAAGAACAAATTAAAGGCTATAACCAGACCACCAAACAATTGCATCCAAGAGATTTTGTTGCAGATGGTAAACTGTCAGAAGAATCTGAAATTGTGGCAGATCTGAAAACTAAAGGATTCAATGGCCTTGATCAAACTGTTACAGAATCTTCATTTGACTCAAGTCACCAATATGCAGAGGAATATCAAGAATTGAATTATGCTGGTGTTCAAAAAAGTCATAACACAGTTGAAGATTATGGCACAAGTTCAGATTCAGTAAAAAATCAAATTTATGATGTCCCAATCAAAAGTTTTCCAGCACAAGAAATGGATCAAGTTTCTCATGTAATTGAAACGGCTCAAAATGACCAAGAGTTTGCTGACAAAAACATTTCTAAATGATCCAAACAAATGTAATTAGCTGAAATGAATTTTTTATGTCCGAATAATACATTGTAGCAATCTTTGGTTCATCATCAACACATTATTTATGTTGTAATCGTTAACAAGAATTCTCTGGTCATTGATGTTATTTCACAATGTTTTACTGACATCGAAATTAGTGGTTCAAGATGTTAAGCTATTGACAGAAAAAAATGTAGGCAATAATCCAAAGAAGGCATAGTGACTAAAGAAACCAGGAATTTGACCAGACATTCTTATAATGCAAGGACAGAATAGAACATAAAGAACAAGGCGAGGGTGTTGAGGATTTTCTAATAATAATATCACGTCTGCTACTGGAGAGCCACATGATCACAAAACTCATTTTGATGTGTCTGTTCAATTCTTTCATTCTTTCTTTGACCTTTTTCTCCTGTCTTTCATTTTGACTCTCATGCCTAATCTCATTCTAGAGTCAGGCTTCATTCATCCTAGTGTTTTAGTGTTGTTATTAGAATCTTATGTCTAATTTTAATTGACAACAACATTAGTAATTTTATGGAACTTGGGAAAACATCTGAAGAATACAGTTAAATTTTTAACCAATAAAAGCACCAGAAAGGTTTGATTCTAAATTGTGGTAATAGATTCAAAGATATTGTTTTTTAATATTCAATTTTAATTTTTTTTCATATTTTTATTTAAATGAATGAAGCATTGTTCATCATTTATTTTTATAATCATTATTTTTATTCTTTGAAAACCAAAGATCTTTTAAATGACATTGTTGTATCTACTTAACTTATCAACTAAATTGTGATTTGGTCCTTGTACAACAAAGAGCATACAAACTTTGATAATGTGAGAATCATTCAGACAAATGGAACCTGGAGATTTTGCAACTTTAATTTTTTGTCCTTTTTAAAATATTTATTTCAACAAATTGCAGGCTATTTATTCAAATAATGAACTTATATCAGAGCTAGCATTATTTTCTGAACGAATGATAAATACTGTCATCATATTATTGTAGGTCGAGAAGATCAACCAGGTCATTTCGAGATGTCATAGAAATTTCAGAAAACCCGGAAAACTCAAGCCTCTTAAGTCAACTTATGATTCCTAATGATGACATTACAATAGTAGAAGAATGTACGTTCTAGTTTGGGGTCAAAGGGCTTTCTACTTCTAGAATAAGAACCTCTTCAGTTGAATGTTGAAAAGGATGAAATCAAGTTTTTTTCTTCCCAACCTTAGCTCCGACCTTTCACCCTTCCTTTTCATTGCATTCTTCCTTTTTGTTTTCATTTTTTTGTTGTTACTTTTTTATTTTTGTCATTTAAATTTTTTTTTCTTTACCAGCAAATGTGTATTTATTTATTGAAAATATCTAGTTTTATCTTCTTGTATGCCTTTCCTTTAAGAAAAAAATACTGCTTCTGTTAGCTTTCAGCTTTACATCTTTCTTTGCATAATTCTTTTTGTTTTCAACTTTTTTCTTTTTTGCATTTTGTTCATTTTACCCCTTTATTTAAAAAAAAAAAATATTTATATATAGATTTTTAAAAAGGTTATATCTATATATAAGTATGAAAAGACTCTACTGACACCTTCTTGGCTTGCCTCGTTTAGTGTGCATTTTTCACCTTTCACCCCCACAGAGTCGGTCTGAGACAAGTTGTGGAACAAACCCTTGGGGTCAGGCAAAGCGGAAGCGCTCGATTGGCGGACATAATTAACATCACTGAGGGCCAATCCTATGAATCTGGTGGTGCGTATATAGCGGATAAGAAGTAGACCAGTAGGTCTAGCCATTATTTAAAGAGTATCAGCTTTTTATCCCAATGCTTAGCTTGCTTACTAACTATAACCTTTAACCTTTTGATGTGAACTTTAGGGTTCAAGTAAAAATCCAGTCACTGAAATGTTAATATAGTAGATAAATCTAGAATCTATTATGGCAAGCAGTTCAATCTTTATTGCCCACACAGTTAAATCAATTTATCAATCATTTAAGGCACAGACAAAAAATAATAATTTTCAATTTATCCACACAAACATCTAATGCTAAAAATTCATTTTAGAGTTTTCTTAAAAAAAAAAGGAGTAAGCTAATATTTATTCTTTTACACTATTAAAAAAAACTATAGTCTGAAAGGTTCAAATACTTTTAAAGTCTATTTTAATTTTATTTATTATCATTTAGTGTCATGTGAAATTGTCAAAATGTTTCATTATAGTCATTTAGAAAATGTCTCAGCTCTGGTGATGGTTTTACTTTTATACTGGACATTGTGTACATTTTTATATCACATTGATGTACGAGTTTTCACATGTAGCTTAACTCATCACACAAAGATATTTTGTAGTGGACCAAGACTCTCACTCAATATTCCTTCACCTGTTCATCATTACCATCTTTCTATTTAGCCTAGAGTTCCTCCAGTTGTGTTTATTTTTTATTGTAAAAAATATATTTTGACTCACTAAGAAAATTGTTTCTTTTGATTAGATTGACAATCTGGGAAGTTAAAGAATAGTTGCTTACTGCACTGTTGATATCAATGAAATCATTTTTACCTTAAACTGAATTTTTTTTCTTTTGAATCTCATTAATAATTCACACACACAAAATTAGTGAGTAGAACTCAAAACCAAAAAAAAGATTTCTAATAAAATTTAAGAATAGATCATTTTTAAGAATAGATACATGGATTTGAGCTATTAAATATTTTTTGATTGTATCACATTAAATTTACCATTCAGGGAGGGGTAAGAATAGGTATTCCTATATCTTTATGGCTAAAATATTTAAATTCTTCAAAGATAAGTTGTTATGTTTTTTTCAACCATTTGTTATAAAACTTCTTCTTCTCTCTCTCTGTGGTTGTGAAACAAGGTTTGTTTATCATGTGGTCATTTTTACAATGTGTACAAAATACCATTTAATTTATTTTTATATATATGAATGATTCACATTTATCTTTTTGAAAATTCTATTGTCTTTATAGAACGAATTTCACAAATATCCTGAAAAATTATCCCCTTTCTTTCTATAGATAAATAGTTTGTTTTTTTATATAACCATTTAGCTTAATTGGCTTTGGTTTTTTTAAGAAATAAGTTACAATTTAATTATTCATAATTATATTTTAGTAACTGAGATGTATATCTAGATGAGATTGCATGATCTAGACAACTAAACCTATAAAAATATATTTAAAAAGTTAGTTGAAAGCTTTGAAAGTGGTGGCATGTAACAACAGAATGAAAATGTGAAGATTGTACCAAGTGTGATTTCTCAAATAATAATTTAGATAGCTTTATATCCTACACATTTCAACTTCCTTTAATTCATCTCTTGATTTCTGATGCTATTCTTGTTATCTTGTAACTGCTGTTTATTACTATCAGGGGACTTACAGTATTTCACTATATCATTCAAACAATGATTGCTATTGAATTTTGAAATAAAAGATGTTTTGTTGATATTAAATCTAGTATAATTTTAAGTAGAATGGGATTTTTTTTTTCTACTTAATAAGTACTTTTCAATAAATAATACTTCAGCTGTCTCTGTGTTTAAAAGATTGAACAAAAGAGAAAATATAAGTAAAAAATAGACAATTGGATGAAAATCTATACCTTGCAACTTTTTATAATTTAAAGAATTTCTTACAGACTATAGAACAGTCATTTTGTATGTTAAAAAGTATATTTTGCAGTCAAAAGACAATAATTTTTTTGTGTGCATTAGTCACTATTTGACAAATAATGTTCTGCAGGCTAAAGAGCACACACTTTTTGTGTGACTTAAAGACTATTTAAGGGACAAAAAAACTTTAAAACTTTCTCCTTCACTTTTCACTCTTGAACTTTAGTGTTTAGCTTTTTTTTCCCCTCAGCACACTAAAGAGTCATTTGTAGACATTTCCTTTTTCAATCCTTTTGTATCATTCTTTCATTAAAGACTTCTAAAAATCAAAACTTTATCCATTTAATCTACATAATTAGATCTTTACCATATTTTCATTAATATTTTTTAAAGAAAATAAATGCACTCAATTTTTTTAACACTTCAAAAGCTTTCTAGATTTTAATAGCTTGCTTCTTATGTAAGAAAGTTTATAATGTTTTGATCATTTTATATGTTAAGCTATAGTAATTTTTGTTAATGTTTTTTTTTTCAAAATTTCCACAAAAACTGATTTGAAAAAAAAATTTTAATATATTTTTGAATTGTTTCTCAAGTACTTAATATAATTGTTTATACATTTTAATTGATGATTATCATGATAGACTGTGTTGACAAAGTTTTTTAAAATTCCTAATAAGTGGCAACTTGAAAAAAATGTATAAACAAAATTTTCAAATATCTAGGTACACATGCAATTAAATACAAAATCTTATAGCAAGAAAATGTTACAAATCATTTACAGCTAAATGCTGTGTTGATCTTTTATATTTATTAATTTTTTATTTTTGTAACTTTTTTTTTTATAGTTTACTTTAAAAAAAAATGCTTGTTTTTAACTCTTTAATATTTTTGACTTCAATGGACTTAAGCAAAGCTGATCTAATCCAGTTTTGTGTACAATGTTTAGGATTGCAGCTGTGTATCAAGGATTGGCCTATTTAGTCACACAAGATGTTGCAAAGGGAAAAGATTGTCTCTCAAAACGTATAATGCCATAGATTAGGATTGCATGTAATAAAATAGTACAGATCATTGTTTCTGTAAACACAGGCAGCTCTAAGCTGACCTATATATGATATTTGCCATCTGTTATGATTGTATCAGCATTTCATTGAAGGCAAATATTCTGGACAAATGTTCTACAAACTCTAGTGGGAAGCCATTCAAAACAAGTGCACCTTCCCCTTCCACAACTTGGTTTCCAGATTATTTTTTTTGAGTCAATGAATAGATCTACTTGTTACATTCACTTTCTGAAACCCAAACGATCATTGTTGTTTTCATTTATTTAATATGACAATGCTGCTACGTCACTTGTGTTGGCGTTGCCATAGTTACTGTGTCAGGTCTGTGGTGGGTCTAGCTACTATGGCGTAGTGTTGTGTTACATATCTACCCCCCCCCCCCCCTTATCTTTCTTAAATTTCAGTATTTGTTGCCAACAGCTTTCAGTCTGCCACGTTGTGCCGTATGCAATCATTTAATCATTCAATCAGTTGATTGAAAAAAATCTTCAGTTCAGGACATTGACATTATTTGTTGTCATTGTTTCTATGTCATGTATTTCATTGATTAGTTTTGTGTTTATTTCCTATTGCTCTAAACCTAGATGCTATAAGCAGTGCTTTTAACACGACATGTAACCAGTGCTAATAAAACTAAAACTTTCAGTCCATGAAGAGTGTTGGCATTTGTTCAATACATGTATTAACATTGTTTTTAATATTTTTTTTATACTATTGCTTTTTGTAACTACAAAATCTCAGCAAGATTCTCTTTGGTATTTGGACAAATATTTTACATATATTAAAACCAACTGCCATACAAAATTTTGCATTGCAGACTGGAGTAAAGTTAAAGCCCTAGTGCAAAACCTTCTTTGACCTAGGGACTTTGATTGGCCATATAAATATCCACTTCACCACAAAACAGTCATGGATTTCAATGAAGCTTAGCCTCTATTGTTTCAATATGCACTGGGGACAAATTTTGAGCTACTGGATATAACATCATGTCTTAACTTGCAGGAGGCCTCTGAAAAAAAGACAATTGGAGAGTTCTCATGAAGGCTGTAGAACACACTATTGAGGCCCTAAGTAATGCCCTTGTAGAAGACATAAAAAAAACTTAGACCCCTGTGGACAATGGCTTTGTTTGCATCATATGTGGAAAATATATACAGGTTTCAACTGGGCTTGGGTAACCATGTGAAACACTGCACTCATCCTCAATCTTCAGAATCAAAGATGTTGCCATTATTATTATGGCTAGATATGGCCATGGGCCTCGGCATCACTGTTGTAAAGTTTCTCTAAAGGAATCTAATTGCTATCAAGCTAAACCAAATTTCATAATAATCGTTTTTTTTAATTCCTGATAAACGACACCTTGAAGAAATGTAAAAATAAAATTTTCAAACATCTAAGTACACATGCAATTAAATACAAAATCTTATAGACTATTAGGGAATTTGGTTTAGCTTGATATTCTTAATTACTAGATATGACATTTGTACAGTTACTTGACATTCTTATTGACATTATATTCACACTAATACAGTTACTTTACATTTTTAATAACTAGATATTGACACTTTTACAGTTACTTGACACTCTTAATGACAAAATATTGACAAATAGACAGTTACAATAAAATATTTCAACTCTAGAGAGAATAAAAAATGTAGCCCTAATTAATTTCACATTACTTTTTGAAGTAAATTCTGAAAAAAAAAGAAAGCTGACACTTTACAACTAAAGGGCTATGCAACATTTTAAATGACATTTAGAATTGATGATGTCTGTTAATGCTAGCAGTATTGAAGATATGAATGAGTGATATATAGTCAAAGAGAAGCTACCACATTAGAAATGTATGTAACTTTCCACTATATCTAGCCACTAAGTAAGATCATTCAATTTTGATAAATGTTCTTGTCAAAGTATTTTTTTTTTCTGTGATGCATTTAGTGTTGTTGACATGCATGCAATTGTTGCTTTGATACTGTGTATAGGTATTATTTGATAGGAAATCTGCTTACTGTATACAATTTAATTCAATGAATACAATTTATTAAAGTATAAGCATAAAGCCATAATTATAAATGTAACTTTGCCTACATTGAAAAAAGTTTATTTTAAGTTATTGTGGTGCTATTTTCAGTTGGCTAGATATAGGTTTTAAATGTTTCTTTAATAAATTTATAATTTTGATAAGCATTCTGTATTTCATGTTAAGTAATTGAAAACAAGGATATAGATTGAGAAATAGTTTTAAGCTACCAATTAGTTTACTTTTATGTATAGCATTTATTCTCCACAACAGTAATCTAAAGTGAGATGTTCATTATCATTACTGAAGCTTAATTGTTATCTTCACTGTTTGTTATGTTGCTGATCACACTTCTGTTTGTGTTTATATGAATTATGTTTATGTGTTCTAAATTTTTAGGCCATTTTGTTCCTATCATATCAGAACTGCTGTAAGATGTATAGAAACTTTTGCATGCCTAACAGAGCTTAAACACTTGATTTTACAGACAAAAAAAGGCTGAATTAGTCATCCAATTATGTGTTAGTAAATATAAAGAAAAGTTCTTTAATCTTTTCATGCCTTACAATAATTCACATTGTGCAATAAATGTCCTTTTCTTGTGATGAGTTCATCTTGATGTAGACTTGTATCATGAGCATGATCTGTTTATGTTAGCATTCTAAGTAGTTACAACAGTAAATAAGACAGTATATAAGAAAATATATAAGACAGTATATGACAAAATTTAAAAGACATTATATAAGACAATATAATAAGACAGTACATCAGAGGGATCATTTTCATGCCTTAGTTCAAATAACAACCTTTGTTTTAAACTGAAGTATTACAATTACTTGGAAATATCTAGGTCCCTTTTGAATGCAATATATTTATTAGTTCTATGTTTAGAAGTGTGGGTTCATACACTTTTTTTTACCAATCTTGTCTTTTGTAGATTAAGATTAGCGTACCTGTAGTATTATAATAGTGAAAAGATCTTCACTGTAACCTTATGTTTTTAAAGGCTATACTATGATTCATCAATATTATTTTGGGTTGGCAATCAATAAAGCTTCTTATATATACTAATAGCTAAATAATTTATATAAAAGGTAATAACATGTGCTTCTTTAAAATAAATAAGTTATCATTTTGAATACATGTAAAGACCCTTGCTCTTTTAATATTGTAAAAACATACTTTGCTTATTTTCTGCTCATGATGGGAAGTCTATATGTGACAGATATGTTACTTTAACACATTTGTGTACCCCTTGTCACATAGAGAGCAATGACTTCCTTTCCTGTGGAGGATCAAAACTATGAATGTATCTATGTGCATGCTATAAATAAACTTTACACAAAAATGCTTGCCATCTATTATTATTAAAAATGAGTTCATCTTGTCTTAATTTTTTTTCTTCCTGCTGCCAACTTCAACTTATCCTCTTTTTTGTTCATAACTTAGCTTGATCTATTACGCTTCTAAAAATTTTTATTATGATGCATTTAAAGGCATGTTTTTTTTTTGTAGTCTCTATTTAATTTAAGGTATATTCATCTTCTTATAATTGTGCAATAGAAATATTACAAAAGAATTAATAATTTGTTGGATAATACCTTAATTTGTTGTTTTCTTTGCAAATTTTGATGAACATGTTAAATTTTAATTCATAAGAATTTAGTAAGTAGTTTAAAATCCATTAGTAATCAAATTTATGGAAATTTTAATAAATCTTATAACATAGAAAATTTCTTAAATATAATTGACTTCTGATTCAGTTTTTAGCAATTGTATCACATTAGAATAAAAGTACAAAATGAAAGTCTTAATATAATCTGAGATATTTTTTTTAGACTGTATATTACAACTAGGTTAACCACTAAATCTGTTATTACTGTGGAATTCTTTTTCTCTAGCTGACTCTCAGCTGTCCATGAAGATGATGAGAGGGGAAGTGTCTGCCAAGACCACTTACCAGAGGACAGCCAATGGACCTGTTAGCATCGCTGAAGCCAACCCAGAAGGCAAATTTATTCTTCTGGAGAACAACCCCTCAGGAGGTGTTAGAAAGGTGACTGAATCCAATTAGTTGTGTGGACATTGTTGAAAGTTTGAACACTTCACTAATTTGGCTTTTGTTTTCTAAACACTCTTGATCACGAGGACTGTCTGCACTTGACTGACATTTGACATTCATTCTTCTTAATCCAGTTAGTTTTGTAGTTTGGAAGTTAATGTGTTAATACAGTAACACAATGTTTCTAATGGTAGTTTTTGTAACTACATGTTTGTGTCATCATGCACTTATCAAGTACTTTAAAATTTTGGTTTGCTTGGGAAAAAGCAAAAGAATTTCAAAACTTTTAGTGTAAAACCTCATAATACTCAAGACTTTCCTTCTGTCTGAAGGTTATGGAGTGCAGTATTTCTGTCATTTACTTATTTAGACACATCCTCAGACATAGCAATTGTCTATCAATGGTCAGTTTAGGTTCTCTTTCCACTGTTTATGTCTTTTCTCTGCAGTAGATTTCCTTTTTATCTCAAATGTGTATCCCGCAGCCTAAATGATTGTTAAGCCTGTAATGGTTATGTTAGCCAGACATAGGAGGTCATGGGTTATATTGGTTACTAATGGGACAAATGGGCATTAAAATGTATTGGTAACAGCAGCTAGCAATGTCAATCACTCTAAGACATTAGGATAAAATAATATGCTAAAATATTTGTTTTGTTTAAAGAATCTAAATAGGAATTTTAAAAATGTTTAGCTCCTTCAATGTTGAGCTAAACAAAAATAATTTTTTTATTTTGCTTGCCTGCCTCCATTTTTAGCTGTATTTAAAATGCCATCCAATAATCAATGTTTTTTTTTCATTTCTGTTCAACAGGAAATTAACATGGATGGCTGGAAGATACGACGTATTGTGGACAAAAACATGAGCAGACCTTATGAGTATACATTCAGAAACTTTATTCTTAAACCAGCTAAAAATGTGAAGGTTGGTGAATTTCTCTTGTCTTTAAACAATCTTATCTTATCTTATACATTACAGACGTTACTTCATAAAAGAAGATAATTTTAAATTCATTAGTTAGATATTATTTAAATCTTTTTATACGAAGATATTATTTAAATCTTTTAATGCGGTTATGATAATTTCAGAAGTCTGTAGGGCTACTTGATTTCAATATTTTTCTGCTTTATTTAGTCAGTGATAATTTATTCACAAACTCACAAAAACACTTTTTTTTTTTTTTATTTCAAAAAATGCCTTTTACATTATTAGTAAATACTGTAAAATAACTTTTTTAAAATTTCATAAGAATCAAAGATTCACTGGTTTCATACACTAATAAACTTTCACATTTCTGCTCAAAGATCTTTGCCAGATCTCAAGCCACTCAGGCTGGACCTAATGATCTGGTTTTCCGTGATGCTGACACTTGGGGAGCTGGAGCTGAGGTGGTCACCACATTGATCAATGAGAAAGGAGAGGTAGGTCTTTAGGACAGTCTGACAGTGTCAGCTCTTTTTTTGAGGGGGAGGGGACAAAATAACTTAACATTTATACAACTTACAAAACCTATTTTTTTTTACAAGTACTAAAGATATTCACATTATTTTATCATTTTAAAGCTAAGGAGAAGTATAAAACATTAATTAAGCAGAAAATAACTAACTAAACAAAAGTGTAAAACACTAACTAAGCAGAAGTGTAAAACACTAACTATGCAGAAGTGTAAAACAATAACTAAGCAGAAGTGTAAAACACTAACTTAGCAGAAGTGTAAAACACTAACTAAACAAAAGTGTAAAACACTAACTTAGCAGAAGTGTAAAACACTAACTTAGCAGAAGTGTAAAACACTAACTAAACAAAAGTGTAAAACACTAACTAAACAAAAGTGTAAAACACTAACTAAGCAGAAGTGTAAAACACTAACTAAGCAGAAGTGTAAAAAACTAACTAAGCAAAAGTGTAAAACACTAACTAAGCAGAAGTGTAAAACACTAACTTGCACAAATGAAACACTTTTACTTTTAAATACTTTTGTCTTATTTTTTAACTTGGAAATATTATATTCTTATCTTATAAATGTTCTTTCCAAAAAGAATAATGTGTTCATCTAGTCATAGATTTTAATTAGAGACATGAACTCTGCTAACTCTTTGGTTTTCCTGGCTGATTCAAGCTACCTGTAATGGCACTAGTGAATGAGCTCTTGTAGGAATTTGTCCTAGCACATCATCACGAATGTTTTCTTTATGACTGTGCCATCACAATATATTATTGGATTATATTTGTAGGCTATAGTTTGTGTTTCATGTATTCTAACTGCTTTACTTCTTTAGTTGTATGTCCTGACAGGTTTCCAAATGTAGTTTTCTTTTGATAGAATTCAAAGTTATCATTTTCCTAAGTTTACAAATGTTTTGTATATTCCTAAAATTATTTTTCTTTCCAGGAGAAAGCAAGCCACATTCAGAAGACAAACTACACCCAGTGAGAGAGTTACCTGCCCCTGGGAGTGTTTTAGATTTACTTCAATTATTTTAGTTCTAAACTACATTACAAGATCTGCTCTCATTGTATTCTCATTTAGATGACAACTCATTTAATTTAGGACCTTGTCTATCCAAGTTCTTGAACACCTCTCCACCTTGTTCATTCACTTCTCTATGTATCTACTGCACAAAGTTTGTGATGCTTTATTTATTGTTTTACTCCATTCTCTATAGAGAAAATGTTTACAATTTTATTACATTATTTTTTTTTATAATGTTTCAATATTAATGCTTAGTTGATCTCCTCTTGCAGTTAGGAAAACAGAAAACATTCTTTACTTTTGTCTTTCCTTGTTTACTATTTCAGCTTTAGTAGTTATTCTCTCCCTTAGAGATGAAACTTATTAGGTATCTTTACTTCGGTAGCAGGGGCCAACTTTGTTTTCTAGTGTTATGGGGTTTTTTTTTTTGCAAATTTACTTTGAATCTACGTAAAGATCTGCATATAATCATCAAGTTTTACAGTTTATATTTGTCTTTGCTGTGTGCTGTGAGATATATTTCATTGACATTAGCTTCTGCTGAACCTTCTTCACAAATATTGTTATATCAAATCTCTGTTTTTAAAATGTAATTTTCTCATATTTCATATCTGCATAGCAACAGATCGCAAATAAATGGTAAACACTATGATCTACAATTGTTTGACCAATTATTTGTTATATATTTTTTTCACTGGGTATTGGCCATTATTTATTTTTCTTTTTTTTATTTTGCATATTATACATCTGTTTATGTTACCCACTAAACCTGTAGATAATTCTATCCAAGTGTCTTAAGCAATAAGTGAATCATACCATAGCCACATAAGTCCACTTACATTTACATCTGTATGAAATGCATGTGTGCCATACTCATTTTTTTAAATAGCTTTAAATGCCATTGAAATATTTCTTCCACGGCTCATATTTCTTTTCAAACTACTTAATTAATGCTCTTTCGCTCATTTCGAGAAAAGAATATCTACCATCCGTGTAGAAAAATCAAAGATCAAACTTTTTTTTTCTTTTATATGACAAACATATACATTGTGAACATAATATATTTTTTCTTCTGCTTGATGGAATTCAAAATCTGTGGACCAAATATATATATATATATATATGCATTAGAATCATACAGAGAATCAACACTCCAATCCACAAACCAATGCAGAAAGAATCAATCTTTTCTGGCAGGACTATATAATCTTGTATAATATAATTTGGATATTTCAGGTGTGAAAGCCTTTAAATCATGACAATAACTTTATTTGCTTAAGCATCTTTAGCTTTATCAGTGGTAACTTTTAAATCCCATATAATGTATTCTTAGTATGATTAACCAAACTCTCCAACAAAACCACACTGAAATTTGGTGCTAATGTGAGCATAAGTAAGATATACTTAGTTTTAATTAGGATCCACTTGTATCATATATAATTTTATAATAAATGAGATTATTTAAAAAAAAATAATGATTTTTAATTATTTTTTTTATTTAGATGTTTAGTAATAGCATAGTAGCCTTGCCATATAATATTTTTTTTTATATCATACAAAAGCCCCAGCACACATTTGATAGACTGGTTTAGAAATATACAGATCAGTGTCTTGCGACATAAAAATTGGAACATGAAACTTAAGTTAACTGCTTTTTTTTTTCTTTATTAAAATCTGTTCTTAGCATAATTTTTTTATGGTTATTTTACTAGAAGTTGCATTTCATTTCCTTACCCTTGATATCTTTCATTCTTATCAGTAAACTTTACACATTTTGAATGAAATTTAATGAGGCACACTCAGATATTGAAGATTTCAAAATATTATTTATATTACATAAAAAATAGAATATTATTTTGAACATAAGAAGTATTTCTGTCTCAGATCCTTACAAAAAGAAATTTGTTGTTTTTTTTTTTCTTTTTTACTGTGACACATTTCAGGAGTAATTAAGCTTTTTGAATGAGCAGGAAGTTGAGACTCCAAATATAGTGTCAAAGAAGGGTTAGGAAAATTAGAACTTAATTATGTATAGAAAACAACCACATACGATCATAAAATCTTCCTAATTCTCAAACTCTGTAGTTTAATTCATTATTATCTTTACTAGCCTATAATTAGATATATTTAATGTAGGCTTATTTTATTGTTATAACAATGACAATTCACAAAAATTACAAGAAGTATAGGTCCATTTATTTTTTGAAATATAACAATAATATGGAAACATTACTTATAAAATAATTATTTTACATAAAAAGAAATCGCCATTCAGACTTACAAAGTCATTGAATAAAAAACAATGGACATAAGAATTTTGTTCAAAGACATAATAAGAACAATGTATAAAAATATTATGTTACATTTTGTTAATTAACAAAAAAAAAACTCATTTTGGTTAGAAATGTAACACAATCAAAAAGAGAACATAAAATGTAGAACTAAACATTTGCAAAGCTCAGTTACTTGCTGCTATTTCAGAACGAAGATTAAATTACTGTCACAATGATCAAGTTAATAACTGTGTGTCTCACAAACCAACAAACTTTATATAAAAATATCTACATAAATATACAAGCCAATTAGTTAACATTTTTAATATATATGTGGCAACAGCATACAAGTTCAAATTGAAAAATTGCATATTCTATGTCTACTACTTAGATGAATTAATGTCAGCATTGAAAGTGTGAATTGAAACAACACTGATCTTTACCAAAAAAAAAAAATTCTTTGTTTTAAAAAAATATGGTATTATAATAAACATTTTATTCAGATGTAATGGGGCTACTTTTGGTTTTAGTTTGAAAAAAGAGCCAAATGCTACTGGTCAAATGTATATGTACAACCTCATGTTGAAAATGTCTCAAGCAGCTAATAAAGCACATTTATTTTTGACTGGTGTATAGTACACAACAATATTATATAGTTTCAATATATAGTTTTAAAAATGAAAGAACTATTGCTGAAATAAAGGCTTCATTATGATTTTATGAAGATTCTGATCTTAAAGTTCCTTCTATGTATGCAATAATGACAGATACCTACAGTCATGGACATAAGACAAATGTAAAGCTTTTATGTACAAAAAATTCTCATGTTGAAAGTTTTTAAGATTGATTAAAGATTCTTTTTTTTTTTTTTGTTTGCCATCTTGATAACAAAATGCAATATTATAGTATATTATTTACATTATTATTCATTAAAATAGGATTTGCATGAACAGGCCGTAGTATTAAAATATGGATAATAACAATCATCATACAATAATAGTCAAGTCAGAAATTTCATTCTTGTCAGTCAAGGATAAAGTTATCACCAAGTCTTCTTATTTCTTTGTCAACTGAATGTCTTAAGAATGCAAGTCTTCTATTTACATAGTTCTGTTATGCTCTAAATATGAACCGACATGGGCCTAACCTGAATAGAACATTGTAGTGAGTTGGTCCTTTACCTTGTTTTCTTCATAGTTCTCAAGCGAATGTAAGATAAAGTAAACAAAATGATTGCATATAAAATTAAAGCCAGATAGTTTTGCCAAAAGTCCCATTGAGTTTCAAACTTCATGTCTTGTTTGGTCAAATAAGAATTCCCAAATTCACTGTGAAACAAAAAAGAAAAAAAATATGAGGGTTTACAATAAAGAAATGTTTACTATTTACAATTAAGAAATGTTTACTATTAACTGTGAAGTTCTGCCCATTTGAAAATTCAGTGTATTATAGCATTTAAAAAAAAAAACTTCTGATATATTTGCTTTTAGTCTATTTTACTTTAAATTTCCTTACTCACAATGTTATATTAATTTTTAAAACAATCAATTACTCAAAAAAAATAAACAAATAGAAGAACATTTGTTTCTAATGCCAACCTACCAGATGGATGAGTTGCTGCTGCTGCAAAACTTTCTGTCTTTGAACTCATTTGTGTACAGAATCTGAAGTACAAACACACACACATTCAGCTGGGAATCTACCATTGTTTTCTAGCTCACCATTCCTCCACACTAAATGATTAACATAAAACTACTGTGTAAGACTACAATATTGGTGAAATTCTTGCTGGGAAGAAATGTCTCCACAAATTAGCTCTCATGAACTTTAATGGGGTTTTGTTTTAGATGTAACTAGATAATATTTTAATGAAATCGAGAAACTCACTGATAAAGAATATTTGAACAGACTAAAGTACTGTGCCCAATGCAGCCATGGACCAATTGAATCAAAGTTGATGAGAAATCCTCCTAGAAGCTAAAAACATTTTTAAAAAAACATTATCTGTTATTAAATGTTGAATCAAAATTGGTTAATGCATGGACTTTTGATGGATTTAATTTAGTTATTTTAAATCTAGTCCCAAGATAAATATTTGAATGACTAAAATATTGTTTGCACTTACATAAAACAGTCAAATAAAACTTGTGCTGCAAATATTCTTTATTTTTTTTTTTTTTGTTGACTACACTGAATATGTTAAAAAGCTGAATACATTTCAAAATAACATTGCTTACCATCATGAGAACATAGCACAGTGCTAATAAAAGCTGTGCAACTGCAAAGACTCGGACAATGGAACTAATAAGGAAACAAAGGCTGGCTGCAGAAACTGTTGTACAGAACAAGCAAAATGCAAACAGGAAAAAGTGATCAGCTCCAGGGTTCAAACCTGTTGGAATAAACCTTTCTGTTAGTATAATGTTGTATATTAAATAGAAAAATCTTACATGTAATCATAGTCTCTTTAAGCTTATTACTTATACAAAACCTAGATGCATGGCATTGTTTATTTAAAGATGAATTGTGTCTAGTTTCACAATTTAAATTTGAAATCAGTAGACCCCAACATTTGTTGTTTAAAAGATAAAAGTGCTTGTATTGGGTGGATGTTGTAACCTAATTACACACTTTTTTAAGGAACATTTTATAATTCAAAGACTAAAAAATGAAAAAAAAAAATTATTAATTGTCATGTGATAAAATGTTTATGAGGGGGGTTACTAATGAGGAAAGTAGTTTTATTAGTTATTCTAAAAATTAACATATGAACTATGAACTTTCCACCATTAGCCCTATAAATCGCAAGGTCTGAAAGTGGGTGCTTTACTTCTCTCCAAATGACTGAAAGCTTCTTGTTGAGCTAAAATTATTTTCTCCCTTTCAGACCATGCAATCTATAGGTAAGGATCATCTGTTTCTGTGGCCCATGATTAATGAGAATGTCATGTGACCAGCACAATGACCAACTGCCTTTATTTTTCCCCACCAAATGTCATGGACCCATTAGAGCTGGGTGGATTCAGAGGTACCCTAAAAATCCTGAAATTAAAAATTCCTGTCTTCAACAGAATTCAAACTCTGAACCCCAAGTTTGGAAGCCAAGTGCTTTACCACTCAGCCACTATCAATGACTGTAAGGTTGTAATGTTTTCTTCAGAGTTTTCTACTTTTGCACTTTTGAGAATTAACATTTTTCCTATTTTCCACTAATCACTTACCAACAGCAAAATAAACTATCACAGACAAAACAATAACTGGAACCATACGCAGGGGTATGATATCAAAGATAACTTTCACCAAAAAGTAGACAGACACTCGATAGAAGCCACTAACATTCTCATGCCTATAGAGAAATTTAAATTTAAAAAATATGAAAAGAACATTTTAACCAAATTATAAAGATATAAATTATACACTTTATTTAAAAATTTAGCTAAGCAAGCATTATCATAAAACTCATATCTCATTAATAAATTTTGATATGGCATTGGCAATAACCTGTTTCAGAGTTTCTAACAAAGAATATTTCTGACATGCTACTGAGGTTTCTCTAAGGAAGTATTTATGCAGAAAAAAAATCATTGAAATCTTATCTTGTATTTTCTTATCTTATATGATACAGATGTTACTTCAAAAAAGAAGATGATTATGTCCTAAGCATCATGCATTTAGTAATGCATTCATTCATGGGTTAGGGTGGTCATATTAAAAAAAAAAAAAACTTTACCCTTTCAGACCTTGTGGTCTATAGGGCAGATGATGTAAAGGTCATCTGTTTCTGTGGCCTACGGTTAACAAGGGTGTCATGTGACCAGAACAACGACCAACTGCTTTTACCTTTCCCCATTGTAAGGTACCCATTAGAGCTGGGTGGAATCAGAGGAGCTCAAAGATCACCAAATTAAAAATCCCAGTCTTCACCAGAATTCAAACCTGAGACCCCTGGTTTGGAAGCCAAACACTTTACAGCTCAGCCACTGTGCCTCCTGGTCATATCACCTTGCTATTAAATTTGTTTTTCCAAACATTTAAGAATAGAATTACTTTATAAGTGTTCTTTTCTTCCAAATGTCATTAGAATATAAACTGGGTAGATACAATCATCTAGATAAAACAAAAACTTGGCCAAGTTCAACTCTAATTACTAAGAACAACTAGTCTAACATAATGGATATTAGTAGGAAGTCATCTTTTTTTTTTTTGGAAGAATCTCTACAATGTATAAGAATCACTAAGATGTGAACAATCCCATTGCACTGGACACTATTTCAAGAACTTGGTAGGTACTGAGATCTGAACATTTCTCTTAGTTTCACTTTCTGACAAATGTTGGCTGTCACAGACATACATTGACTTTAACACTATCTGTAAGGTACTAAAAAATATTAATGATTTTAAGCCTAAAGATGTCACAATGAAAATGTTATCTCTACAGTATATGTTTAAAAAGAAAAGACTGGGTAGGAAATTTAAATACTTAGTATCTAGATCTAGTTGTATATATAACAAAACATTTTACATGAATATTTTCCTTTCATTAATGAACACTTCCACAGCAGACATGTTGAAGAATAACTGATTCATGATTAAGAAAAATAATACACCAGATCTGTAAAAAAAAGAATTTTACAATAGAAGACTAAAGTAATAATGTAGTTATAAAGTACACATTTACTATAAATAATTATGTACAGAAAAAGTGTCTGTCAGTCACACTTTGCAAGAATATCGATTCATTCTTTTTTCAAATACATTAGATTTCAGCAATGTATAAACATAACGCTCACACATTAATTACAATTATTATTAGATGTACTAACATTTATTATAGCTCTTAGCAACCACATCTTGATGTAATTGAAAAATAGGCCAACAATTATTTTTTTTATGTAATTAATTTTCTATTTCTATGTAATGCAGCACTTCAATAAAAACAACAAAATATTTTACCTATCTTTAAAACCTTTGATTGGATCATCAGAGACCTGCCAATAAATAGCCCCAATGATCACAGAAAACACAATGGATGTGGCAACCTGTAAAGGACATCCTTTAGTAAGACATTATACAACTAATTAAGATATTAGAACACTACATGCTTTTTAATCAACAGCTTCAGAATAAAACCAGCTAACAGTTTAAGCACTGAAACAAAATCACTTACTGTTAAAATACTGGTCTGTGGATTTCTGATTAAATTCATTAAAGCTCTCCGTGCAACAACTACCATCTTGAAAAAAAACAACATTGAAAATTAATTTTAGATTTAGTCATATTACAATATTATTTGGTCATATTACAATATTATTTGGTCATGTTACAATATTATTTGGTCATGTTACAACATTATTTTGTCATATTACAATATTATTTGGTCATGTTACAATGTTAGATTTGTTCATGTTGCAATGTTAGATTTGGTCATGTTATAAATAGTTATAATGTTATATTTGGTCATGTTACACTATAGTAGCGTACCTCAAAATAGAACATTTTTAATTATTCTTCAACAAAAACAGTTTCATATTTTCACAATTGAAATTTTATTAAAAAATAAAGTGAAATAGCATTCCTAAAAATGCTTTAAAATATGCATGTTGAACTGCATTCTTCAAGAAAAGTAAAAACATTTTTCCTACTTGGTTAAAAAATGATGTGGCATAGTTGACTGCCTCATATCTTTCTCCTTTCAGTCCACCTCTAGCTTCAAATGTTGAATAAATTCCTTTAGCTTCTTCCTGAAGACTTGAAGTAAAATAGGAACATAAATTCATGGTAATCAATAGACAAACTAGCTTACTTATAATAGACTAAACTCTTTCAGTGCAGTGTTACTCTCAGTGAGTAACTTGGTATTTATTTATTTCACTATCTTAATAATTGTGAGCTGGCGCTCCTAGATCTAATTTTTGACCTAATTTTATCTAACTTATATTATTTATATAGGCCAGGGCTATGATGTTAGTAATTTAGTGTCCTTTTTAATTTTTATAGTTCAGTGCTGAGTATTTTGTAGTTTCCGCTATTTATAACTTTCTGCTAGTTTTAGTCTTTTTCTGTTATTTGTGTTTTACTCGTAGAGGAAAAGTAGTTTTTAAAATAGTTAACTAGCCTTGGAGCTGTGGATGTTATTTCCTATTTTTTGTCCCTGGCTATAATTCCTGCATTACGGCCTAACTGCCTTATGGCCTAACTGTCTGCCGCAGTTATAGCTGTTGTTTTATTGCTGCCGTACAACGGCCATTATTTCGGCTGCCTTACTGCCTGTCTGCTGTAGTTCTGCTTTACTGCTGCTAGTAGCTTACTGTTTAGTGTTGGGGTAATTTAGGTTATTTGATGGTTGGTTTAGTTAGTAATAGTTAGTTTGTTAGTGCTTGTAGTTGTAGATTTAGATACATAGATACAGAGGCGGCAGAGGGTTTTGGTTAGTGGAGTTGTTAAGTTCAGTAGGGTTGATTAATTATTTAGTAGTGCGTGTATATAGTTTTTGTTTATTCCTAAGTTTATTTTCATTTTCGTATTCACCTATATTTTTATTGCTTTGTAAGTTGGTTGTAAATAAAGTGTATATAAGTTTGTTTTATAATTGTAGTTGGTTATTTTATTTTTAGTTAGCTAGCTAGTTTAGTTTAGTTTGATTGTGCTGTCTGGTTGCTTAGGCGACTCTAGCCCCTTGGTCACAGACCGAGGTGTACAGATTGGACCCACCCAGTAGAGCTACCATCTGCCTACTGTTATAAATGAATAAATAATGAGCAGCAGATAACAAAAAGGCCTCACTCAGTAGCGCCACCCTGACCTGCTCACATAATTTTAACTTCTTTTTTATTTCCCAAATGTGAGAGTGATTGTTCTTTATTTTGGTTGCAAATTGAATACAGGATCAAGATGCTTTTTATAAAAAAATACAACATTGTGCTAGTGGTTCCTCTTTTTTTTTTTAGTTTATTTCTTAGTGCATTTCTTCATCTTTCATGGCATTAGAAGTGAGAAAAATGTGATTAATTTTTTATGACTCTTCAATATTTATAGACTAAATGTATAATTAAAAGGCTAAATATTTCCATATGTCCATTTTTAAATGAATTTTTATATTTTTCCTTTTTCCACTCTCAGTTGAAGCTCAACAAAAAAATGTCTTAAAAAATTGAGTTAGTCCATTTTCCTTTCAAATCAAATATGTTAGAGTATATAATAAAATCAGAAAGGTTACTTTTAGTAACTGCCACCCTTGCATATTTTTGTTTGTCCTTAAAAGCTCCATTTTTTTATTTAAAAAATAAGCACTGAAACAATTAATGATGCATCTTTAGATGAACAAGTTCATAGAAAAAGTAGTCCACAAGTTGATGAGGCCTAAGTTGATGTTTGCAATAGTGCCAACCATTGTTACAGCTGATTAGATTCAATTCAAATTATACTTTTTTTTCCCAATACTTCATACCAAAGCCATTTGAAACAATTTTTGATCACTAATCCCATGTAGGTAAATATATAGTCTAATTACTACTAATGTGATCAGACAATAAATTTGTTATATTTTCATAGATTTTATTTTTTTAGGACTAATAGATTCGCTTACTTTTTGTTCCAGACTGAATTTCGAAAGCCTTCAACCAATTTGTCATGTTGGCTCTGAGCTGCATCTGCAAAAATAATAGAAACTTTATGAAGTGTGCATTAACAAGTAAACATTTTATATTGATTTATTTACAAGCAAACTTTTAAAAGTTGCAGTAGCTATTTACATACTTAACAGTATTAATATAGTGCTTAGTTTTAGCAGGCATTTCCAAAACAAATCATTTTAACAAGTAATTGAACAAATATTTATTGTACAATAAGACTTCCTATATAAATGGAAAACTATTATTGATTTGAATTCCAATCCAATAAGCTGAGACTAACATTTATTTAGTAAACACAAATCAGTATCAAACTGTTTACTTTTCTTTACTAACTACATGTATCAAAAAGTATTTGTAGGCAATATATTGAATAGAAAAACATTAAGTCTAGAATGAAATATTTCTAAAGATTTTAGTACAAACAAAATATTTATTGACAATTTTGAATGAAAAAAAGAATTCTTCACATATTGAAAATACCACAAATCTGCTACAAAATAAAATATTTAAAAAAATGAAATGTGTTTTTTTTAAGGATAGAATTCGCACAATATTTAATAAACAAAACTCATTAAAGTCATATATTTTTTTCAATTACATATTAATTTCACAATTAAACAAATATTGAATATTATAAAAAAAATTTAATGTCTTTGTTGTAGACTATTACATTTCTTTTAATTTTATGATTTAGTCAAATAATGTGATTTACCCCTTTACAGTCACAAATAAAACATAAATGAATAGATTAGTACCCAATTAAATGACACAATTTTGTTTTAGCAACAAGTATTTTAGCAATGTAATATATTTAGGAAGTAATATACAACACAAAGAAATAATAAATTGCTGACATTACATAAGCATACTTTTTTGGCACGCAGTGTAGAGCACTGACCTATACAGAGTTTAGTGATACACACAACTAAAACAAACATTGATATTATGAAGAACTCACCTGCAGCTAAACATGGAAAGTACCAGACAAGGAAACTAATAACTTTTAGTTCAATGTACCAGAATACAATGGACATCACAGATATCAAGCATTAGTTAAAAAAAATAAAATTTTCTTATGCATTCTTAAAGTATATAATTTCTTCCCACTCATTTGTTTTAAATTTGACTAGTATTTGATTAGGTAGCACAGTATATTGTTGTTGCTTTACAGAAATATTTTTAAAGTTATATTAAAGAAAACTTTTTGTTGTAAAATACAAATTAATCATTTTAAAAGCAAGAGCGAAGAATTACAAGCAAACCTCCCATGAAGGAAACAATTGACTTTATGAGCTTAATTCTTAGACTTAAATATAGTAAAAGTAAAGTACCCAATTCAGACCTTGCAATCTATATGACAGGTCAATTATTTCTATGGTCAATGGTAAATAATGGGTTTCATATGGTCAATACAATGACAAACCATAATAAAGAGTTAGTGGACTTGGTGGGCATCTTAAAAATTCTGAAATTCAAAACCCCAGTCTTCACCAAAACTTAAACCTGTGACCCTCTTGGAAGCCAAGTGCTTTATCCCTCAGCCTCCATTTTACCTGACAACAACTATCTACCACAAATCTTCATACATAATTTATTTCTAACTAGATTATTTGACTTATATTCTAGCGTAAATATAAAGATTAAAATATTTTTTTTTTAGTAGAATTATCAAATTATCAACCATAGCATCAAAATTTTAATTCAAGCATCTTTCAAAGGCATTAGAGCAAGCAACAAACTTTAGAGCATGACTAAAACTACAATAGTATCTCTCGATATATTTGTAGGTGGACTTGAATTTGTTAACACTGAATAGAAGCAAGCTTGCTGATCAAATCAAAGATATTCAGCATTAATCGTATAAAAATATAATTTTACTTACTTTCAAAATCACTTTCAATTTCTTTTTCTAAACTGATAGCATTTCGATCAAAAGTTGTAGGATCTCCATTAATCACATCTAAGAAAAAGTCTGGTGGATTGTTGTGTTCTTGACAGACATAGCCTGCCAGAGACAAAGAAAATAATAGTTTTTTTTTGGTAAACACAGCTCCAATAAAAGTTCTGTTTTCTACATAGAATTTAGACAAACACAACAATAAATGCAATGAGACAAATTTATATTTAAGAAGAAGTCTCTCAATTTAAATAGACCACAAGCAACACCAAAAAATGACATAAAATGATCACATTAAGTAAGGAGGTTAATGTAATGATTTCTGTAGCTAATTAAGTATCGATAGCACTATCTAGGTTAAGGTTATGATTTATATTTAAGGTTGCACTTTGTGATCTAGAATCTGCCTAGAAGGATAATATGTTTTTACAAATAAAATAAACTTCACAGTTCTATAACATATCTCTAGACCAACTATGCTATATAGAAAATTTAAAGAAACTAAGGCAGAAAGAGTTTATAAAAAGTACATAAAACACCTAACCCAAAAAGTAAGCAGACAGCTGCAGAGTGAATACATAAACAATGTAATATCTAAATATAACAACAAAAACCTATGGTCATACATTAAGTCTAAGGAAATGGAAACAAGAGGTTTAGGACCATCAAAAAGAGAAGACAACTTAACACATAATGATAATGAAACTAAATTTAACATCCTAAACAAATACTTTGCATCAGCATTCTCAGCCCCAGGAGACAAAGACTTATTACTTAATTTGAGCCAAGTAGACAACATAGGAGATATAGTAGTACAAGAAAAGAGTCCAAAAACTATTAGCCAACATCAAACCAAATAAAGCATCTGGATCTGATGGTATTCCAGCTAGATTTCTCAAAGAACTATGCAATGAGCTAGCCCTAGTGTTCAAAATACTCTTTCAGGCATCGCTTAACCAGGGCAGAGTACCAAGGGACTTGAAAGAAGCTAATGTCATCCCCCTGTTTAAAAAAGGAGAAAAATCTGACCCAGGAAACTACAGACCAGTATCAATTACCAGCATCACATGTAAAATCGTAGAACACATAATATGTAGCAACATCATAAACCACTTAGACAAACATAATGTCCTTACTCCATACCAAAATGACTTTAGGAAATATAGATCATGTGAAACACAATTAATAGGACTAATTGATGATTTTTCAAAAGGTTTATATAACAGTGAGCAAATAGATGCTATCTTACTAGATTTTTCCAAAGCTTTTGACAAAGTTCGCCACCACAGTTTGCATAAAAAAAATTAAAATATTTTGGCATTGATGGTCCATTGCATCAGTGGATTAAAGATTTCCTGATAGGGAGAGAACAAACTGTAATAATAAATGGCTCTAAATCAACACCAATAACAGTAAACTCAGATGTACCTCAAGGAACAGTCTTAGGTCCACTACTATTTTAATTTACATAAAAGATTTCTGTCCACCCAGAAAAATGTCAGTTATTATGAGTAACAAAGAAACTAAAACAAATAATTCCACTTATCTTATTCATGGTAAACCACTAACAAAGACTAAAAGTGCAAAATACCTAGGTGTTATAAAAAATTAAAAACTGTCATGCAATCCACATATTGATGAAACTATAAAAAAAATCAAACAAAGCATTAGGATTTATTAAAAGAAATTTCTATAAATCAAATAAGAACATAAAACTAAAATGTTATTTAACCTTGTTTAGGCCAATAATAGAATATGCATCCTCTGTTTAGGACCCCTCAACTCAAGAAAACATTAAGAAAATGAAACAGACACAAAACAGAGCAGTGAGATTCATAACAAACGAATTTTCACATTTGACTAGAGTAGCACCTTGAGTAAAATCACTAAATTTAGAAAGCCTTAAGGACAGAAGACTCAAAAGTAAAGTAGCAATAAAATGCTGAACCAAAATCTTCAAATACAAAAACAAAATTTAATAAAATACTCAGAAAGACACAAAGATAAAGGCACATTCCTTATCCCATATGCTAGGACAAATTTGCACAAATACTCCTTTATTTTCTTTCCTAGTGCTATTAGAACATGGAATGGGTTGCCTGAGCTAGCCAGGAAAACCAGTGACTTGACAGAATTTAAGTGATTGGTTAATATGCATGACTGAATGCATGACGCGTAATCATCTTCTTTTTTGAAGTAACGTCTGTATTATATAAGATAAGATATGCCAGTAAGTCATTCTAGTGGTTCAGACAGCAAAATTTCTTTTCTTTAATGTCATGCTCCTCAAAAGAAATTGTCCTCAAGGTTTTTGATGATCTGGCCTGCAAGTTTAATTTTGACCCTACCTTGAGAAGTAAAAAACTCTAAAGCTTCATGTGAGGGACCATGATAGACTGTGTGGCCTTGAGACAGTAACATGAGACTGTCAAAGAGTCTGTAGATGGAGTATCTGGGCTGATGAATTGAAAATATCACTGTTCTTCCATGCCTTGATAATCTGTGATACACATGATAAAAAAAAAATCTGTTCATAGTCAAATGAAATTAAATTAATTTATAAATTATTATTTGTAAATGGAAGATGTATAAAGAAGCAAATGTAGATCATTTGATGTGTATCTTTATTTATGGCATAAGATTTATAATTAATAAAAGATTGTGGCATATAAGAACTCTTAGGTCAAATCTACTTTTATTTATTTATTATTCCTTTTGTAAAGTGTATCTGCCATTCTTCTACAGACTGTTCAGTGCACTCTTGTGTGGGGAAGCTGGGAGAAAGTGTCCAAGCTGCCAATAGGTGCTCAAAAACAACTCATCAAAATCTAATCTGGAATTTAAAATGTCTAGACTACATCAGGATAGTAGCCAAGTGGTTTAGGTCACTAAGCCACACATAGTCCTTTATGAAATAATGATCCTAACTATAAAGAGTAGACTAAAATATTTATTTCTATAGATTTCGTATCTAGATGGACATAACTGTTTTAAGGAAGCAGATTGTAGGTCTAACAAGTGAGAGTCTGATCTATACTGACCCTATTAAGTCTTTCAACAGCCAAAGAAATAAGACAAATCTATGTTAATGAGTTTAAAGTTTAACACACCATTAAAAAAAAATTCTGTTTAGTCAAGTCAAACCTTTTTAAAAACAAGAGGACTGTATTAGCTGTGTTTGCATCAAGACCAGTGGTTGGTTCATCTAAAAATAGAACTGGAGGGGAAATAATTAGTTCCATGCCAATATTGCATCGTTTCCTCTCTCCTCCTGATACACCTTGAATAAATTCATTGCCAACCTGAATTGTAAGAGAACAAAAATGTGACTGAAAGTAATTTAATTTAAAAGTCATTACAATTGTTTAAATAGCATACAAATTGTAAAACTTCTAAAAGAGTTGCTACCCTTGCTTACCTTTGTGTCTGCACATCTTTCTAAGCCTAACTCTTTAATAACATTGTTTATTCTTTCTTTCCTCTCTGAAGCCTTTATTGATGATGGCAACCTTAGAGCAGCAGAGAAGGCAAAGTTCTCTCTCACTGACAGAGTGCCCATAACTACGTCATCCTACACAGAAATGACAAAATTGTTGAATGTTGCTCTATGGGAGTTTTAATTTTCTTACCTGGGTTGGGTCTAAACAAAAATACAAACTAAAATTTTGAAGTAGAGGCCAATGAAAAATGGTTATAATTTGTAAGAAATGAAAATAATTTGCAATTAGTTAGTATAATGAGTTAAATATGTATGAGCTAGTTTACAATTTTGAAAATGTATTTTAATTTTGAAAAAAAAGTATATATTATATCTACAATTCTTAAAGAATGAATACTAAACAATAAAATTACCTGTATTTAAGTGTGGTTAGAAGCTACAACAATGGTCATGATTAGAAGACAGTCCAAATGTAAACAGAATATAACAAGTGGTGTTGCCTTACACATGGGAAGGTCTTTGCAAGAAAATTGAATTGATTTTTTTTATTGTTTGTTTTTTTTGGAAGAGGGAGGAATTGAATTGCTGTACTTATATTTTAGATTTCTTCCTATTGCACTTTTCAAGTTTCTGTTACTCCCAAAATAAAATGTGTAAAAATATGCATCACTGTGTTCACTCTGTTAATTGAACAACAATCTTAATATGACTTACAAGATTCTATTATTCAAGTGTTCATTGCACGTTTTCTTATTGTACTGTTTTTACCTGAACCACATATCCAACCATGCATTTGAAGTTTTTAGGTACAGGTTTCCCATCTAGCAGAAGTTGACCTGAAACTCCTGCTGGATCCTTTCTGCCAGCTAGTACATCTAGAAACCTGGTTTTAAAAAAGATAAAAAAAATTAAATTTAATGTTGGAGAAAAGTTTATTTCCTTCATTTATTTTGTTGATTTTAGACAAGACAGAAGACAATTTGAACCAGGGACAGACAAGAGAATGTGTTCTAAATGGACTGACAAGTCAACTATATAAATGGACTAGATGAAGAATTGCAAAGTGGATCACGGTCAACATATAAGAGCAATTTCTTTTAACCTAAACTTTAACCTGGCAAGAATATGCGGTCAAATGTTGCCATAATAAAACGTGAAATTTAAATAAATTTATATTTATAGATCAATTCAACATATATTGCATTAGGTATTTTCTATTCCTTCAAATGTTCAAAAAAGACAAACATTATACAAATCCAACAGTGTATTAATGAAAATATTGAGCTATTAAAAAATGTTTTACTTACGAAGACTTCCCTGAGCCTGTTGGTCCAAGAATGGCTGTCATGCCTTGTTTAAATATACCACTACAGAACACATAATAGGAGAAAGCAGTCAATTGAAATGTTATTTTAAAGCTATTAAAAACAATTGAACCTACCTATCGTAGAAGAAATAGTATTTAAACATTCTTTTAATTAATCGATCTCGATCAGAATATCTATTTCTCTATTGACTATGTAAATGTGACATCACTACATTGGTCTACTCAACATCTATTTCTCTATTGACTATGTAAATGTGACCTCACTACATTGGTCTGCTCAACTTCTATTTCTCTATTGACTATGTCAATGTGACCTCACTGCATTGGTCTACTCAACATCTATTTCTCTATTGACCAAGTAAACGGGACACTACTCACGTGACATTAAAAAGTATTTGCTTGTCTTTAGTTCTACAGCACGACTTAGCCTCTTTGACCGTGTAGTTGATGTCATGCGCCGAGAGGACAGAGCCTTTCGCTGCTTCAGAGTGCGCCCGGCCATTGGCAAAGGACGTCTCCACATCTATTGTGGCAATGGTCATCTGGTGACCATTCATTTTGGACGGAGAGTACGGATGGACCGACAGTCTGAAAGTTTATGTTGAACACACTCCTGGAGTAATTCAATATGTAATCTTCAAATTTGACTTGTAACCGTTGGAGAAATGGTATATTTGGATTTCTGAAACAATGAATCATTGACTAGTCAGGATCTTATTATTGTAACTTGGATCTTAAATGTAATTATTCGTTAATTGATTTAATTTGATTATTAAATTAAATGTTATTTCAAAGATTTTTGAAGAACAATAGATCAGGGGTAGGAAGGAAGTAAAAATTACAACGCGCTGAAAGAGTCATTTGAAAACACACACAAAATACTACTGATTAGTGTAATTAGATTTCTGACTTGTATTACATTTCATTTTTTCCAAAAGAATACATTAGCTTTTCAATAGTTTTTTTCAAGTCTTTTCTATCCTTAAGTGACAGACTGACGACAAAAGACAATAGCGCGTCTTTTATGTTAACAAAATTATTTGTAACTTTATAACTTTATTTTTATCGCTGATTTTATTATACGATCTAGAATATATAGAAATATAAATCATTTTAAACTTTTTAATTCAAAACAGATGTTGACTCTGTGTTTATATACTTATTGTAATAACATGTAGGCCTATGACAATTTTATCGCTAGATGTGCATTTGAAAATTTCAAGACAATTTTAACGCTAAATAAGTATTTGCACTAAGTGACAATTAAATCATTTGTAAATAAATATTGTACTATTATCTATTATTTATATTATCTGAAATACTTTTATATATTTATTTTTCTAATTAGTGTTGAAATTAAATTAGAACTGTTTACATTTCAAACAATTCGTGTACATGATGTAGTGTAATTGTCTCAACATGCACCACTGAGAGAGTTGACAGGTTTACACCAAATATACAGTGTCTTTATTTTGTATGTGAGCAGGGCCAACCCTAGGCATAGGCAAACTATGCAGCTGCATAGAGCCTCCAATTGGTGGGGGCCTCGCCTATAACCAACGAATATTTCTTTAAAAAAATTAGCGAAACTTGGATCAAATCTGAAACATATCGAAACAATATTGCTTTAGGTGTGCTAGACTAGCTCTACCTTTTTTACAATAAATCAACACAAGGTTTATTAACGAACGTTTAGATTGACTTGTTAGACTACCCATTTTAGACGACCTTTTGGTGAAAATGTCGTGACTTTATTTTGAATCTAGTGCATCAATAGGCAAACAAAAAGCAGATGTCTTTAGTAGAAGTGGTCAACGAATAGGCTAATTCAGGAAAAAGTCTTGAACACGGTTACGGAAGATGCGGGTTCAAGGGATGTAGAGGAAAGAGCATATCGGCTTCGATTGGAAAGATCTAGGCTTATGGTCATCTTCAATTAGCAATTAAGAACTTGTTGAAAATGTGCTTTTATTAAATTGCGTGATTTTTTTTTCGTTGTTTATTTAAAATTTTCATTTGATGACACAAAATTCATTTCGCCTAAGGGTATCCAATTAACTAAGTCCGGTCATGAGTACGTTTGCAGATAGTCCCTCCTTTAAAAAAATTCATGTTAAGCTTGCTGCCATGTAACCACTTCGCCTCTAACAGCCAGAGACAAAGAAGTACAATAGCTCACTTTATTAACTTCTATTGTTTGTGTGAATGCTTACAAGCAAGGATTATTACAAATAGCTATCACGTGTTATGGGGATTTCCGTATTAATCATTAACAATTTATTAAAAGCCTTTTTATTTAGCATGTGCATGTGTGTGATTTTCTCTTAAAATATAAATTTAAATAGCTTGTCGTTATTTTGCCAATATTCTTAAGTTTTAAATGGAATTTTACAAACAATTGTGGAAACAAGCAAAGTTTTTTAAAAATCTTATTTTTGTTTTAAACAAAGCTTAAACAAGGGAAAGAACAGTTAAAACATCAAGACCGTATATCATAAGACTACAGGAATAAGCTCCCTTTTTCTATATTAGACTTAATTAATTACCACTAATATAATGAGTGATTGTTTAATTTTTTATTGATTCATGTTTTATCATCGAATATGAATAATAGTGCAAAATTTTAATTAAATCTGACAAAGGTAAGTAAAAAAAAAAAAGAGTTCATAAAAAGGGGAATAACGCTTATATATTGTCACCGTGATTATTACATCTCTTAAAATGTAACATTTATTCCCCTCATTCGATACAAGACAAGGTAATTAATTACCAATAATTAATTAACTTAATTATTAGTATTGATTCTTGTTTTGTCATGTACCTGAGCTAGTCTATAATGTGATACCAACATGCTTGCTTCAAAATGCAGGGTGAATGTACAATAGTTAATAGTTTATGGAAAGGGGGGGGGGGGGGGGGGGGGGAAATAGTCCATTCATCGTGTCATTGGGTACAAATCTCACTTTGAAACTTTTTCTAATTCCTTTATGAGGTGAAAACTTCTTACAATATCTCTATTTAACACGTGCCGTCGTGAAAACTCTTGGGTGGGTGGGCTCAGAAACCTGGGTGGACACGAATCTCAAAAACTGCTCCAACCATTTTCCTAGAAATTTGACAGTTGATGTAAATCACTGGGAAAAGAATTGACTAGCTCGTTGACCACATGAGAAAAACTCTTGTTTGACCGTCGAAATTTATCAAAGTATTTTTAAAAATAATGAAAATTTGGCTAGAGGACTAGAAAATATGTATCTTGAACAGACGACGTAATCGGGCATGTCCGCATGTATTCATTCAAGAGTTGAATAAAGGCATTCCATTAGAATATTATTAAGTCTAGTAGATTTATACATTTGCTTAACCAGGATTTTTTTCAAGGGGTGGGGGGGGGGAGGGGGGAATGGGTCGAGGCAAAAAATGTTTCTTTTTTTTTTTTTTAAACCTAACATTCATTAGTTATTAAGAGAAAACTAATCGCTCTATAAAATGTATTTAGGAGGATTTGTCTTATTGTTGAAAGTATTTTTCATATTTGCTCATTAAATTTATTTTTTTTCTAAATAAAATATGTTTATTACAAAATGTTGAGTTTTTTGAAGAGCTCCTGGCGCCAAACCGGCCGTTGCACAAATGTCGCGTACATTAGATGGATACTGAAATATATATATAGTATGACTACCTAACCAAAGAAAGACAGAGGGCGCTAGCGGATATTACTATCCTTTAAGTGCGGACTTAATGACAGGCTACATCCAGGGCCGGATTTGGAGGTCTAAAGGAACTGGAGCAGCTAAAGAACGGAGGCTCCTAATTATTTTCGGAAAGAAACAAAAATTGTTGTTACCTTCAAGTGTTAAAAAAAAAAAACGTATTGCCAACAAAAAAAAAATATTTCAACATCGAATGTAGTAGTTTTTAAAGTCAAACAATATTTAAAAACTAAATTACCGCGATCACAAATGGAACTTTGCGAGCTTTATTGTCTATTGTGGGGCCCCTCTCTTGAGTCCCCGGGGCATTAACCAATCTTCCTCCCCTAAATCCGGCCCTGGATACATCTAACAAAACAAGAATTCAAGTAAAAGTATATTCTAATTAATGAGTAGAGTCATTGTATTTCCTGGGGTATGTTTCCTGCTACAGTTTAACGTGTGACTCCAAGAATATTTTTTGTTCCCGAAAATCTTTTGAATTCTCTACAAACTAATCTCAAGAAATGTTCCCAAGACAATCAGTAAATTTGATCTGTAGTGTGGTGAAATGGATGGAGGCGATGTCAGCGTTCAACACAGGCTCTGCGAGATGTGATTGCTATGAATGTACACATCTAGCTTTCACATGTGTGTGTGTGTACAAAGTTACCAAGATTCGTTAACACTGAGAGCAATTAAAAGTCAAAATAGCAGAGGTGAATAGTGGTAAGAGATAACACATCATCAGACAAGACAAAAGACATCTTGACCTGATCTGTAACCTACTAAAGCGTAAGAGATAACATTTGTTCTTTGAAATTTTGTCTTGGAATGATTCGAGAAAGTAGAACCTTTGTTTTAGGAAGTTAGAGACCATATCTCAAGCAGGCCATTTCTGTTGGGCTCTTGTTAGTTGTTTAATTATAAGACAACGAAAAACATTAAAAATACTTCGAAAAAAAAAAAAAAAAGCTTATAGTATGTGTAATTGTTTAGATTAGTCTTGTAATATATATATGATTGATTTAGACATATAAATCTGTATGATAGAAATATTTTTATCAATTTTTGTTTAGCTTTTTGCTTTCTCAATACGCTCTGATCCTGTCACTTGCCTGGACTAGTTGTGAAAAGGGGGGGGGGGGGGGGTATCTTGGTGAGTGTTTACATGATCGTTTTTGAAATGCATAAAAAATATTCACTCAGGGCTCAGGAAACCTCAAGGGGACTAATCCAACTTACACCACCATATATGTCAAGTAAGATTTCTTTCTCTTGCTCAAGATATCAAACAAACAAAAATAATTACCAATAGTTAATTACCTAATTGGTTAATTTTTTAAATTGATTTTTATGTTGTCGGGTAATAGAAATAATTGTGTAAAATTTCACCTCAATTCGAGATAGATTGTGGAAGAAATAACGTGTACAAACATTTTACCAGACAGACAGACAGAGGGGATTGATATATGCTTTGTAATAATCAATTCAAATAGAGAACAGCAACTATCTCTAAAAGTGGCACAGCGTTATCTGTCAACAAGAGAACTAAGCCAAGGCAGTAAAGGTCAGCAACTTGTCCGGAAAACGATTGTAACTTTAGTCAATCTTACGTAAGACTAGAACTTTTTTTAAAAGGAAGGTCGGCAAACAGGGCGCCTGGAGGAACCTTGCACTTCAGCTCGAGCGCTTCTTTTTTAGTTTTTTCTTAATAATAAACTGTGTTCAACTAGACAATACTACTAGCTGATCCTTGAAATCTTTCTTTAGGGTCAAACTTTTCTTCTTTATTTTGACCTCTTCCATGTTTCTAGTTTCAGTTACCTTATCTATATAATTCATGTAAAACTAAGAAGATAGCTGAAGTCAGGCCCCGCCTTATTGGTCTTCAGTCTCCACTTCATATTCGAAAGCCTCGTCTGTTACAGGGCGTGTGTCAGGGATTCAAATAAATAAATAAATCAAACCAAGTTTCTTATCTGTCCATAGACTATATATATATAGTGTAGTATATGATCTGTCTTATCAGCGAAGGAAAACAAACTAAAAAGTTGAATCAAACTCATGAGGAAGAAAACAAATCGAAACGAAATTCCAGTCATTTTTTTCCCATGTTGAGCAGTAGTGTGCAATAGCTGAAACACTTCTTTAAAAGAAGCCAACAACACAATGACTTCGGACTTGTTAGTATATTTTTTTTTAAGTACAAGAAATAATATTTAGGTAATCAAAAATTTTAAGAGAGCTTTTTTTTTCTATTATTAGGAAATTGCCAGGGTGTAGGCTAAATACAAATTTAACTGTTAAAGAGACCCTCGTGGCTTTAAAATTGAAAACAGGAGTCTAGAATTGAATTTACTAAAAAAAAATGCACTTTTTTTTTTGGACAAGCTGATTCTCTGGTACTTTGGATTAAACAGGCAAAAAAGGGTGGATACAGGAAAGGCTGGTTGGACAAACCAATTAAAGTATCGTCCTATCTCTCGATTCACCACTGCGGGTAGTATGTGAGTACCCATATTTAGAAAGCCTCAAATGTTAGTTACTATTAATAGTGAATAGTTGTAAAAGTGGTCTGTTTAAAAAAAAAAACTGCTTGCATTAGTGATTTAAAAAATTAGATTTTTCGCTTTCAGAAAAACAAAATGTAGCCGTTGCATCAGAACTTTGAATGGTCTAAAATATTGTGATGTCGGATTTTCATTATCTTTTCTAGTTTACGGGACCCACGGACGGACAGACATTCCACACAAAACTAATAGCGTCTTTTAGGGGGCCGCTAAAAACAACTTCTGTTATTGTCGATGAAGAATTTCTTTTACCAGTTACTCATTTGATAAGCGAAATTCTTAACATGAGTTAACAGGACAAAAGGAGGATAAAGCCTTAAAATATAAGGGACAAAACTTGAAAGACTAAGCTAACAATGTATTTGATCAAACATTTGTCAACAATCTTTAAATATTACTAATGTGAGGCGATAAATGATCAACTACAGACAGTATAGGTCTTTTAAACATTCTTGAAGGTTTGCGCTTGGATGTAATAATCTTCAACTCTAAAAGAACATTTGAAATATGTAAAACATACAAGAGTTATATAGATCTATTTATTTTAGATATTTATAGTGTCACCAGCAATAATTCTATGTTGCACATCAGTTGACTTTAAATAAATCACACAAATAAAGAATAATGTTTAATCAAATATAATTGACTCCGAAAAATATATATCCGTAATAGTCGTAGTCATGTAGGCTTGTTTAAATCACAGCATTGAATCGAAGATCAAAGGTGAAGTAGATATTTGCCTAGTCTAGATATAAGGCAAACATTTTAAAATCTTAGCTAATTTTACCATTGACCCATTAAACAAAATAAACATTTCAAAATGCTATTCCATTCAGATTGTAACATCCGCATCCCCAAATACAGATCTAGATGACTTTTTAAAAAAAGAAACACTCAAACACAGTATTGTTTTATTTACAAATATAGGATTTAGATCTATTGATCGAGCTATAATTAATGGGTGTCTCTTAGTAATACTGGTAACACTCACCGGTTCTTCTGAAATCAAACATTGAAGTTAATGAATTGCCGAGTCACTTCCACCAGAAAAAAAATCAGCGCACCAAGAAATAAATCTTATATAAATGACTTTTGTTATACAACCGTTTCATAAGCTTTGCCAATAATCCAATGGGAGAACAGAAAGATTGTTACATTTAGCGGCCCACTTCCTTTCTGGGTGAAATCGATCTCAGACAAGTTTCTATGGTGTTCCTTGCGCATGCGTGCACTAGTTGCCTGACGAACTATTGACTTGAGCCAGGGGTACTTCGGTGAAAGGCCTACTTTTTGTAGAATCCATGACCAGTTTAGCTTTTAAAAAATCAAAATCGCCGTTGAAATGCTTTGATTTTCTTCTTTTACTCACAAAACAGGGATAGGGAGAAAAAATACTAACACACTGTGTTTTGGTTGTAACAAACTAAACAGTTCAACAGATTTTTAAAAAAAAAACGCTTTCTTATTGGTTCCAACAAGTGAACAAGAGGCCATCACGGATGAGTGATTTTGTTGTGCTCTTTGTCCCATGGCACGCTTGGCATGTAACCTAGCCAGCCTGATGTTTTATATTGACCCTCGTCTGCTATTTGTCCGTTAACTGTATTAAAAGACTGGCGTTTTAGAAGACAAAATAGTTCGCTTAGCATAAGAATATCATATAGATGCGCAGAAATGTGTTTGTTTGACATTTGTTATAGATATTTGAAACCTTATAATGCTTCAAAACGGACAAAAAATATTATCTAAAAATACTTTTGATAATTGATGTGTTAGATCTGAACTTCATCAAAATGAATTTGAATTTGTCATCCACTTTTGATCTCTACACCCCAGAGCATCTGTTTACACTTCAAAGACAAACATCCAAAATCTATTGAGTAATATTTATTGATAAGTTTATAGAAAATCTATTCTCTTAGTATTATGTTAGAAACGAACGAGTATTCATTCTCTGACACTGCCAGGGTCGAGTTTCGCAATATTTTATAGAAGATAAGCCTTGGTATTTAATGTTACAAAAGATAAACGGGTCATAAATATGCTAAATTTTCGGTCATTCGAAATGATGGATCTAATGACACTAAAAACACAGACATTGTGTTGTGCGACAGTTGTGTCAGGGTTGTGTTATGTCACGTTCCAGTTAATGATGAATGATATCTGTCAGTAGCATTTAAAGTCCCGAGAAACGATCTTTTCCCTTTTTACAAAGCTTATGTCAACTCACTCTGTCTGTCTATCTGCCTGGTAAAAAGTTTATAAACGTTATTTCTGCGGCACCCAATCTCGGATCAAGCAGACATTTAGCACAATAATTTCTTTTACCTGACAACACAATAATCAATAAAAAAAAACAATTAATTAATTAACTATTGGTAATTAATTATTTTGTTTGGTGTATCGAACAAGGGAAAAACCTTTAACTTGACTAAGTGGTGGAAAAACCTGAATTAGTACCCTTTATAGGTCGTCGCTTTAAATTGAATCAAACAATACAATCTTCTCTAGTCACAAGTACCTCACTAGCAGAGTGGTTAGCGCCTCGGGTTGAGCAGACGTGAGCCACGAGTTCGACTTCAGGTTGTTCCCCATTATTTTTAATTTCCTTTTTGTAAATGCTCGTAAAAACCAATTAAGATCAAATGCACCCTGAAATACCTTTCATTCACCCCGCCCCTTCCAATTTGCTAACTGGTCCAGATAAGTGATAGGATCTTAGCATATTGAGAAAGCTAAAAGCATGAAATAGCGCTAAATACAATTTCTCAGCGCACAGATTTATTGTTGTTGTTAGTCTAGATCTATTACAAATTAAATGACATGACTGATCCAAACTAACTGATACAACTATACTTAATATAAGCTTTTTTTTTTTTTTTTTAAGAATTAGATTTTTCTATTTTTCTTGTTTTCATTTGACTAAATAGGGGAAGCCAATCCTTGCTCTACATCTGCAGCCACAGGTTGGGTGTCTGGGGCGCTGTTGTCATCCATCTTCCTACTTCAGCTCTGTAAACCAACCAGGCACTGGCGGATACAGGAAGGTAGGGCGGGCGAATTTTTTTTATAGAAAAGTCACACAATTTGTAAACTTTGTATATTACTCGCCTCCCTCCCCCCCCCCCCCCCCCCACACCTGGGTGAATGCATCTACCACCCCCCTTCCCCAGCTGTAACCCTTCGGGTGGGGACGATGTATTTTTGTATGCCAAAATCAGAGTTTGTGAAGAACATTAGTCAATTACCTGTTTCATATAGGCTACATAGTGATAGTGTAACCTTTTTATATTATGTCACTCTGGTACTAGTGGCTCTGGATCCAGAACTTTTGAGTGGGGGGGGGGGGCGATTTTTTTTTCCAAACCCTAACCCTATATACATCAGAGAATAACAAAAAGTGGTAATATTACAACTAGAGCAGTGTTTCTAAAACTTCGGCAAACGCCAAATATAGTCTGGGGTCGTCTGTCTTAACTAAAACCGCCGACGATAATATTACTTGCATCTTTAACAACCAATCGCTAACCTCTTTCCACCGTCACCATAGAAACACACATACATACACATACTCCATAACACTCTTCATACTAATGTCAAATGCAATCATTAGTATTAACTAAGTATAAAATCATATATATATATATATATAGTCTATGAATAAAATGAAGAGAGGACCTGTATCTCATTAAATGTTTCAGTTCTTCCGCCTCCTTCCATTTTCCGAAAAAAAAAAAAAAAAACTTTTAAAACAGGAAGTTCAGTCAGATATGTTGACATTTTTTTATGTAGGCCTAGTTCTTCCTTTTTTGTAACACATTTATGCAAATGGTTTTAGATTTTTGGTCAAAAATATTTTGTTTACAATTGTATTGCTAAGTTTTGTAAGTTCTGATAGAATTTAATACCGATATTCTTCTGAAAATATTGAAACCTGCCTTTTTTTCCTGGGGTGGACCACTTCGGGGGCCGATTTTGAGTTTGTGTTTTCGCACAAACTGTCTTTATAACGTTTTGTTTTTTTATGGAAATGTTGTTTTTTTCTGTTCTTGAGACTTTGAATAAGAGATTGACCCTTTGCAAAACAATTAGATAATTATTACAAGACATCAGTTAGGCCATGTTTATATCTAACTTCACATTCACCTATATCTTGGTCTGCTGGACCGCTGGGGCACTACATAAGATATGTTAACCTTCTTTTTCCATTCTTCTTTGTCATTTGTCTTTGATAGAATTTCATTCTGATATTTTTTCTGAAATTATTGAAACCTGCCTTTTAACAAGCCTGGGTGGGAGGGCAACTTTAGGGGCCTATTTTGAGTTTGTGTTTGCACACAAACTGTCTTTGTAACCTTGTATATTCTGACATGAATGTGTTGCGATTATTTAAAGAACTCCTCCTCCTTTTTTAAATTTAAAATTAACGAGAAACTTGTGTAAAAAAAAACTTAGATTTTTCTACTATATAAACAGAGGCGGATTGGCTATATAGGCAAACGGGCGAATGCCCGGTGGGCGGCACCAAATGGGCCGGACTGGTTGTCCAAATTTTTCATATTTAAAAAAAAAAAGTGACAGCAGCAAGACACAGATGTCCGAACAAGTTTCATTTTATTTGGGGGGGGGGGGGGGGGGGGAATAATTAATTTCTTTTGAAATTCAACAAGAATATCAAAACTTTACACTATACAAACTATACTTATTTGCAAAACTTTAGACCGAACTTTTACTATGTACGAGCGGCAAGGACTTCAACACTGGTTTGATATTTTCGAGGTTGTGTTTGGTTTAATCCTTTTGCTGGTCGGCATGGATGTTTGATGGCACTCCCATTTGTTTTTACTCCTTCCCTCCCCCGTCTTTTGATGGTTCCATTAACAATGTTACAGAAAAAGAAGGATGAGAGAGGTTAAATTAGAAAGCATTGATATAAGGCAGCAAATAAAGGGAGGTGACAATGAGATCGTTAACAATACTTAATAGAAATTAACTTGAACACAGCCGCGAAATTGTAAACCACCCAACTTATTCACAGCTCAATATGGGTATAGAGTTCTTTCTGCCTTTTGTAAAGAAAAGTAAGTTTGTTTATTATTTAATAACATAGATCTAAAAATACAAAGCTTCTTCTGTTGATAACATACTGGCACATTGCTCTACGAATGACAAATACCAGCCAGCCAAAGTGTCTTCTGCTGATAACATACTGGCACATTGCTCTACGAATGATGTCCTCTGTATGTTTCATGTTTATGTAATGTCATGTATATATCGAACAAGATACAAGTTTGTCATTTCAATAAAGTTATACTAAAAGTAGAGTATTTTTTATTAGACATTTTCACTTAAGGCCTAAAAAAAAAAAGTAAAACTGTTAGATTTCTGGTGTATCCGGTGTATAGAAAGGAAGTGCTGATAAGCTTTATTTTAAAAGTTTTAGAATTGTTTCCCCTTTTCAGCACTGCGAATTCAAATTTTCTTATTTCTTACCCTGTTTTTTTTAAATGTATTTGCTGACATTAAGGTCAGTTTAGCGTCCTTGACATTGTTTTGTTTATAAATTCCAAATTAATTCATTGTATAATTTATTATTATAATACTAAACTAATGCAAACGAGTGCTGTATTCTTGTACAGGAAGACAATAAAACTCATGTTTCATAAGTAGTAGAACTCCAATCTGGCTTCTACCTTAGCGTCTGGCTTCTACCTTAGCGAATAATTTCTGAAATCCTGCCAGGTTCACCTGTGACCTTTAAGTCCGTCTTTCTTTTTCTTTTTAAAAGCACCTTCATCTTCTGATGCACCGAAGCACAGGCATAGAAAATCCAGGTCAATGAAGTAAAGTTTTCAGGGCCTTGTACCTTACCATTACCTTTACCTATCCTTAAGTCTGTTTTTTTCATCACGAATAGCTGAAGATTCAAGTACAAATTATCGATAACCACAATTCATGCAAAATGTGTGTGCGGGGGAGAAAGTGGTTGTATCGTTTGGCAGACTGACGTTATAATTGTTAGTATTACACTAGTCGACCCACGGCGCAGCATACGCCGCTATTTTGCAGGGCCGGCCTTATGCCGCTGCAACCTATGCAACCGCAGTGGGCCCCGCACTTTCTTAGGACCCGCGCTAATTCTAGGTGTATAAATTATAAAATTAAACCATTTTATAACTTATAACAGATTTCCCGCGGCCTCCTGTCGATTTACCAGGAGCTACTGGAAATCTCCTGAAATTGCAAAATATACGAAAAAGTCATGAAAATATCCTGAAATTATTAAAATCTTTTGAAAACTCATACAAATCTCCTGAAATATATATAGGCAAAAATTGTCATTTTGGGGTGTCATTCAATATGGAAAACGCCAATCTTACGCGCGATAAAAAAAACAGCATTATGCAATACCCGTAATTGTGGAATCTAGTGAAAGAAGCTTCAAACTAATGAAGAATCAGGCTACTTAAGGTCAACAATTCTCGTAGATAGATTGAAACATTTGGTAATTCTTGCTATTGAGCGTGATCTATGTAGGAAACAGAATTCTTATGATATACTGCATGACTTCGCTACACGCAAGGCTCGTGTAGTAATTCTGTGCGTAGTAAAAAATGAATAAAATGCAAAGACAAATATCTTTTCTAATACAAACTCTTACTTTTCACTTATTATCCGTATCCCTACCCAAACTGGGCTCGCGAAAACCGTTTCACATTGGGCCCAACAATGGTAAAGTCCGGCCCTGCTATTTAGTGACGGGTGAATACTACTTGTTCCCCCCCCCCCCCTGTGTTTTTTTTCGCCTCTAAAATTACGCGGGGTAACTCTAATCCGTCCGACTTGCAGATATAAAAGAGTGATCTTTCCATTACTTGGTGTTCAAACTCTTGAGCTACGAATAGAATTATATATATAAATACAGATTGTAAAAAATCATGAATATTCAATGAACTGCTTGTTATGAAGACTGGTTCACTGTGAGTCTGGCCAAATGAATGTGATTGAGTGAGCCTCTAGTTTAAGTATAGAAGATGATATGTTATCTAAAGGGCACGTAGTAGTGTATGTGTATACGAAATCTCATTTTTAAATTGCTGAAAATAAAGTGTATATATTTTAATCTTTGTTTTTTTATTTTTAAAATACGGCAGACCTGTATCTTTCTTCCAACAGAAAACACATAAATAAAAAATATATTTTTTTTATAACTGTATGTCGATATGTAACTAAATCTTATGTATAATGCATTATGTTATATAAATACGAAAAAGGTCATCGACTTTTCTAAAAATAGCTTGTTGTTGTTTTTTTTTACTTTTAGTAGTAAGTAGTTTTTAAAATGATGTCATTTTATAAAGAAAAAAAGCTTACATTTTTAATTTAAAAAAAAGATTCATTTTAAGGAGATAAAAAGTAGACATTTCAAAATAAAAGTAGTCACAACAGAACTTTGCAAGCTACAGACAATTCATGAATAAAAAATATTTTGTCCCATTCCCCCCCCCCCCCCCCCCCCCCCCACTTTTCCATAAATATGACTTGTTTTTTTATTTCCAATTGTTTTAATATTTATCATAAGATTTAGATAATCTGTGTAGACATTCCAGACAACAACACGATTTTGTCGTGTATTTCATTGGTCAAGATTGAATGTTAACATGTTATCAGCACATGAAATACATTTAGGACTTGCTTTAAACGTTTTATCGGACATAAATAAAAAAGTACATACTGTTGCAAATTTGTTTCCCCTTTCTACTACCCTTTTTTTACACATGTCAAGTAGCGTGTTGTTTTTTTTTTGTTTCTGCTGGAAGGCGTAAACAATCGAAAGGATTGCTAGTATTTTTATGTTGACTTTTCAATACATTTTAAAACTTTGAAGGTGTCATCAAAAACTGATAACTATAAATAGTTCTGTAGTATCCAAAGCAGAAGGCAAAAGAAGTGTTGATAAAACTATGCATTTTAAAAAGATGAAAAAAAAATTTTTTGCACACTGTAGAATAACATTTTCTAAGCTCTTTTTACTTGTAGCACAAAAACAATATTTATATTTTAGTTGGCAACACTGCGCTGATCTTTTAAAATGGTTTTCCTCGTTTTATTGTCGTACGTTGTCCATACATCGCCTCCATATATTTCCAGGTCGCATTCTCTTCTTTTTCTCTGTTTCTACATTTTATTGCTTCAAGTTTGACAGAAAACAAATCGGTTCTTAGAAATGGAAGTGCAAACAAAGGGAAGATAATTGTGTTCCTAATGTAGCGTGAACATGAAACGACATTTTAACAAACCTTTACCTGAGTCTCGCGCTCACCTTTGTATCTGCACATCTATGTAGTCCAAGTTCCCTAATAATTTTGTTGATCAGGAATTGTCTATCAAAAGGTGTCATTGATGATGGTAATCTAAGAGCAGCGGAGAAAGCGAGATTTTCTCTGACAGACAGGGTGCTCATAACAACATCCTCCTAGAACAAAAACTTTTTTTTACAAGTTATGACATAATAACATTATTATGCAAAGGTTGACTCTGCAACTGATCCATCCTTCCTATGTGGCTGGCGGTTTGCGCGCTGGACTATCGTTTGGACTTATCGATGTTCCCGGGTTCAAACCCTGCCCGCTTCCATTCCCCGTCGTCCTGCGGGAGGTTTGGACTAGGAAGTAAATTATCTTTAACACTAAAGGAACATTTGAAACACGTAAAATATTGCACATGTGTGAGGTCGGAGTCTGAAAGTGAAGATGGGACTCCATAGCTATCTTCGAATTCATTGAGAATAAGGCTGTGTTTATCTTGGAGTACGAAAGAGGAGCTATAGAGTAACATTAATAAGAATCCATACTTGAGTGAATCTTAGAATGTCCCGTGTATTGAAAGCCAGGCATAAGGGAAATAAAAAAAATCTCCCCTCCCCTCTATTAAAACACAAGTGACCTACACAAGAAATTACTATCATAATTATGCCACAGAAAGTCAGTGAAGATCTTGCCTGGTGATGTATAAATGTATAAAGATACATTTGGTGTCAGGAAATGAACATGACTGCAGCTTACACAAATAGAAATTATGGCAATGAGAAGGTACACGTTAAAAGAGGTTTTTAGACTTTGTGTTCAAATCCTCCTAGATTCTAGGAAAAATTTCACGACACCAGACATGACAGCTACATGCAATTCTAAAATCAAATGATTGAACACCATTCAACTAATTTATTTTAAATATCTTTTTTTTTCTTGTAATTGTCCTAAGTGTCGCTTGAAGCGGTTCCTATGTCTGAACTACTGTTCTGTCTGGAAGATGTAATTCTAGCAGAAGGCAATTGGTGCATCCTTATTACTTAAAGCTCTTATTATACCAAGACTCTCAGTCTAGCCGAGTAGACCGGAGAAAGTCCCCTATATTTAATCAGTACCACGTCATTGATGCCAATGTCAACCATAACACGGCTCTCGTTCTTTTCTATCAGTGTAATGAACTTAGGAATCCATAAGGGAGTTCTGTTTTGTTTCCCAATTGGCAGGGTCGGATTTATCTATAGGCAACACAAACTATGGCTTAGGGAGCCAAGAAATATTGAACACTGACAATAATATCTGGACTTGCAAAAGACCTCCGAAGGGTCTCATGTCTTAAATTGCTTAGGGCCTTTTCAAGTCTAAAAACTGCCCATATTATTGGTCTAATCGTCTCCTCTAATGACCGTTTCCACCTGGGCGTCAAGTTCAAGCAGAGAAACATTGCCCAGACTTTTGAAATGAAGAAAAGTTCTTATAAATTGAGTCTTAAACAACTGTCTGGCTTTGGCTACGTACGTATCAGCATCATAGAATGATGTCATTTGTTTCCAATTTATGACTATTTATGTGTTTTCCAGAATACAAGATTGTCACCTGAACAACGTATCCCATCAAGCACTTGACATTGTGTGGCAAAGGTTGTCCATCTAGGAGTAGATGACCAGAAACACCTTTTTGAGTCCATCCTGCCAGCCAGCACATCGAGTAGTCTGAGGAGAAGCTTAAAATAATTACACTATGTAATTGTGTTTACATACCACGAGCTCATTCAAACTGATATAATTAGAGACAGTAACTGTGTTTCAGAATTATAAATAGATCATGTTATTTTTGTGAGCGCTTCAGGCAAAAAATGATATAGTAAATTTAATGTCTAATAAATATAAGAAGAATCATTTTTATCCAAAATAAAGGATATATTTACAAAATGTTTAGATATTGTTCATCAAATAGTGTTTGAACTTTCTCTCCTAGTGATAACGTACTTTGTTACTTTTGCGTAGACTGTACTTGACTTTGACTTTTTTATTAGATGTTGACTTTATGTTACGGTGGAGAGTAGGTGAAGACACATATGCATGACTAAATGCATGACGCGTAGGACGTAATAATCCTCTTTTTTGAAGTAACGTCTGTATCATATAAGATAAGATAAGAATTAATTGGTTAATTTCTTATTGATTCATATTTTCTTAGGTACAATGAATAATATTGTAAAGTTTCAACTTGATCCGAGAATGTTTAGTGCGAGAAATAGCGTGTACAAAAACTGTACCAGACAGACAAACAGACAGACAAAGTTAGGTAATATAAGCTTTGTAATACATATTGAAAGTGTGCTAGTAAAAAACAGGTGTCTGAATTTTGACGTTCAAAACACGTTTGTACACGACATAGCCCTACAATGCCAGTAGAGAAACAATATAGAGCCTGTAGCATCTCCATTCTAACATCTTGGGATCAACTATGATGTGATCATAGACTTATATAGTATACTAGACTGGAAACCGGAAATAAATTCTTATCCGCGACTGATCGATTCACAGACTTATACATATATATATATATCTTTTTTAAGCGCTAAGGGGAGTCGCCCTAATAAATCTTTTCTGTCTTAGAAAAGTAATGATCTTTAGTTATCAAAGTTTAGAAATAATGCAAAATCATTTCTCGGATATTCACGCAAATATATGAAACAAAGTCATTTCCTGTTTGTTTCCATTGAGATAATGTTTCAAAAATCCTAGATCGAAATCATTCATGTTGATTTTAATCATCTTATGTACATTTAAATAGATTGATTACCAACATCTTTCTAGATAATGTATCTAAAAATTGCAAAATAATAATTATGAGACGAGAGTACACTTATTTTTGATGTTCAATTACTAGATCTAGATCTAAAAATTAATTTATATGTTACATAGGTTAGGGTTGGAAAAAAACAACTTTACATCTTTTAACTACTTTACAAAACAACGCCTAGATCCAGCTTTCTAAAAAATTTTCACGACATTTTTTGTAGTGTTAAAAAGTCTCCATGTCCAGTCTAGATATAGTATATAGAACTCTATGGTGGGTGTGATATATTTATGTAGAGAGAAGCAAGGCCGATCACTCCGGTGCTACTTCGCACTACTCCTTCTCTGTACCCCACTAGCCGTTTGGGTGTTCGCTATAAGAATTCCCCTTGAGAAACGATGCAATGATAATGACATGGTTGTTGAGGTCTCTATTATACAATGGACTTGCTCATTCAGCAACCCAACCGGGGGGGGGGGGCTGTTTAAGCTTCTCTAGAGTCTAATCGTCTTCTCTAAACACGTTTCCACCAGGGCGCCACGTTGAGGCTGAGAACCTTACCCAGACCTCACATGTCCACACACAAAAAAATACAAGATTAGACCCAAGCGTACTGAACGTGATAAATAAACAAGGAAGACGCGCTGTACAATAGTAATCATGCTTTCTTGGAGTCCAAGGATGAATGTGGAATGCTGTATGCAAGGCAAGCTTTTTTTTTCGGTGTATCCGGTGTACAAAATCAAGAATCAAGATAAGCTTTGATTTTAATAATCAACAAAATAGTGTTTTGTTTAAGCACTGCAGATTCAAATGGTACAGATTTTCTTTTTCTGACTTTGATTTAGTTGGCAGTTTTGAAGTTCAATTTAGCGTCCTTGACATTCTTTAGTTTATCGTGGGAAAAAAAAACTGCACTACATTTACATTAAGTAGAAAGTGACTCATCCATATATTTTCTAAAATGAATATTTAAACTACAGTAGTAAGTTTTTAAATAATACTTGAAATTCTTACCTTGAAAGAATTGTCTTGTGTTAGAATAGCGTTTCTTATAGTTTAACACTTCTCCAAGGCAAGTCCTAGACTTGGTTTCAGAGGCACTTTTAGTTAGAATCGATGAAAGAAATGAGCACAAGTCAGGCAGAGTCGTGCTTGCAACTTTTTAGAAATACAGTTTAGGTGCACTTATATATGAGCTACAATGTTTTAAACTAGACCTCCCATATAAGGCTACAGGAATACAGTTTAGACGTGTTTAGGTGCACTTATTTGTAATTAGGTTGTGTGTGTGTGTATATAAATATATAATGCATAAGGTGTGCATGGTTGCACCAGTAAGGCAAATTGTTCAAGCTTTATTGATGTGACTTATATATTTGAACTACAATGTACGCAACGTATTTGTGAAGTTTTTATTCGTTCTTAAAATGCTGTAAATTGTAGGTAAAACAAAAATGTACATAACTAAATGAAACATGAGATAAAAAGAAAATGAAATGATGGTATGTAGAAAAAAAAAATTGACACATTGATCTGTTATCCTACCAGTCGCTAGGCTCCATTCATAAAATACATTGAATACATTTTATATATGACCCGCAGTTTTTTTTTCTACAAGAAAAATAGCAGGATATTGCAATACAGATCCATTTTTGCAACTCAGAATAAAGGAAAATGAACGCGTCGTGCTTGAGCTCAGCCTCGGAATTCGATGGAAAGCTGACAGCGCTACCCCAGGCCCCCTGTATCAAGGAAGGGGTTTCTACTGTCATTTTATCGACTCATTTTTAAAAAAAAACAATTCTAGGATACAAAAGACTTACCTCGGAAAAAATTGAACGGACAGACTGACTAGAATGAACATTCAGAAGTTCAATTTTAGTGTGTCTGTAATGCCTGTATATATATCTCTATGGCATTGAAAGTCTGGGCATTAGCAATGGTCGCAAAGATGTTACCCATATATATCAGTTCCCGCAGCTGATGAGTCCCAACGAACGGCAAGTGCCAATTTAGTTTAACGTCAGCGGCGTAGCAATCGTTCCTGTCGTTCTATTGACCTTAAGCAAAACTGAGAAGTTATTTTTGCAGTGTTGTTACGCGAAGGTGCCTCCATGAGTCCTATCTAGATCTAGATTAGATATGTAAGAAGAAATTGTGAACCTACAAATAACTGTAACGGCGGAGTTGAACCCAAAAAGACTATTCTGTAGGCCTACGTGTTTTGTTTCATTGTTTGTCCTATCTTCACTGACTGTAAATAATTGGCTGCATGTCATGTGGTATGAGCTTCGACGGTCGTAATGATGGTCCAAGTTCGTATCCATGTAGCCCACTGTCATTTTTTCAGGAGGTCTGGTCGATGACCTAAATAATATACTTTACTGAAGCTATGTCCGAAACTTGGAAAATCAAATTTTTTCACCCTCTTTGATTCTCTTATTATGAGTTCCTTGACAATGTACATCTAGATCTAAATAAAAAATTTAAGTAAATCCATATAAGGCCTATTTGAACATGCGAGTTTAATTAAATTGTTCATTATAGTTTGGTTCCAATTGGGCCGTGGTTATTCTTTAGAATAAACGGAGCTAAGAACACCACTAAGGAGATTGTACACAAAAAGAAAGTGTCAACAGTAACATAATAAGCTGTGATTTTGTTTATTTTAGGTGAGACCATTACTTGCCCCATCGCAGAAGGGGAGGGAAGTGAGTTTAAAATCCTCCATCAGGGGGTTTTAAAAATTGAGGCTTATAACCCCACTCTTCTATAAAACAAAAAATGATGCCCATGACAGTCATCAATTTCTATGAACGTTGTCTGGGGGGGGGGGGGGTGAGTTTAAAACACGTACAAATTTTTGTAACGATAAAAACCACTCCTTAATATAGAGACTAAAGCATAGAAACGTCACCAGATTCTATGAGCGTAGTCAAGAGAGTTTTGAGTTTAAACCCCCCCCCCCCCTCCAGCGGGATTGAAGCTAAAAACCATCTTTAAAAGTAAAGCAAACTAGTCACAAAATTCTAGAGCGTATTATAGCCAAAGGGTGTTTTGAGTTTAAACTCATCCTCCAGAGGGCTTTAATTTAAGTTTACCCCCCCCCCCAGATGGTTTGGAGTTTAAAACTCCCTACAGAGAGTTTTGAGGTTAAAAATCCCCTCTTCAATATTATTGTTAAGCAAACTTCAGTCACCAAATTCTTTGAGTTTAGTTAAGGGGTTTTCAGTTTGTTTAAAAAGTCCCTCCCGAGATTTTTTAGTTTAATCCCCCCCCCCCCCAACAGATGGTTTTGACGATAAATCTTCAATTTTTGATATAAAATCTAAAGCAAACTACATTCACCGAATTCCATGAGCGTAAAGCATATAGAGGGTTACTAATTTCTACCAGTCGCTGGGATCCATTAATAAAGTGCTGTAAAAAGCAGAATTGGTTTTGAAATAAAGTTTTTTAATAGCATGATAATGCACTGCAGATACCCCAGAATGAGTCAGAATCTGCATTTTATTTTTTTTTCTTTTAAATAGGCCTAAATATATGGGGGGGGGGGGAAATAATACCCCCGCCCCCCCCCCCCAAAAAAAAAAAATCCTGGCTACGCCCATGTCGCCCAAGATTTCGTCAATAAATTATTTTCCCTTTAGTGACTTAATATTAAACTTGTTAATGAAATGATCAGCACGAATCAGAAACATTAATTAACCATTAAAATCGCCATGCCGAAATTAGCTCTTCGCTCGTCATCCCATTGGCCTCCTTCAGTCGTGAATCGACTAGATCTATATGGTTCATCTCGAAGAAACGAGATGAAAGCCTGGGCATTATCTACGGCTCTTCACTATAGCCTACAATAACAATGCCAACAGTGTAAGTGCAGTGAGGGAATGGCGGGTCGAAAAATCGATCTTGATCTAGAGATGCCTAAAGTCTATAGACTCTGTCACTGTATAGATCAAGATTCTAGCTCTAGATTCTAGAATCTCAGTCTAGCCAGACGACTCCGATATATCATATATATATATATATATTATATTTTATAATATATATATAAATATATATATATATTATATTTTATAATATATATATATATATATATTATATAATATAATATATATATATATATATATATTATATATAATATAATATATATATATTATATATATAATATAATATATATATATTATATATATAATATATATATATATTATATATAATATATATATTATATTTTATATATATATATTATATTTTATATATAATATATATATATATATCGGCCCAAGGCGAAAAAGACGAGCCGGCCGATAAATCGGCCGCGATGTTTCCAACCAAAGGATGGCTAGCCAGTGTTTGTATCAGCCAATCAGATTAGTTCTTACTATTTTTACACATTTGTAGACTGAAATGGCGTTTCTTCGCTGTTTTAACGCGATAATTTTTTTTTTAAATGATTTTTTGAAGTTAGCTAGTGAGAGGTGAAATTTTAACATTTCAGCCGTTGATATTGATGAAAGCTAACTCACTGACTCTGATTTTATTTAAACTATGATAGCCCTAATAAAAATAAGAGCAGAATTGATGAAAGCTTTTTAGAATACTTTAGATCTAAGACACTAAAAGTAAAATGACTAATAATCTAAGACTAGTAAGACTAACTTGTAACTTACTGTGACTAAGATCTAGATCTAGTTAGTATGTGTTGACGATGCCTATTCTTGGTAACATGGTTTAGAGGTAAGGTTGGGTAGCTGGATCGAGAAGACCCATTTGAGAACCAAGAGATTAGCACCCAACAGGCTGTTTTTTTTTCGTTTTTTTTTTACTATCAATTTAGTTCAAACATTTGTTAGTGAGACTAATAAATATGATGCCAACTTTCTGACCAACAAACAGCTAAAAAAACGATCCCTGGGTCATAAATGGGTGACTGTCACTGTGAAAATAATGAAGGTGTTTGTTTCCATGGTACCTGGGGAGGGGAGAAAAGTAGTAAAATAATGTGATAGAAGTGACTGAAGGGTCTCAATGTGCCTTGTTTCCCCTAAAGACATGTATTTAGGACTTATTCAAGCCAAGCCTAAAACTTCTTAAAAAACTCTAAGCTTTATAATTCTGTTTTGAAAAAACTTTTATGGAATAGTATGTGCATAAATTATGCAAATTGGCTTGGCTTATTTTAATAAATGTTAATATTTCAGTTATAAATTCTATTTTATAAGATTAAATTAGTTCATTCATTCCTCTACAATAATACATATAGTTTTGTGTATGTAAAGTAATTAGTTTATTTGTTAGGAATTGTTTTGTAAGAGAAGTGTTAAAACTGGAAATAGTGCTCCGTCTTTTTGGCACAAGACATGTTAAAATGCTCCGTCTTATGAGGGCTCTAGAGAACAATTATAATTTATAGAACCTATCTTTGACCCGTTTTTGTGAACCGAAAATCACTGATATATATATAGATAACTATAATAGATCTACAAAGACAACGTTACAGAATACAGTACAGGATTCTAGATCTAGATCTAACTACTAGACTAGATCTAGATTCTACCAGTCCTATTCTAGGTCTAGTAAAAAAATATTTTTATGAGACTTGAATAGATCTAGTTTCTAGATATCTACCTAGTCTTATTCGTTAATTCTAGGCCTAAACTATGTTATTGACATTAATTTATTGTGCGTGATGATGATGACAAATGATGATAGAGGCTTCATTTCTTTATAGATCTAGTTTAGACACGTTTTTCGTTTACTCGGGGGTATTTAATAAGTGTTTAAGTACCTTGGTAAAAAGGATGATGCTACACTTTTTTCATCCAGAACAGGAGTGGGTTAGGTCCAGAGTTAAGATATTTTAAAACTATGACTGACGTAGCAGGCAAACATGTCCTACAGTAAAGTGCGAAGTTCGAAAGCATTAAGCCCGCTGGCTGCAATTTTCAAGTTTGGATTTTTATACACTGTAACGGTCTGACCTATGAAAAAACTGATGGTATTTCTAAATTCCTCGTCCTTTTTTTCTACAAAAATAGATTGGATTTAATGTATCACTAGGCTTAGTTAAAATTAAATATGAGATCAAAGAGGTGTAGGGTAGGTATCGCCAAGCGTACTTTACCTTGATCAGATTTTTCCCCAGTTAGTAAGCTCGAATTGGTTGATGGAAGGTTCGAACAGATCAAAGAAAATATATCTAAAAGCATGTTTTAATATCCATTTGTCAGTAAAAATAGATATGTTGCTATGTATCACTACGCATAGTTATAATAGAATATAATGTCAAAGAGGGTCCGATGAATGAGTTCCAGGGCTAACATTAGAGAACCCCTTCTCCACCTTTGTAACTTAAAAAACGCCCTCTGTAAGCTAACGAACAGTTCATATGGATTGTTTTTAAAATGTAATCTTCAATTTTTTTTTATATCAATTTCGTTTTACTTCAAATCAGCCTAGACAGCCCAGTGTTACTTTTCCCATGATCAGTTTCTCCCTTCTCTGCTTAATAAAACCAGGCTGTTGAACGCAATAGTTTTACTTGTAGCGTACCAGGTCTCATATGTGTATACCACAGCATATATATATATGTAAGTGATCTCCAGCTGTCTCATTCCAAAGCTGCCTGCAACCAGGTTCTATGTCAGTTAAAGCAAGTTGATGCCTAAGCTAGTCTCTAAAGCGTTTCTTGGCACCTCTGTTACATCGACCACCTTTCTACTCACCAAAAAAAGACTGCCTCTGGTATACATTTGTTCCCGATACGGTACAGTGCCTTCCCCAGCATAACTGTAGGACTATATAAGAAGTACCTCTATACTGTCCATAGTGGCATTCAGAAGAATGTTGCTGTTTCGTAGTGAGGCCTTGTCTCCATTCCGTTAGAGACAAGCCACAAAAAACTATAAGCGGCTAAAAAGGGTATTCACAATTAAAGTATTACTGTGCAATTATCCGTTGTTTAAACACTTTTATTTCAATGAGCTGTGTAGGTGACTTTTATTTTGGGGGAAAAGGCTTGTTAAGCTTACATTATATTTTTGGGCAAATTGAAACAAAGAAATGATTTAGTCTAGTGCTGTAAGCCTGTCATGTCAGCGAAAAGATGTCAGTTTTTTTTCCTTTCATATCATTTGAAACACTTTCATTCATACAAAGATGTGTAGCCAAATTTAATTTTACAAAACATTTTAAAAACCAATTTAAGGATATGACCAATGAGCTGAGAATTTCTTTTTCATTTATATACATATACACATACATACATACAAGAATTGCTCATTCAATAGTATAGGATTTATATAGCTCTGTTAACAAACGTAATGTAGTCTCAAGGCACTATGATAACACAACAGACATAAATAACTTTTCTTTGATGAAAGAAAATAAAAATATTTTTATTTCATTAAAAAAACTTTGAAATCAATTTGTGAGCCTTTCACTACATTTAACATGTTTTATCTATTTTATTTTCAGAAACTTATGAACGATGGTTGACACAAAATATGACTAACGTCTTGACATGACAGCTGTCATCAAAAGTGAAATGGAGGAGATGAATGAAGCTGCACATAACAATGAACCTCACATTCTGACAATGTTAACTGAATTGAAACAAGAGTTGAACCTTAACACCAAAAGTGACATCAAAAGTGAAATTGAGGAGGATGAGGAAGTCCAATCAACAAAATGTTCTGAGGTAGAAGAAGCTCATAATTTGGCAATGGTAGCTGGTTTGAAAGAGGACTTTAGTTTTGAAATAAAAACTGTGATTAAAAAGGAAAGGGAAGAGAGAGTTAATGCTAAATTGTTGTCTCCACCATTTGAAGGAAATACAAATAATGGAAGGTTGCATAAAATCAATGAGCAAGTAGGTGAAATATATATATATATTATTTGCAATAGAACTATTTCTATGCTTTAAGTTTGTTTTGAATATATTATGATAAATAAAATTTTTATGTCCAAGTAATGGTAATTAGTATTTATTGAAATATATTCAATAAGTAGGAAAATATGACAATGAATTATTATTTTTTAATCATTAAACAGAAGAAAGAGGTAAAACAAAAGAAAGGTACTCATATGAAGACTGCAAGACAATTGAAATGTCAGATATGCCAAAAAACATTTTCAAGTAATTCATATTTAAAGACACATGAAAGGTTACATAATGGGGACAACCCATTTAAGTGCCAACTATGTCAGAAAGAATTGTCTTCTCCTTCAAGTCTCAAAAACCACCAGTTTGTTCATACTGGTGAGAAACCTTTCAGATGTAAGTCATGTCAGGAAGATTTTTCCTGCGCTTCACATTTGAAAAGACATCAATTAGTTCATACTGGTGAAAAGCTATTCAGATGTCAAACTTGTCATAAAGATTTCTCTAGCTCCTCAAATCTAAAGACTCACATGACGGTTCATCTGGCAGAAAAGCCGTTCAAATGTCAACCATGTAAAAGAGAGTTTTCATCAGCACAATACCTAAAAGCCCACCAGCTGCTTCATACTGGTCAAAAACCTTTCAAATGTCAGCATTGTCCAAAAGAATTCTCTTGCTCATATTCCTTGAAACGACATAACTTAGATCACACTGGGGAACAGAAAACAGAAAAACCTGAAGCAGTAAAGGAAGGGATGCTTTGGCTCCCTATGTGAAGCATTCAAGGGCAATCTTTGATTCATTTAACAGGTGACTATGCAATGGAGTTTTTAATGGTACCATTTTGTTAGTTGTTCATCAGTAATTATGATACCTATTTCTCCTAATAACTTATTTAGTTAATAGCATTTATAAAATATAAAGTTTAGTTTTAATTGGCAGTACAGTTTAGAGCTTAAAAAATATATATTAAAGGCCTTTAAATTGTTTTTTAAGTAGGCTTACAAATTTTTCTTTGAAATTCTAAATTAATGAATAAAAGACATCCAAAAAAAATGTCTATTAGATTCAAAATAATTTAACTTTTACTTGCAGTAACTTATTCATTAATTTTGTAAACTATTTTAACTCATTAGCTACTAATGTTTCCAAATGCGCCATTCCCCCCTCACTGCTAATGTGCCCGCCATAGCACACACACACAGCGTGACTTGCGTAGCTCTCGTTTTCCTGCGCGACGCCTGGTGTTATTTTGAGCTGGCTGGGTTTTTAAAAAAGGAGAAATATAGATCGTTTGGTAAAATAACCCGGAAGTTTTTACGTCTTTCGCTTCAGTTTCTACGGGCCTTCAAAGTTCTGTGATTTTTTTGTCAATTTTCCTTAGCTGCGCAAGCCATTTTCTCAATGACCTTTCAATTTTTAGACCCATTATGGAAAATAATATACTAAATACAGCTAATAATGAACTTGATATTGATCAAGACGTTGATCATTAGAATTTAGCGCTACATTTAGACTTAGATCTAGTCCAATTCAGAGAGTGAAGTAAGCATTAGATCTATCATCTAGTCTAGATCTAGACTATTCTGGATCTAGCATCAATGAATCTTCAACTTCTTTGACTGATATTTTGAACAGTTTTTATTTACCACATGAGAACTTTTGATGAAATAGATCTTGTTGGGGGTGTTCACAATGCTGGTTTGGACGATGGTTTGATTACTTTTATTTTGTTATGCTAGAAGTAATGAAATCTGAGACACATGCATAACCACATCAGCATGGTGCCATGTTCAGGCAACTAAGGGCCTCACGCACACCCAGTGAAAGTCAGTAAATACTCAAGACATATACAGTCCTTTCTTCCCCATCTCACATTATGGGCAGGTTTAATACACCAGACTCACAAAAATGGGGCAATCCAAGTCTAACCATTCTCTGATTATCAGATCAAATGAATCATAAGGTGCTGCAAGTAATTCATGATTGTCTATATTCCTTAAGCAAAAAATACTATAACACTACTTGTCTTGAAAGACATACACAAGTTAAAAAATTGTTATTAGTATCAATGGAAACTAAGGGTGCACCGGATATTCGCTTCGGCTCCGGCCGAATATTCTGCAATTTTTCACTATTCGAGATATTCGGCTTCGGCCAAATATCACTGCCCAATAGTTGACCGGATAGTAAAAACTACACAGTATTACCTATACCTCCGCACTAAGTCTTTTCCAGACAAGTCAAATGGTAACACTTAAATACTGAAACAACGCAGGCGAAAAGCCAACAATATAAGAGTAGTCGAGGCTGATAAACGATGTCGAACAAGAAGTTTAAGACTTAATGAAGGGAACCGTCGAATATGGTCAAACTAAATCAATAAAACAGAGAATCAAATCGACCATGTTACCATACGTTGGAACTGGAGAAGCTCATTACTAGATGTATGAAACAGAAGAGGAGCAGATATTAGCTCAGACCACCACCTAGTTATTGCCAAACTAAAAATGAAGCTGGCCAGCAATAAAACAGAAAGAAACAAAAGGAAAAGATTTGACATTGACAAGCTCCACAACACCCAGATTAAAAGGAATTCTAACTATCCCTTCAAAATAGATTTGCAGTGCTACAACTAGATGATGCCGAACAAAGCGTTGATAAATCTTGGCGAAATTTCAAAAAAATTATTACTGAAACAAGCAATGAAGTACTAAGCCTTAACCCTGAGAAGAAAAAACTGGATTAGTGATGAGACATGCAAATTAATCGAAGAGAGGTAATGCGCTAAACAGGCAGATAAGCTAGCAAAAACAAGAAACAACAAGCAACAATCAAAACAAAAAACTACCAAGCAGTTTCACAAAAAAGTCATCAAAATGCTCAGACAGGACAAACGATAATTTTACAATAATCTGGCAGAACAGGCAGAAGAAGCAGCAGGTAAATGAGATATAAAACAACTGTACAAAATCACCAGTACCAAAAAGGCTAATTGCAATGTTCCAGTCCGAGACAAATACGGAAAACTACTTTCTTCAATAAATGAACAACTTGAAAGATGGAAATAATATTTTCAAGAAGTGCTCAATAGACCCAAACCACGAAATCCACCAGATCTAATTGCAGGACCAACACTAGACATCAACATGGAAGAAATAACAAAAGAAGAAATAAGGAATGCACTCAAACAATTGAAGACAGGTAAAGCTGCTGGAAGTGACAACATACCACCCAAACAAATGAAGACAGGTAAAGCTGCTGGAAGTGACAACATACCACCTGAAGTCCTAAAAGAAGGAGGAAGTGAAATAGTTGACCAAATGCACAAACTATTCAACAAACTTTGGTAAACAGAAACACCTCTGGGTGAGTGGAAAAAAGGCTTGCTAATAAAAATACCAAAGAGTGGAGATCTATCACAATGTGAGATATGGCGAGGCATCACTTTGTTCTCAGTACCAAGCAAGATTTTCATCAGAATCCTACTAAACAGAATTAAGGGAGCATGCGATGAACATGCCACACACCCCCTTTACAGTTGGTGGACTCGTACATAATGTACACTCAAGCTACACAGATTAGTTTGTGATAGGCCTATCTGTTTATAAATACTTTTAAGCTTTAATTCATCAATCATTAACAGAGTTTAAAGTAATAAGGTAAATAAAAGGAAAATAATCATTACGTATAAAGGTATGTTATTTAACAGTTTTGCGAAATGCTCAGTAACAAGCTATTTACTAGACATGTAGATATTCGGCTCCGGCTCTGGCCGAATATCATATTTTACTCTCCGGTCATATTCGGCTTCGGCCGAATATCAAAAAGTACTATCCGGTGCACCCCTAATGGAAACACTAAGTATGAATGGCACAGTATTATTAAAAGCTTCTTTACAGTATAACTTGTTACAGTGGAGTCCTGATAGTTTGTAATGACAGGAATGTGTCCCATTTTGAATTAACCAATATTTTAAATTAAGCCAATTTATTATATAATAAGCATTATTATGAAATACAACATGTAATTACATAAACTGGAATCCATAATATAGTGATTAGCAGAGTTAATTTTATTTCATCTCAAACAGGAGAGCAAAATGTTTCATATACAGTAGTAAAAGTATTTTTCTGTATTATTGTATACATAAGACTATAAAATACCAATATCTTACTGTTTGCAGCTATGCAATTTATCTCACATCACAAATAATATTAACATACCACATACAACATTGTTCTGTTTTGTTCATTACACTATCTCTGAAACACAGTGTAGTCTTTAGTACATAATACATTTATTCACTATTCTTTCTTAGTTTTTCTATTCCTAAAAATACCCTGATTTAGATTTGGATTAAGCTGGCTTTTGTATTACCAAAGTTGGGATTATCCTAACTCCACTGCATCTAAAATCATTCAAACTAATTCAAAGACAACTATATTACGTAAATGAAATAGAAAGTCAAGTTATCCTAATGTGATGTTATTTGGGATACTTCAACACTTTATTTTATCAGAAAATTATTCGATAAGAACAAAGAGCTCAAGCAAAATATTCTTGAAATATTTGACTGCTCAGAAATTATTTTACTGTTAGTTTAAGCAGCATTCTTTATCCTTATGTTTTCCTTGTACTACATAGGAAACAAAGGAAACCTTCTACTAGTACTACTTGACTTTGATTGCTTGTTAAATGCAATAAATCTGCACTATAAAGAAGTTGAAATGTGTTTTACATTTTTTAGGAAACTTTACCTGGAACCAATCATGATTCACACAACAGTTTGTAGTCACAATGTTTTTCAACTTTTGATACTGCCTCCAATCCTCGCAAAGGATAAACAGTCATAACCCTAGAGAGGTCAGAGGGGAGCAAACTTCATTGACAGAGTTCATATCAAGTGGTTTCCTGCATTTCAAGCTGCAGAAATGTCTACTGGTATTTACTGCACACAGTTCATCATGGTACAAGGATTGCAGGTCACATAAAGGTGGCAAAGAGACCAACTGTGAAGTATGAGAAACATTTGAAATTCATCTAACTTACATGAGAATATCCACATGTTGCCATCAAAAACAATGCTGGTAAAACACATTTTTTACGTTACCTTCTTGGGGTTTTGATCATCTTCAAAACACAAAACTTGTACATTATTTCTTGCTTTCTTTTTAAAAAAATTATCAAAAATGAGTTTCTTTTTGCAGCCCAGATTTGTCCATGTCTATATCTATCATAGCAAAAATGTTCTTCGCATGCAAATTAGAATTTAAAACTGCACCAACTGCACTTTCTGTCCCATCAATAAGTTATAAGTTTTAATTACTGGGGAGCATATCTTCCTCTCTAACTGATGAACTCCATAACTCCTATAACACTCTAACCAGAATCTCTTAAAACAGATACTCTTACCTTTACTTACACACCAATCATGCAACAGTTAATTAACAGAATAAAAATGTTTCTTTCTTACAAGGTTAGAAACACTCATGACCTCCCAGGCTACAGTAACAACAGTTCTGGACATTGTGAGAATTATGTCCTCCCAGGCTACAGTTACAACTTTTTAGTCATCTATATCCGTATGATGTTCTGATATTGTTGGAGTTCTTTCCGTCCAGCCACACCTTTTATTAGGAGATCACTCCTCTGTAGCATAACTCCTTGGTCTCCTTGCGACACTTGGTCGATGCAGATTAATGGTGATTGCGGGTGTCTTTGAGTCTGCTGCAGGAAGCAAATTAATTATGGGCAATCTCTTTTATTGCAATTAAAGTAAAAATGGTCATTCTCTCAATCACTGGACTAGAATCTACTAGCTGCAGCAACATATACTCTCTCTTCCCTTACTGAGCGATACATTCACACTCGCACCTTAAAACCCTCAGTTACATCAAGCATATCCTCAAGTGTATCTTTCTTGCTTACTATCAACTGTGCTAGCCAATCTTACGATTGGAATTATCGTGGCCGATAGATCAGCCTTTCATCATTTTTCCAAACGGCACTGGGCTGATAAATAGGCCGCATCATGTCCTAAAGGTTAATTCTTTCATTCTTATAAGGAGTCACAACCAGGGCAGTTTTTCTTTTTTTTTGGGGGGGGGGGGGGTATCTTGACCATTTTACCTTTTTCTTTAAGTTCCAGACACTTAGGACTTTGTGGAAATGTTCAAACACTGTACACTAGTAGCACTTCTACTAATGGTCTTGTCATCAGCAATTACAAATGTAAGAACAAATTCAGTTTGTCTTAACATGATGATCCAAATTGTGTAGTCTGATTATTTGTGCTTTTTATGCATGCACACCCTCACTGCTGTGCTGTTAATTATAATTAGCAGGTTCATTGATATAAAGATTTCATCGTAGTTGAGTCAGATGTTCTAACTTAAACTGTTTACAATGAATGGTTCTTACTTGAAACAGTTTGCCATACATCACATAGCATTTTTCTTAGCAAGACAATATCATGATAATGTAGGATGGAATTCCCTTATATGCTTCAACATTCTTAGCTGCTAGAGTTTGATCTTTAAATATGAGGAATATAGTATTTCAGAAACAAACAATAATTGAGTCATTCATTTGAAATACCAATTTTCAATTACCAATGCCAGTACTTGTGAGGCTTGTAGCCTCTATTCTTGTGTGACATTGGATGTGTTTTGTTTCTTTGGCTCTGTTAAGTTCATGGGGGAGGAGGATATTTAACCCTTAAAGGGTACCCATGCGAAAAAATAACACTAATGGTACCCTGGGGTACCTCAGTACCCCGCTAAAAATACATAATTAAAACAAGTTAAACAACTTTAATTTTTTTACTTTAACGTCACTATCGCCTCAACAGAATTACAGCTAATACATGTACCACAAAAGTCATAATGTTTTCACATGACCGCATGTATTTTACTTAATGTATGCGTCAGTCATCTGCACAGTCTGGACAGATCGTATGTTGATGGCTGGCACATATGAATTTGTCACAGCAGCAACACTTTGTTTTACTTTTGCGATCCTTAGATCGATCGCAGAATGAGCACCTGCTGACTCTTCCTGCTCATCCACCTGCCTGGCGTGCCTGAGCCCTCTCAGCTGGTTCAATCTTGAGTACACCGTTGATGAGCGAGCGCAGGTTCTTTGAAAGTTTTGGATATCTGAGACGGGCTTCCATCTGAGGTTTGATAAGAGCCTTAGCCAACGTCTTGAGGTAGGTACGTCTTTCTGATACTGCTTCTGTCATCTGCATGTGAGCCTTTTAGCAGTATCATAGAATTGATACCAACAGCATTGAGAAGGCCGTAGAATACAGTTAGTGGCCAACGCCGCGTATGTCTGGATACAGAGTAGCGATGGCATAATTGATCAAACGTATCAACACCACATTTTGTTTCATTATATAACTGAACCATATCTGGTAGTCTCACTGTCTCTGTCGTGTCACCCTGTCGGTGCATTGTCGATAGCAGCATGACGATCTTCTTTTTAGGTTTAGGAGGACAGTATGATAGAAGAGTAAGAACACCACTGAATGCAAACATTGTTGAGTTCTTTTCTCTACCACAAAGTTCCACAAAGGAAGGAGGGATTTCAGCTTTGTTTTTCTTCATGGTTCCTACCATAGTCACTGCATGATCATCGTACAACTTTCGAGCTGTATTGATAGATGTAAACCAGTTGTCGAAGGTACAGTTTCGGTTCGTTCCGTGAATGGGTGTGGTCATTTGAACAGAATAGTATTCTGTAGCTGAAACACCAGCTGGTGTAGATCCTTTGCCTGTATACACTTCAGCATTACACATGTAATAGTTCTTCGAATCACACATCATCATGATCTTGATTCCATACTTATCAGGTTTTGATGGTATGTACATCTTGAAAGGACAGCGTCCTCTGAAAGCTAGCAATTGTTCATCGACTGTGCAGTATTCTGATGGTGTATACAACTGCTGACTAGTGTTCACAATTTTATCAAATAGCTCTCGAATGGGTGCTAGTCGATCACGTTCTCTTTTTTCTTGCCTTGTATCTTTGTCATCAAAGCGGATACAATTTGTCAAAAACGTGAATCTTTTCTGTGGCATAGTGGCTCGAAAGTATGCAACTCCACAGTCTTTGTCAAACAGTTCATAAGTGGTTACACCATTCATATTCAGGACACCTGCTAGGTAGTACAAGCCTAATAGTGCTTTGAGTTCAACAATGTCCACATTACGGGTGAAGGATGGACGAACTTCTTCCTCAGCATCATCGTCATCATCACTATCCGGCTGCCTGTCATTTGCATACCTGTGACGCTGCACTACTATTTCAGCATTTGTGTGTGTCACAATGTCATTCAGTAAATCATCAGTGAAGAACAAAGACCATGCCAATATTCCTGATGAAATGTCCCTAGCTTCACCCTTATTGCCAGGTTGACCAGTCACCTTGTTTCGCTGTGGTATGCGTGTCCTAAGCGGTACAGAACCACTCCACTTGTACTTGTTTTTGCCAGCTAGATTTACTGGCACTTTCAAGACTTGTAACAAATCAATAGCATTTTCACCTTCAGTCTCTGTATCTGAATCTTCAGCTTGCCCTTCAGGTTCTGTATCTGAATCTTCAGCTTGCCCTTCAGGTTCTGTATCTGAATCTTCAGCTTGCCCTTCAGGTTCTGTATCTGAATCTTCAGCTTGCCCTTCAGGTTCTGTATCTGAATCTTCAGCTTGCCCTTCAGTTTCACCAATGTTCTGAGTACTGGCACTGGCACCAGTAGCAAGTGAAAGATCGGTGGCTGCATCACTTACTGTGTCCTCATCAGCCGAATAAATGTCCTGTATAACCTCGTCCTCTGTTTCACTTCCCTCATCACTGTCATCATCATCTGATGGTTCATCAATTATTGCACATAAAACATCAATAGCTTGAAAGCGACGACGCTTATTGTCAATACTAGTGCTTCGACGTTGCATTATGAAATCATTGAATCAGTCCACTAAAAACACAAAAGAATATTGTGCAATATGTGCCAAACTTAGATTGTGTGTAGTTTTAGGGTTGGAATTAGAGCATTCAGAAAATATATAGCGTAACTATAAATTTTCTTGGAGACGACCCGGATATTCTACCGAATTATTTAAAAAAAACAAAAAAACTGGAAAAAATATCAAGCAAAAAACATATAGTATTAATGGTACCCTGGGGTACTGGAGTACCCCATGACCCCTCCCCTGCTAAAACCGAAAACGGAAAAAAATCAACACTATCAGCCATGTAAACACAGCATAATGACAGGATGGTAAACAAACGATGATGAACTTCCGGTTAAAAACGGCTGAGAATTTGCAATTTATTTTTTGTCTGGGGTGCTCCAGTACCCCAGGGTACCCTTTAAGGGTTAATATCCTGCTTAGGCTAACATACAGGAAAGAGGTACACATAACACAAAATTTAGAGAAGAATGTTTTTTAATATTCAGTGCGAGTCTCTATTTCTTTAAATAAAATAAAAGAACAGTACGAACAAATAACGGTAAATAATCAGCTATTTCATAGCAACTGTTCCAAATGTTTACCGTGTTGCTTCAAACAGTTATTGCATCGTTTCCTGAAGCTTGAATAACACTTAAGTACGACTTCTTGATTGATGTTTATTAATTCATAGGAAATTGCTTCTTTAAGTTTGTTGAGCATTGTATAATTGTTATGGATTGCATAAACTCAAACTTTGATATAGCTCCATAGCAAAAAGTCCAATATCGTGAGGTCTGGAGATGTGGCCATTCCTTTTGTCCTCTATGACCAATCCACCACTGTGAAAAATGTTTATCAAGCCATTGTAGACTACTGAAATGAGGTGGAGCACCATGGTTTTGATTTTTTAAAAAAAAAAAAAAAAAGGAAAGTACATTTAAGAACATCAATAAGAAATAAAGTACATTAATGAGTGAAAAATAATTAATATCAAAGAGTATAAATATGTGATTATAAATTTTATTGTGCTTTCTTGTTTTATTTTAGTTTTAGAGATGAGTGCACTGTATATGGAATGATTGAATGAATGAAGATAAAACATTGGAAGGAGTGACAATAATAGGAGAAAGCAATAAAGTATCTTGCAATGGGGTGACTTTGCCCACTGAGTTGTTTCCCATGAATTTTCATCTAATTCTAAAAGGATATGGTTTAGTGTTTGAAAGCTATTTATGAATGGGCTTCATCACTGGTTGCTACTGATGTAAATTATGATTAGCACCATCTTTTTTTTCCTGTTGGTTGTCTTATTGTTGTTTATTGATCTTTTTGCCAATGAGGGTTGTTGTACTAGTCATTTTATGAGAACTGCTTGTCTTAGCGAAAGGTGGCCAACTAGATTTTCTCAAATAGCTACAATAAGATAAATAAATACAATTAATAATACCATAAATAAGATTGTTTGTAAAGACGGTTCAGATGTTAAAGTAATCAAAATAAGATCTCTCTGGTTATATAAGATGACATATATTCTACATAGAGCAAAGATTGTTTATGATCAAGTGTTAGCACCTAGTTAGCAGAAGAGAAGTTGTTAGGTTTTAGGCCTGATGAATAATTGGAGGATTTTTCCTGTAATATTGCTTTGAATTCAACTTTGCCTTCTTCTGGACTAGTATGCTGAGCTTTTGTTGATTTCAATCAAAAACTAGAATCAGGCATCTTTTTTGTTCCAAGTTAGAAAGTAGACAAAATATTAATATATTTGCTTATCTTTAGGATTAGTATTATAGCATGAAGTATTTGTTTTTGAAAAGCATTGAATGGGTTTTCAGTCACATCTCAATTACCTTATATTTCATTTCTCAGTTCAGCGTTCACTCAAGCACTCATTAACTTCTCTTTTCCCTGTGACTACAATTCAACCATGTCATGAATAACTCCTCTTTAGGATTTTGTAGAAATCTTCCTAAATATAATAAGTTTCCCAAATGATAAGATATGGTAGAGTGTATTCATTGTGTTCTCCGCATCAAATAGTAATCATGAAATAATGGAATAATAATTGTTATCAACATATGTTACTGTCTTGTCTATGCATTGCATCTCCTAGCCTTGTATTACACATAGCAAGTAAATTCATGTGTCTAGATCTAAAAAAAATAATTGAAGTATAGGTTTACCTTAGTATGCCTATATGTACAAACATTCCTAATTGCATATTCACATTAAATCAGTATAATGTGATCTATCTTTGAGTGAGCAGTATACACTCTGTCTATATAAAAGTTATCATTGAGTTCTGGTTAAAATAAGTAAATATACAATAAAGGTGGTGATATGTATAGAATGAGTTTACTGAAACTAATAGATTTTAAAGGAAGATAATCGAAATAATAAATAGATTCTATTTCCATCATTATCCTTGATATGCACGTAATTCAAATGAATGAACAATACAAGTTGGGAAAGATATTGTATCATTAAAAAGAATAAGAAGTTTCTATAAACTATTCCATGTTCTTGACTATGACGTTTATTTATGGAAAAAATCATTATAACCACGTGATTGTGAACTTATAAAATAAATGTATATAGTTCAAATATACTACACTTAGTCGAATACAATGAGATGCTTCTTTAGACCAATACATCTATGTTATACAGTTCAATTGTGTTTACAATTGTTATTCATTAAAAAAAAAGGCACAAAATTTGCCGTGAGGTGTCTCAAACTCTGGGATACTGTTACATCAGTAGAAAAAAATTATTTGAATAGATGTAACATCAGTAGAACGAAATAATTTTGTCGTTTTTAATCTTACCGTGATGACAAGGGTTAAGCATGAAGGATAAGGAGTTTGAAATGCGACCCTTATAGAAAATGTCTCCATTTCTTGATTGATTCAACAATAGCCATTGCTTCTTTCTCTACGGAGGATTGACGTCTCTCGCTAAGAGATAGTGTTCTGGAGAAGAAAGCAACTGGTCTTTTGTTCTGGGATAAGGTAGTGGATATAGCGATATCCGATGCATCTGTTTCAACTTTCAGAGGCGTTTTGTGGTCTACATTAGTGACAACCGCCTCTTCTAGTTCTTCTTTCAACGCTTGAAATGTTTCTTTGACACTCTCTGGGAGTGGGAAAGTTATGTTGTGTACCGGTACTATAGGATGGATCTTGTATGAGAAATGTCCTATCCAGTTGGCATAGTAGGAGAATAGACCTACATCTTGCCTTTATGCGTTTAGGTTCTCAGGTGGAGGAAGTGGACACAGGGGCAGTAGTCTGTCGGCCTCTGGCTTCATCTTGTTGGTTTGTTTGACATAGAGTCAGTTTAGTGTAATTACAGCAGTTTCAAAATCGGTACAGTCAGATATCGATTCATACACACCATGTGAGATCAAGCTACAGAGTAGATCGAACTTCTCACCATCTGGCACAGCTAGTTTTAATGCAAATTTTTCTAATGTGTGAATCCAGTGCTTCCCGGTCCTTTGAGCGTCTGAATCATTAGGATCCACCACCAATTGTTCAGGTTTTAGTAAACGATCCATACTTGAAGCACGATAAATCCACAAGATTCTTGTACAATAAATTGTAATAACCTACTAAAACACTGGAGGCGCGGTGGCTGAGCGGTAAAGCACTTGGCTACCGAACCGGGGCCCAGGGTTCGAATCCTGGTGAACACTGGGTTTTTAATTTCGGAATCTTCGGGGAGACCCGAACCCAGCTCTAATGGGTACCTGACATTAGGCGGTTGGTCGTTGTGCTGGCCACATGACACCCTCGTTAACCTTAGGCCACAGAATCCTCTGCCCTATAGACCACAAGGTCTGAAAGGGGAACTTTACTTTTTTTGTTTACTTTTACTAAAACACTACAGGAAGACATGTCTTGATCCTAGGCTTCATTGTACAAGAATGACGAAACAGTTCAAAACAAATCAGTTGGTTGTACTTCGTCTAGTACATCTAGCTATACGTGGTAGTCAGTTGTACTATTACTATGTGGAATAGGTCAGACTTAGACCTGACTTGGTATAGTAGACTGTAGACTGTTTTACAGACAATGACAAGTACTATAGATACAGTACCTGAACCGGACGAAGCCCCCTGTTATCAGGGTTCACTTTAGGCTTGGCTGGACTTGGTTCCTGTGGCTCGATAGGGGCTTGATAATTGTTGTACAATCAGGAACAATTACTACTAAATATATTTAACTCCAACTCCAGAATAACACTAACTACATGAAATAATAATGGTACTTTACTACTTAGTAATCAAAGGAGCATAAATAGTGACATCAACTTCAATGTATATTTTATACATACACCACCAGTCCAGGAACATAATACAATTAACTATACGAAATAAAAAAGGGATATAACTCTTGCATACTTAAATAGTACAAAGAAATAACACAATCACTCTCACCATACCTGCCTCTGACAAATAACACAGTACACACACACACAAGCTGACCTGGGCACCAAGTTAATACTTGAAATAAATAACTTCATATATATTCGTCAAAAGCTAGTAGAAGTGCATTGTAAATTAAAAAAAAACTTGGCATTAAGAATAGTACTCCACGTTCATAGTATGAACAATTGAATAATAAATATCCAATACTTACTAGCAAATCACTGCACTAGGCATATAGGTGCTTCCCCTCTCATGACTAAGTTACAACTCTATCACGCTTTCAGTTTCTCACCTCGTTCTGTAAGCACAAGTTTGGTTTTCTCCCATATACTCATTCATAAGGGATAAATTCCCTTTATTTTTTGGGTCTTATATTATACCGATGTGTAGAGAAGGAGGGTGTAGGCTTTTCACCGCCTAAGCTTGCGTATGTATCCAATGACTGCATACCTATTGTTACACAATCTCCATTGGAATTGAACAGATTTTTTCTAGGGATCAAATTTCTTTTCCTTGCATGCAGTTTCCATTTACACAAATCACTTGTGCTGGCATCTAACCCTTCCAGCGTATCTCTAGCTATGTTCACCATGACTCAGAGCAGAAACATGAAACTGGATCCTTTTTATTACTAACTAATACAAAAGCTCCATCATAGCAATCGATCTACATGTTCACTCTGCTTAAGTACCGCTAGTTTTTTGCCCATTTTTTTAAAATTAGTTTTGAGTTGTGCCACTGTCATAGAGTGAAAGTCTAAAGCTTCCTCCATGATGAGTTTTTGTGTGTGCAAAAAAAAAAAAAAAAACGGAAGAGCTAGGACAATTGAATTCTTTTGAGCTTAAAAGTTCAGCCCTATGTTAGATTAGCTTTTACAAAAACCTACCTTATCAACCCTTCCTATATTTGGTACGCCAGGTACACTTACTATTTATAAGCCTTGAATACAAATCTCCACTATAAATGTCCTTTCATTCTCATTTCTAAATTAAAACTCTCTCAAAATCATTCTTTCACTTTTTCTGCGAGACTTTTCCTCGTTCTTTAAGCAGGTGGCTCAAAAGTCATAACATCTCCTCACAGTGCGGACCCATTGAGACTGTGACATACGTCCTCTCAAATGAAACAATATGTACCATTCATAAGTAAAAGTAACATATTTACAAAATTAAAACTTGACTTTCATATACCAATATGTATAAAAAAAAACGGATATAATTATTATTCACATTACTCATTGGTATAAATATGTCCAATGACAAATTGTGGTTGGTGAGATCAATAAAAAGTTGTACTCAAAGAAATCAAAGTATTTCAAATGAAAAATGTGTCAGTTGAGTTTTGCAATATCATCATTTACATACGTATTCATTGATTCAGATGAATATTATTAAATGTGAGAAATCAAATCATTATTATTCTATCATACTTGTTAAGAAATTGAAGTGATGTAACAAAAGGTTTAAGTTTAATTAAGTCAACTTCAAGAGAGTAATATCCAATGTCTCTTTGAAAAAATGATTATTTTACATTTGTTTACAATAGCAATAATTCACCAAATAATGAATCTGCTATCACTGTTTTAAGAAAATATGCAATATGTCACTATAAAAATCGAATGAGATGTCAATAGTTTAGAAATTATGTCTAAGTCCTCCATAGCACAATAGTATGAGAACAAATCTCATATTTTGTTTACACATGTAAAAAAATCAAGGTTGATTGTAGTACTATGAGGGATGGTGGGCGCGACATGGCCTAAATTGTGCCAAGAAAAAATAAAATCTATCAAATATCTCCTACTTGAAGTTCTCGTAATTTTCTGTTTTATTTTCGATAACTTTATGTCTCTCTAGATTCTTGTCAAATGTTAGTTTGAGACATTCTTACTGCTTAACTGTTGTTTTGTATCTTCAATCCATGGATGATAACCTTCATAGTTGTCCAAATCTAGCATGGTATCTACCCAAAGTTGCAAGGGGCCTTTTGGTTTTGTTCCTAACACAGGTCATATGGTGAGAATCGTTTTGTTTCATTATGCTGATGTTATATGCGAATAATACATAACTGACTGTTTGGTTCCAGCTATCCATACCATCATTTTCTAGCTTATAAATCATCTTGCGCAGGGCACACGACCGACGAAGAGGAGGACCAAAAAGAACGTGACAACGCAGTGTACTAGATGAAGCCGAGAGGACAGGAAAGGGCTGAGAAGCCATTAAAAAACTAGCAAAAGACCGTAGAGAGTGGCGTGTTTTTACAGAGGCTCTATTGTAATAGACACACTAAAAACAACAAGTCTCAATAACACATTGATTTAATAGTCTTCTATTTATCTCCTTCACTCCAGCATTTTGTCATTCTTAGGCTACATTTAAATGGCTTCAGTTGGATGACTTTCATTTGTGCTAGATCAATAACTTTCTGAGTCTATCGTCATGCTCTTCTATCGTCATGCTCTTCTATCGTCATGCTCTTCTATCTCATGCTCTTCTATCTCATGCTCTTCTATCTCATGCTCTTCTATCTCATGCTCTTCTATCGTCATGCTCTTCTATCTCATGCTCTTCTATCTCATGCTCTTCTATCTCATGCTCTTCTATCTCATGCTCTTCTATCTCATGCTCTTCTATCGTCATGCTCTTCTATCTCATGCTCTTCTATCGTTATGCTCTTCTATCTCATGCTCTTCTATCTCATGCTCTTCTATCGTCATGCTCTTCTATCTCATGCTCTTCTATCGTTATGCTCTTCTATCTCATGCTCTTCTATCTCATGCTCTTCTATCTCATGCTCTTCTATCGTCATGCTTTTCTATCTCATGCTCTTCTATCTCATGCTCTTCTATCTCATGCTCTTCTATCTCATGCTCTTTTATCGTTTGCTCTTCTATCGTTCTACCTGCTAACAATATTTCGTCCATGTATGTCTCAACCCTTTGTATAGTGTCGAAAACTTGGTGAAATCTTTTTGCTAATACTTCTGCAGAAGAGTTTAGCCCAAATGCTAGTCGAAGGAACTTATATCACCAAAAGATGTGTTGAAAGTTGTGAGATCTGTACAGCTCTTGTCTAGTTCAATTTGCAAAAAAAAAAAAGCAGAGTTGGCATCTAATACTGTAAACACTTGACTGCCATTTAGTCGGCTAGCTATTTCTTCAATAGTTGGTAATTGGTAATATTCTCTTTGTATGGCTTTGAGATCTCTAGGGTCTAGACAAATCCTTAATCCGCCTCCTTTCTTTTCTACAATAACTAGTGAGTTGACTAATACACTGGGGTGATCTACTTTTTCTAAGACACTTATGTTCTTACCTATCTTACCTACCTGTTACTTACCAGTTACACCCATTACATTCTCTCTCAGTGAATTAATTGATCTACACCTCTTTGTATAAAACATTCCTAGGCAGGAGGATGATCAGGCTGTCAGGTGAACTTACTCTGGAGCATGCAATGTGTTTTAGTGTTATAACACCCCAACCCTGTAAGCTTACCCTTGTTATCAGGTAGGTATTGTAACGGATGCATGTGTATATCAAATGTAGCTGAAGTATTACTAGAAGATGCTAAATTAGACTAAGTGCGTGCGTACCTTGTTTGATGTATTTTAATCGCGAGTTCTTGAAGCATGCACACCGTCACAAATATAGATAAGGTACTAACAGGAACACAGACGCAATGACCAAGTTGACTCAAGGTGAACTTCAAACAAACGTTTATTACAGAATGGGCCACAGTCTAGTCAGTCACTAATAACGATGTTATCCCCTCAAGAGTCCAGCAGTAACTGATTAATAAAAGTCTATCCTAATCTCTAACCCAAAGTCTATGTCGTCACTATAAAATGTAAGTTCACTGTCGGTCTAACAAAGTGCACAACCCAACTAACTAAACTAGCTATACCTAACAGTATTTACTAGCGTCTGCGTTCCACTAACGTCATTTCCCTAATCAGACGTTTTTAAATTGACTTGTTTTTTTTTTATATTTGTGTATTTAATAAATAAGTTACAAAACCATTGTGTTCTGGAATGTGGTAATAGACAGTATAATATAATTTTATTCTCTGAGCAAATGAAGGGTTTCTCTAAAAGTGATATATGGCTGGAGTGGCCATCCACTAAGAGAAGGACGGGTTTGGGGAGGTTCTTAGTGGATGGAATAAATACTTCTTTAATCCAGGTGTAAACAATAGCAGTGTTGGACACTGTTAGCAGGACTTTGGGAAATTCTGTTCAAAGATTGTTCCTGGGAATCTTCTTGTGTGGGTAAATAAAGGGAGGGGGGAGAGTGTACTGCCCTGCTGCACGCCAAGACTGTCACTAGCATCTTCGTGTTAGACGTAACTTTAGAAAACTTGGACCCCTTGCCTGCCACCACTGTCTGTTATATGGGTCAAACGAGAAGCCCGATTCATCTGCGTTAAATATCCTACTTGGGCTACTGAACATAGTAGAAAATATGTTGTTTATACATTCCATGTATTTTTTGAACCAATTTTCCACCTTCAGTGGGGGAAATAACAGCACTTTCCCTGCCAAGCTAGTTAAGGATGCCTTTTTAAAAATCCACTTAACCACTGCCTGGTGGGTTTGTTGAGACTCTGCACTGGATTCTTTATCTGTCTGTCTTTAAAATCTCTTTCTTGGATCTTCCAAATCCACACTTGCCCATGTTAATGAGCTATTCAGTCCACCTATCTTCGTCTTCATCAGTGAGAAGTCTGTTCGTTACTACCAATGGCCGCTTTCCAATCTTTGTAGTATACAGTTGATTAAGTGCTACATTAAATCTCTTAGTTGCTTTTCCATTTCCTTTGATAATTAATCAAAGCTTCGCGATAAAAAATACGTAGGGGTGTTTACAAATCGTGCGCGTTTACAAGCGCAAAATTACTCTAGATCGGCAGCAATATAAATAGTCTTAAAATAAAAAGGAGCTCTTAAGAGTGTCTTTATAGCGCTTGTATTGACCCCTTTTGTGAGCACTTTCCTGCACACAGCTCCCCGTACAGAAGTCGTTATGGAAGTCGATTGTCTGGCATGTGGACTACGTGTTCCGCCCAACGAAATTGTGACCTTTTTACTGTGGCATGGATGCTGTTCATGCTAGACAACTGTCGGATTTCAGTATCTAATATGTGGTCAGACCAGTGCACTTTATAAATTTCACTTATCGTAGATGGAAAGAGTTAAGCTTTTTGATGTGGCGGGGATAGGCTATAAGGTCCATGACTCTGATGCATACAAGAGTGAAGGGAGCACTACAGCACTGTAGACTTACAGTTTCGTGGATATGTTGAGTCCTCTACGTTGCCACATCTTCTCATCTCCCATGTTCTTCAATCAAAAAAGCCTTGTGGCGAAGTGGCAGGTGTGGATACACTGATAGCCCAGACCATGTAGTCGCTTAACAGTGATTGGGACAGCACTGGAAGTTGGCAGCCGTCTCTGAGCGTCTTAAAAAAAAAATTAACTTAGACAAAAATTGTCTTCCATTAGTGGAATGCTGTCTTATATTTTTCTTAATGTTCTCATTTTAAAAAAAAAGTTTACAATGTGTTTTAATCAATCAATTAAAATAAAGGTTTTTACTCCCTGATTGCATTTCCAAAGTTTGTTTGTTTCGCCTAATTCCTTTCAAACTGACCAAAAAAAAACCTGCTTGAATATGCACATTATTCAACTAGATCTGCACTGTCATTGTTCTTTGCTTTAGTAAACAATAAAATATTTTTGTTTTTTTGCTTGACTTGTAATCTGTAACTCAAAAGAAGATTGTGCCGAGCAACAATTGAAATGTGGACACTTCTTGGTGCATTAGATAATAGTTCCAGATGTTCTTGAGAAACTTCGTTAGTGAGCAGATAGTGTTGTACAAGGCTCATAATGTTTTCAATATTTATTAGAAACCCTGTTATTGCAATGTGTCTGAATAAATAAATAAACTAAAGATCTTGTCACTAAGATGTTGTTGCATAAGACATGCTTCTATGCCAGATTTTAAAGCAATTGTTACCAATGTAATTGGTTTGTAAATGAATCTTACATGTTTTTCCAAGAAACTTTCAGATACATCTGTGCACTATCCGTCTTTTTAAGCAGTCTCAGAGATATGCTCCAAAAAGACAAATTTGTTATAAAATTTCTCTAAAAATTGAATGATCCCAAAATTTAACTTCGTTTGTGTAGTAGGCCTGTATTCAATACCGGTATTTCTCTTTTGGCATTTGTGGGTTGTATTTTGCCATGACTTATTTTGAAACCAGTTTCTTCTCAATCCAAATAGTATCTTGTCAGGTAACATCCTCATCACACGTCTTGAACTACTGCTCAATTTAGTGCACGGTTTCTTAAGGCATTTATTAGTAACATAGGATTTGCGGAACACTTCAAGGCGTCCAGCCTGCTTAGGTAATTTTATAATGGAATGTGGATTGCGCCGACCAAAACCACTCCCAGATGTCGACTACAGTGGCTCAGTAGTCTGAGACGGCTGTAGTTAACAGATGACTGTAGGTTTTATTTTGGAGTTTCCATCGCCTAGACTGGCTGCCGACAAAGGTTATGAAGCCCAGTCCGCTTCTCGACGGCAAATATCTTTCTTTAGAACAGCTTCATCGTGTAGACTCGGTGACTAAGAGAAACACTTGGTGAAGTTCTAGACATTATGAGAACTAGTCATAAATACCTGACGTAAATCCAGGGTGCACGAGTGAAAATGTAAAGATGATTCAAATGTCAATCATTCGATGCACCTCGCTTTTTAGTTTGTCAATAAAAAGAGAATGGCACAGTGCACGTCGTACGAGAGTCTGAAAAGAAATGTCAATAGATCTTTAGTTGTATTGTGATGAAAACAGTCCAAACACAGATCTTAATCGTAGTCTGTCTTTCACCTAATTACTCTGTCCTGTATTGCTGTAACAAAGCCTTCTGTTTTAGGGTAGAGCTCACCTTCTTTGAGCCATGTTAAGAAAGCAGCCTTATGTAGAGACGATGTCTAATCTGCGTCTGTATAATTTGTACTGTTCAGCAAATAGGTTGCGTGTTTCTGTACGCGTCAGATTACTGGCGAGTTCGTGGCTAGATAGATAGATAGATAGACAGGCAGATAAATAACAACACTCTACAAATAGAATGAACAACCAACAGGCGTATCAATAATTGTAACTGTTTAATTCATAACGTGAGCAGTTACTATCACGTCCAATATTACCTCTGTGAAAGCCTAACCTCAACTGTCTGTCTGATCTATCTAAACTTCATTCTCGTTTTTTTTTTATTAAGGTCAGTCACCTAAAGTGCGCCTCTACAACCCCTTTTATTAAAAAAAATAATTAATCAATTCATTTCTTTTCAAATTTCCTACTGTCATGTCTTACAATGATATGGGACTTCTAGGGGTAAGATACATACATTCTTGATACACATTCTGTCTGCTTGACATGTTTCCTGACCTCTTCATTTCGTGAAAGTCCTAGAGATCCCTTTGATGAATGCAGTGTCAACAGTCTGGCATCAATTAGTTCATCGCCCATGGCCGGTGTACTCTTCCGACTCCAGGACAAGTCAACCTAATGATAATGCAACAAAGAATACTTTTTAAAACAATCTGTCATTATGCTCTGTATCACAATATTTTACACCCAATCGCCATTTAGTTGTGTTTTTTTTTTATTTAGCCTTTTAGCCTTTCCAAGAATCTTACCTTTTCTAATGATTGAAGACATGATAGCTATCATAATTCATAAGTTCCATACTTACTTCCCCTGGATTGATTTATTTTCTTTCACTTATAAAATCAAACTTATTTGTATCTTCCCATGAAATCTTTATATTATAGCCCAAACAATACAATCCCCAATCTATACATTGAACCTTATGACCTAGTCATTCTGGACAATAGGTCAGCCACTAGAGTAACTGATCCACTTATGGATTTGATCTCAAATGTGTATTCCTGTACTAACAAAAGCCTCCTGTATACTCTACCATTCTTAGAACTTTTGTGTTCAACAAATTAAATAGGTTTATGATCAGTCAACAAAATAAATCTGTTTGATACCAAATAGTTCTCTAATTTAGTCATGACCCATATTATTGCTTGTGCTTCTCTTTTTATCACACTATATTTCTTTACTGTGTGAGATCACTTTCTGCTGACATTTAATATTGTATGTACGTTTTCATACATTTGTATTAGACATCCAACAATAGCATTTCCAGATGCATCTGTATTTACATAGAAAATCTTATGTTTATCTGGTAATCTCAATATCGATTCCTTACTAAATAAATCCTTAATCTTATCAATAGCTTCTAAGAATTCTTTATTGCATAGGACTTTTTATTATTTCCCTTTTTTAAAGTAGATCATTTAATGGATTTACAATTTCTGCCATATTCCTTATATATTTTCTATAAAAATTTACTAAACCAAATAAACTTTTAATTTGCTTTTTTGTTTTAGGTGTTTCTATAGTCACTATTTTTTTTATGTTCTCTCCAATTGGACTGATCTTATTATTACTTATCTTATGACCCAAAAAAAAATAACTTCTTCTAATCCCATTTCTACTTTTTCTGCTTGTATAAATTAATCCACTATGTCTTATTAACTGAAATACTTGTCTTATAGCTATCCAATGTTCTTCCCAGTTATTATTGAAAATACAAATATCATCTTAATAACATGTAACATTTGGTTTATTTGCTATTACAATATTCATCATTCTATTGAAAGTAGCTGGTGCATTAATTAAACTAAAACTCATGTAATTCCATTAATATGTACCATATAGAGTTACAAATGCTGTCTTTGGTTTAGCATTTTCTGTTTGTGGTATCTGTCAATATCCTTTTGTTAAATCTAGTTTAGTATAAAAAAAAATGTAGCTCCAGTCAACTGATGTAAAATATCATGTATATTATTTGGCATTGGATAGGGATCCAGTTCAGTTAGGTTATTAAGTTTTTATGTAATAAGAGTGAGAACAAGTGGCCATCTTATCTGGGGTATGTCGTTAGCAGTAGTAGTCGTTTCAAACAGTTCTAAGTAGAATAACAATGTCCTCGTTGTCTGTCATGCATTCTAGGTTTTTGTGTAAATGTTTACTCTTTTGGGGATTGTCGTTAACTGTCATGTCTTTCTTATCCATTTCATGTTGTCTTGCTAGTTGTTTGTCCTCTCCTCCGCTTTCCTTGTCAGTCTATCAAAGTCCATTTTCTGTTGGGCATCTAGACATTTCTTTAACATTTGGCCCTTAAACCCCAACATCTAGGCTACTATCTCCTTCATAGAGTGGTGTCTTTTATATTACAATATTACCTCACAAAAATGATATAGTTACAAAATAGCTACATACAAAAATAAGCAAAATTAAAATAATACCAATCCACCTGCTCCTATTAATGTGGCTCAACAGGTAATCCTAAAGATTAAAGGCAATTGTCCACGGGTAATCAAATCATGTGATTTCTTTTAATCTATTCCAAGCAGATAATCTGACAATCTAATTACGAGAAAAAATGTAATGGCTTTATACATACACGTGGTACTTGAAAAATACCAAAAGAGTTTAATTCATAAGTTTGCGATCCAACAGCAGCTTCCAATCCAATTAAGAGAGGAAAAAAATGGCCGTACATATACGCTTTTGTTTAGACGTATGCACATTAGGCATGTTAAATCGTTATTATTAGATTTACAGAAAGTCTAAAATACAGACGACGAGTTTCAGCTCAAGATGGACTTGAATTATGTCATTAGTTTATGTACTGTCATCTTTTCACCCACACTCGGAGATTTGCGTTGTCTGGACACAGTGTATTACTTCAGGTCACAGTACTGTCAACTTTTCACCCACACTTGGAGATTTGCGTTGTCTGGACACAGTGTATTACCACAGGTCACAGTACTGTTATCTTTTCACCCACACTTGGAGATTTGCGTTGTCTGGAGACAGCGTATTACCACAGGTCACAGTACTGTTATTTTTTCACCTACACTTGTTGGAGATTTGCGTTGTCTGGACATAGCGTATTACCACAGGTCACAGTACTGCTATCTTTTCACCCACACTTGGAGATTTGCGTTGTCTGGACACAGTGTAGTACTTCAGGTCACAGTACTGTTATCTTGTCACCCACACTTGGAGATTTGCGTTGTCTGGACACAGTGTATTACCTCAGGTCACAGTACTGTTATCTTTTCACCTACACTTGGAGATTTGCGTTGTCTGAACACAGCGTATTACCACAGGTCACAATACTGTTATCTTTTCACCCACACTTGGAGATTTGCGTTGTCTGGACACAGTGTATTACTTCAGGTCACAGTACTGTCATCTTTTCACCCACATTTGGAGATTTGCGTTGTCTGGACACAGTGTATTACTTCAGGTCACAGTACTGTTATCTTTTCACCCACACTCGGAGATTTGCGTTGTCTGGACACAGCGTATTACCACAGGTTACAGTACTTATGGTTTGGTTTAAGTCTCTACAGTCACAAGTGTCAGGGTTGTGTTAAGGACTTAGCTCGTTTACCCGGGCCCCTGACATTTAACAGGCACCTTCGTGCTTACAAATAAATAAGGGATTCACTGTTGACAATGTAATTCTTTAATGATATGAATATAAGTTATGATGACAACTGATGAAGTAACATTTTAATATCGTGGATATATTAATTAAACAGTAATTCCACACCTTGCTGTCTGACACATAAATGCGCGCAATCACACAAAAACACATTGCTGAATCTAGTATTTAGTGTAGAACCCCAATCCCATACTAACTCCCCTAAATAGGGGAACACGGAAGAATCTTAAAGAAAACGTTTCACCAGCATAATAACAAAAACACTCCATCAGCTTACAAGCAAAGCAACAAAAAAAACAGTGCGTTCAAAAATTGTGCACTTAATACACATTGGTGCTAGAATGCCATAACCTACGCACCGACAACACGGTCAAGGTGTGGCCTTCGTGTTTGCGTACTGTCTTTAAATTGTCTTAACCTTGGTCTATTTCAAGGGGTGATCACTGTTTTTAAAATTTGGGTACTAGCTTTATGTTTCTTATTGTGTTTTTGAAAATGAAATTTCTGATAGTGGTATTGATGTTATTTATGAAATCAAGAGGTGGTTCCACTATATTTCCCATCTACCCAGTCCCATAATGGAGGATTTATTAATGTTTATTTTTGGACCCGCTCGCCCTCCCGAATAATGTAAATTTCTCTATAAATTTAACTGTCTTTTTCTGAGGTGGGAGTTGGCTAATTAATATTTTGATTATTGGATCTTCTAAAAGGTTGTTATTTAGTTTCCAATGGGATTCTTTTGTTTTTTATTATTTTTTTCCCAAGTTCCAGAAGTACACTTTTATGGTGAGTAATGTAGGGTTTCTCTTAAATGTGTCACGTTAAATATTTCTGTGTCGGCGGTCAATTCTGGTTTCCACTTGGTAGGATCTGTGTGTTAATGTAGTTTCCTTGCCTCTCGGCTCTACCTTTCTATAGGCGTCTACAAGATGGAAATAGTTTGCTATTTCTCCCAGTCCCATGTAGTTGTGTGTTTCTGCTGCCGGCTGAGGGGGTACTGCCGGCTGACGGGGTGAACATTGTGTGTGTATTGTTTGTCTAGTCGTGTCTCTATAAAATTAAAATCCCCTCCTATTATTAGTTGCAAGGCCGCCGCTACCTATTGTGCAATGTGTGCAATGCACGCAGGCGGCCGACTTTAGGGGGGCGGCCAAATCATAATTCCAAGGTTTTAAAAACAGTTTGTTAAATAGGGAAAAAAACTTATTTTAAATAAATTCTAATTATTCCGTTATCCTTGGAATATATAAACGATATTCGTACATAAGAAATTATTTTGGAAACTATAACAAATAAAATAGAGCAGCGTGCGAGGGATTTCCACGGGTTTTGCATAAGCTCCTGCTCATTTCTGGCCTTGAATTTTCGCGGGTTGTTTGTAATATTTGTTTTTGAGTCGAATTGCCGCCCTGTAAGTAGATCTATTATTACTATTATTAGATAGTCAATTTTAAAAATAAAATTCACTGGGGGGGGGGAGCGCTAGTTCCTCTCCTATGGAGGGAAAGGGCGCAACGTCCTGACAAAAAGGGGTGTTATGGAGTGGAGTGTATGGGTAAGCGATTAATTGGCGGTTATACAGTGACAATGATGAAATCAGCGTACCTAGTGCAAATGTGAGACGATCTTAAGACATGAAAGAGTAAAGACTTTTATTTGTTGTGAGCTAGATTTTGTTTTAAATATCAGTTTATTTCATTACTATTAGATCTATATTTCATCTCAAATTGAATCGCGAATAACAAAGACGTTTGTTCAAGTTATTCAATGTTTATTTATTAACAAATATAAAACGCCTTCATCGGTTCAGTTGTACTAGCTGTTTAGAGCTACAAGCCAACAATGGACCAACAACGGGGAAGGGGGCGGCAAAAAAATAAAAAAAGGTCCAGACTTGAGCGAAAACCTGGCGCATCTTCAATTCTTTCTCGCTTCTATCTACGCTTAAAAATTATGTAGGCAATACAATTTAAAAAAAAAAACACTTTTCAGTGAACTTTCATGACTCAACTTAGGATTTTATACAGTGTTAAATTAGTATCAATGAAAAATAAAACCTAAAAATTGTGACTAAGGTTTTTTTTATTACATTCTATAAAAAAAATTATCGGACCTCACAGTGGAAGTTTTCATCGCTCCTCTGGGCTCCAGCTTCTAAAGGGGGTTCGAACGAAAATGTTGCTATCTAAGGAGTCGCCACCAGGGAATATGAGAAACACTGCCTTACTATGTTTTATTTCAAGTCATTGTTTAAGTGACTTGTACTTTGGATTATTTACTTTGTATTAAACTCAAGAAACATATTAAGCGTTGAATCGCTTCATTTGTTGGATAAATTTGTAGGCAACTCTGAATCCGCGTATGTCATATATAATTGTGGATACAATGCACATCTCTCCAAAATACAATGGTGATAATTATCATGAAAGTGTCAGTACGTTGAAAAGGTTCCAACAACAATGGCTTTTGTATTTCGAGCTTTTGTTTCGGATTATACTCTAACTTACAATAACAAACAAGTTAACATGTCCACGTCCAGACCATATATCACTGTTGAGCAGTCAAAGTTATTGAGAAATTGTATATAGATCATGACCAATGGATCTCATTCACCAATCGTAAACAAACAACATTTAGCCACGTGGTTCTCTATCTCTTCTATACAAATTACGTAATACGCACAGGCTGTCACGTGACAGTTTTTTTCATTGTTTTATCAATATTATCATGTGGCTAAATGTTTGTTTACGTTTGGTGAATGAGGTCCATTAAACTGTTCATTGTAGTATACCTGCGCAGCTCATCAAATATAATCGTCGCACATACAGGAGCATAAGTGAGTAGTCAGAACGAGATAAGTTTTTAATGTTTATCATTGTGACCTTGAATTAGGATAGGTCATAAGACCAGTGAGTTCTGCTGTACTGGCAAGTTAGTTGGTCCCAAATTATACTACCCAGGCTATTAATTATAACCTCTAGATATATAACTTACTAAGACATACAAGTAATAACTTTGAGATTTCAGTACAACTAATAAAGAGTTTATTAAGGAACAAAAGAAAAAGATCATTAAAAGGAAATGGGCATAAGGGCCAACCAAGGCAAGTCAAATAATCAAAAAAAAAAAATCAAAATAGTACGGCCGGTTCAGTTCAACACAATCATGGAACTGCCATCACAGAGGCACTATAGTGTCTCAGCTCAAAACAAACAATGGATTATAATAATATAATACAGGTCCTAACAGTCAAATAACCGTCATCCATGAGACACACAACTGTCTCGTATCAAGACAAAAGTTTGTCTTTTACATACTATACAACCCAAATCTGGTCTTTATAGAAAAAAAACACATGCAGGAAAGGATAAGAGACTAAGTAGACATAATATTTACATAAACCAACTTATTAACAACAAATAAATAAAGTCTACTTAGCTCGTTATTGAAAGATACATTCCCATAAAGTGGCACACTCCTCTTGATTAACACAGTCAGAGCTGAACAACAAAACTATTATATAAACATTATGGAGATTTAGTTCACAATAATGTACAGTGGTCAGCTCAAAGACTCAAGAGGAAGTGGCAATTGTACACAGTTAACAGGGACTTAAATCAAGTAATAAAAGGGACTAACTCTAATAAAAAATAAAGGTAGCCACCCTTATTGTCCCTCTTGTCACACCCCCCCCCCCCCTTAAAAATGCTCTTGTGGGGAAATTATATGATGCACAAGGCATTCAACTTGTTTACAAAGAATACAGTTTTTCAAAAACAAAAATTACATCAGCTTAATATTATCATCCTTTGTCTATACAACACTTCTAATCCAAAGGAGAGGAAAAAGTCTGAGTAACATTATTTACAATACAAAAGTATCAGTAAACTGATTGTCTTCTACTGTATTATGTTATCTACACTCTTGACAGAGCGTCAGCAACTACATTATTTTTCCCTTTTACATGTACAATCTTTAGATCAAAAGGTTGGAGAGTCAAACTCCATCTCAGGATCCTTTGATTCTTCCCCCTCATTTGGTTAATGAAAATTAGAGGGTTATGATCTGTGTATACTGTTACAGGATACAAATAACTATTTATATAGTAGCTGAAATGAAGAACTGTCAAAACAATACCCAGTGCTTCTTTTTCTACCACGCTATAATGCATCTGATGCGACTTAATTTTTTGGGAAAAGAATGATATTGGGTGTTCATTGCTAGTTTCATCGGTTTGGGTCAAGACCGCACCCACCCCAGAGTCACATGCATCAACATGCAAAATGAGAGGTTTAGAATGGTCAATTGCTTTTAAAACTGGGTCTGTACTAAGAACACATTTAAGCTCTTCAAAAGCTCTTTGAGCAGAAGCGTTCCACTGAAATTTCCTTTTCCCTTTTAGGAGGTCAGTTAATGGGACAGCTATAACTGAATAATTACTGCACAGCTTACGATAGTATCCTGTCATACCTAAAAACCTTCTGACTTCCTTTAAAGATTTAGGTACAGGGTACTTTTTTTATTATAGCTTTTATATAGCGCTACTTTCATGCTAATAGCATGCTCATTTGTGGACCAGTGGGGGGAGGGGGTATCTAGAATTTGGTTTTCCGTGCTGCCTTTAGGCGCTCAGTAAACACAACTCTGCCCGAGTCGGGTGTCGAACCTCGAGCCCCCATCTAGGTAGCCAAGACAAGCGAAGTTCAAGCTCACTTAGCCTCTCGACCACGCTTTAGCCTGAATAGGTTTAACTTTCCCGTTACCCACAATGTAGTCTAAATATTGTATTTCTGCTCTACAGAAATCTCATTTGTTAAGATTAATAGTTGGCTTCAGCTGTTTTGGACTGCTTTGCAATTCGTGCTTTAGACTCTTCTTCCTCCATCTTGATTTTTGCTGTCCCCTGCAGTTCCTGCATTCGGAGTTTTTCTCTTCTTTCCTCTGCTCTTGCGTCCCTTTCTTCGTTTTGCCGGATAGCTCTGGCCACTCATTCTTCAAGTTCTTCCTTCTGGTGACCTCATTTCTTTCCTGTCTCGTATAAGTCCAGAAGTTCACTTTGTTTTACGGACATTTTCAGGATTTAGAAACCTTAAGAATTAAAATAATACTAGTACAGAAGAAAAACAAATGTAAAAAGTACAAAAAAATAATTGGACAGTATACAATCAAAAATTACTACAATGAAAAAAAAAACTATACTGTCCTTGTAATATCTCAGTAGGGTTCAAAGGTAGACGCACTGGTCTTTACGAAAACAAACAATTTCACCCTGTTCACGAGCCCCCATGTGACCTATAATTAGGATAGGTCATAAGACCTGTGACTTCTGCTGTACTGGCAAGTTAGTCTAGTGATATTTTGTAGTCCCAAATTATACTACCTAGGCTATTAATTATAACCTCTATATATATAACTTACTAAGACATACAAGTAATAACTTTGAGATTTCATTACAACTAATAAAGAGTTTATTAAGGAACAAAAGAAAAAGATCATTAAAAGAAAATGGGCATAAGGGCCAACCAAGGCAAGTCAAATAATGAAAAAAAAAAATCAAAATAGTAGGGCCGGTTCAGTTCAACACAATCATGGAACTGCCATCACAGAGGCACTATAGCGTCTCAGCTCAAAACAAACAATGGATTACAATAATATAATACATGTCCTAACAGTCAAATGACCGTCATCCATGAGACACACAACTGTCTCGTATCAAGACAAAAGTTTGTCTTTTACATACTATACAACCCAAATCTGGTTTTTATAGAAAAAAAACACATGCAGGAAAGGATAAGAGACTAAGTAGACATAATATTTACATAAACCAACTTATTAACAACAAATAAATAAAGTCTACTTAGCTCGTTATTGAAAGATACATTCCCATAAAGTGGCACACTCCTCTTGATTAACACAGCCAGAGCAGAACAACAAAACTATTATATAAACATTATGGAGATTTAGTTCACAATAATGTACAGTGGTCAGCTCAAAGACTCAAGAGGAAGTGGCAATTGTACACAGTTAACAGGGACTTAAATCAAGTAATAAAGGGGACTAACTCTAATAAAACAAAATAAAGATAGCCACCCTTATTGTCCCTCTTGTCACAATCATAAAGAACCAAGATGTCAGGTTTCTGAATGCACATAAATCCTAAATTGTTCCTAGTGCATGATTCTTAGTTGTACTTGAGGGGTACAACAACTGTGCAAATATGAAAAGGAAAAATGGAATGGTCTACAAAAGTTAAATTTAAATTAAAGTGCACTTTTGGAACAGTGTCCAGCTCAGTCTTAATGGATTTTTTTTTTCTAGAAATAAAAAGGGGGGCGGCCTTTTTTTAAAATTTCGCACGCAGGCGGACACAACCCTTGCGACGGCCCTGATTAGTTGTTCTCCTATGTATGTGTTTTGTAGTGTGTCATTGAGGTTTTGGAAAAACTCACGTTTTTCTCTCCCTCTCTGAGCGGGTGCGTAAATGTACTATTGCTACCCTTCCATTGTTGTCGTTGTAAGTGTGTGTGATTTTGTATTTATCGGATGTTTGTAAAATGGCTACCCCTTTATAGTTTCTCCCTATGCTAAAACGACCTCCAGTGAATCCCATGTATGTAATAGTATGTTTTGCTTGATATGTGGCAGAAGTACTTGTTTCTTGAGGGAAAATAAAATCCGGTTTATATTTTCTAGCGAGGTGTACTGTATATTTACGTTTATTATTTAGCTACGGATGTTAAGAGTTAAGATTTTTATGTCTGCCATGATTGCGTGATGATGGGTTGTGTGTATTTGAGTGTGTGAGTGTTTGTGATCATTTTATGAACTGTTTTTATTAACCTGTTTTGTTGTTTATTTACTGATGTGTGGATTTGGGTCCTCCCCTTCATCTATTATTAATTGAGTCGGGGAGTTGGAAAAACTTTCCTCTTCTTCTCTTTTTCTCTTCCCCCGACCGGGGATCCTCATTTGGTCCCTCGGGCTGGGTCTCCCCCTTTGGGTCATCTGAAGAGGAAGAGAGCGTTCTTTTTCTTGTAATTTTGGTTGAAACTGAATTGTTCCCCATAGTTTTCATTTTTTAAGGTTTTTTTTCTTTCCTGTCGCTAGGGCTCCCCATCTCTTATATCTGTGTTGGCCACGGCCCCGTTCTTTTTGTGGTTTACTACTAATGTAAAACCATCCTTTTCCAGCCATGTGTCATATTGTGTTTCACTTTGTGTGTCACTTTGTGTGTCAAGTTTGGTATTTTTTCCCTTGTTTCATCCCCCCTCAAGAACGGGGCATAAGTACCTTTGGCATTGGCATTATACTCCTGCTTTTTTCCAGGGACTTTTCCTTTCTCTTTCAAGGTAGTCCTACTGGGACACTGATTTGACCAGTGTTGATCCTGCCCACAGTGCCAGCACTGCTGTCTGCGCCCCGGAATGGTCACAAGGACCTTATAGGTCCTCGGATCATCCTCGTATTTTAACTGAATATAGTGAGCGAGCTCGGTCTGCTTGCAGATTTTTACCCAAGCCATCCACTTGTCTGAGTTGCTTAGTTTGATAAGCTCTATCTTGGAACCTTCTTCACTGAAAGATTCGAAGATTTCTATGATCTTGTTCTTAACAATTGTGGGCGCTAACCCAATGCTGTGTTACTTTGACCTTTTCATCTTCTATGGTTGAAACCTCAACTTTGAGGGCACTTTCTGTCCCTAAGGTCTTCCCTAAAATACGGGCTCTCACCCTTGGACTACATTTCAATATTTTATTGACTTTAATGTACATTTTACTTTTTTTTTTAAATATATATTTTATTTAAAACTTTTTTTATCCTACATTGTATAATCCTTCTGTATATATGATCTACTTGAATTCTATTTAGGATTTTGTTGTCGAAAGTAGCTTTTAAATACATGTTCCATATAAGTACCCCATACTCTGCTAATAAAATCAAGTTCATATCTTTAAGTTTTTTACTTATTGCTTTGGGTATCTTATTGAAAAATATTGCTAGGCCTATGTTGACCTTGACATTGCTGTTGGCATTTAAAAATTTGACAGAGTTTCTCTCACAATAGTGAAGTTTGGACACTCCCCAAATAAATGTTTTTCTAGTTTGTTATTTTCCACCCCGCATAGTTTACATGTGTGGCCTGCCCTGTCCTTACCCCTCTTCTTTATTGGGATCATCCCATAAATTAGCCTGTAGGCCACCTCCCGTGCTTTCGGAGTTTTGTTTTTATTGTGTAATTGCGTGAATGTGTCTGTGTGTGTATTAACCACTATTCCTAATTCCCTCCCCCATTTATTCTAAGCTCTAAATTTTCTCTAAGTTTATCTCTAAGTGCTGTGTAAATGCTTTTAGTTTTGTGGTGCATTAGATTTTCATTGTTTTGTAGGTGTTTGGTTAGTGATCTGTAAAAAGGGTGGATGTGGGTGCCGAAAAAGTGAGGTGTGTTGTTTTGGATGCGGAGAATTTTGTTGAGCCTTAAACCGAAATAGTATAAGGTTAAGGGGAGGTTTTCAGGGCACCTAACTACCCTACCGATAAATTTTAAACGAAGTGCTTTAATTTTTGTTTTGATATCATGTAGGCTTATCCTCCCTTCTTTTTTTATCTTGTATTAGTGTGTTGTGTTTGATACTAGTGTATGTGTTTCTGAAAATAAATTTTCTAATGATTTTGTATATATTTTTTATGAAGTTAGAGGTGGTTCTACACTGTTGGCCAGATACAAAATTTTGGGCACTATCAAGTTGTTTACTATAATGGCCCTTCCGAAAATTGTTGTACCCAAGTATTGAAATATTTTTTTTATTTTCTTTATCTTATCTGTTATTTCATCCCATTGTTTTTTAATGTAAATTGCCGGGTTTTTGGTCCACACGATACCGCAGATTTTAATCTCTTTTTCTGTCCTAAGCCTAAAAGGAAAAAATGGGATATCCCACCTACCTAACCCCATTCTGGCTGATTTCTGGATATTATTTTTGGACCCGCTCGCCCTCCCGAAAAGTGTAAATTTCCCTATTATTATTTTAACGCCTTTTTCTGAAGATGGGAAGAGGGTAGTATCGTCTGCATATGCCTTGATTTTAACTACGGGATTTGGCCCTGGGATCTTAATACCTACGAATTCTTGTTCTAAATTGAGGCTTTCTAATAGGGGTTCCAGACAGAGGGTGTATAAAATAGGGGAAAGGGGACACCCTTGCCTGACCGATCCTTTAATTGGGATCCGTTCACTAAAAGATTGGTTGACAATTAACTGACTTGTGGCATCCGTGTAGACCAAATTTATGTATATGGTTAGGGACTTGTCTTTGTTTGTCTTGTCTAGAATCCTAAAGAGGTAGTCATGGTCCACTCTGTCAAAGGCTTTTTCCTGGTATATGGTCATGAGGGCTGCCTTCAAATTTTGTCTTTGCAGTCGTAAATTACATCTCGTATAAAGTGGTTAAGTTCGTCAATATTTATGTCGGGGTTGCTGCAGTGTTGGTCATGTCCTATCAAAAGGGGGATTAGGGGTTTTATTCTAAGGAAAATCAGTTTGGTCAGCAGCTTGTAGTCAGTGTTTAACAGGGAGATCGGTCTGAAGTCACTGGGTGTGGTCTTGTCTTCGTTTTTGTTTTGGTAGTAAAATAATGTATGCGAGATTAAAATCTGTGGGCGTCTGTCCTGTTTCAAGCATTGCATTATAAAGTGTTAGCAGTAGGGGCCCTATATGTGGGGGAAAAGTTTTGTAGAATTCGTACGTCAAACAGTCCCGACCTGGGGCTTTATCGTTGTGTATAATGTCCAGGGCAGCCCTCAATTCCTCTAAGGTCAAAGGGGGGGGGAGTCTGTAATTCATTTTTCTGTCGTCGTTATTGTCTGACAGTTTTCTGTGAGTTTTGTTTGTCTGTCTGTGTCTGTCTATGTCTGTCTGTGTCTGTCTATGTCTGTCAGTTCTTTGTTATACGATTTTGTGAAGTGTTCCGTCATTATCTCCAAGATTTTAGAACCATTTTGCGTTTTCATTCCGTCTTTGTCTTTTATGGTTTTTATTGTCTCGTTCTTTTGTATGTTCTGTTCTATCGCTAAGAACACTTTACTGGGCTCTTCCACTATTTTAGGTTTTTTTACACCGTATCTCGGCCCCTTTATATTTGTACATATTTATTGATTCCAATTGTTCCTTTCTTTGAGCCTTTTCTATTTCATCCTGTGAAACTTGTAGTAAATCTTTTAGTCTCTCCTCTTCTTGGCGTCTTTTTTCACTTTGGTTGCAGCCAGAATTTTCATTTGCTGCTTGAGTGACTTTTTCATTATAGGCCAGATTTGGATCAAGTGACACTCTCCTTGGTTATTTCCTCCTATAGACTCGAGCATTCTTTTAATTGATTCCACTATTAATAGATCCTGAAGAAGGCTATTATTTATCTTCCAATGTGTGTCCATTTGTTTTTTGCCACCTTTATTTCCTCCTAGCCTTAATAGCACTCCTCTGTGATCCGTGTAGTCTAACGTCTCGTGGATGTGTTGTGATGTACTTGTTCAGGCTGTCTTGAGGTCAACTATAGATGACTGTTGAATTGCAACCAATTATTCTGCAAGCGTTTGAGTTTTATTGTTCGGGTGTATTCAGTGTAGTTGATCAACAATACAGAATAAACAAGACGATGGATGTAACGAGTAAAGAGATGTGGTCAACACTGAGGAACAGTTCATACTATAGTTATTCCAAGAAAAGGCCACAGTAGGAGTCTCTGTCAAATAAACACGTCTTTACCCTAGAGAATTCTATCGCTAACTGATTTCCAGTCTCTAACCCAAAATATCCCCAAAATCACTAGTCCCTTTCAATATACGTCTTCTATGGTGCGTCGCTAAATAACTAATACTATAAACAAGGTGTCTAACAGTGTGTAACTCCAATTAATTTACAAGTTACTGGTGTGTAGAATCTGTCTATTCTTGTCTCCACCGGGTATGAGCTTTGTTTCAGAGTAGTTTCCCTTTCCTCTGGCCGTAACGTTTTATATGCGTTCACCAGCGGAAGGTTCCTTTGATTTCTCTTTTAAGAAATCATATGTTTCCCCTGTTGACCGAGGGAGTGGACCCTGTGTGTTTCTGTATTGCTTGTCTAATTTCTATGTAGTTAAAGTCTCACCCTAAAATTATTTTTTCCTCTATGTGTCTGCAATGTACTGCTTTGCCTAGAGTTTCGAAAAAGTGTGGTCTCTCTCTACTCTGGGTCGGAGCGTATATATTAATAAGTGTGTATGCTTGTTTGTGTGCTACTACCTTGACTATGAGCCACCCTCCCACTATTATCACTATGTGTATGTGTTACTTTAAATATCACTATGTGTATGTGTTACTTTAAATCTATCAGATGTCTGTAGAATAGCTACTCCCTTTCCTTTCTCCCCTAAACTGAAATAACCTTTCCTGAACCCCATGTCTGATATACATTGAGTCGATTTATATTTTGATTTATATTGGTCTCTTGGAGAAATATGAAATCTGGTCTGTGTGTGTTGGCTAGATGGACTATATATTTGTGTTTGTTGTTTAAGCTACGAATGTTTTATGAAAGAACTGTAATGTCTGCCATGATTGTGTATTGATGACTTAATTGTGTGTATATATCCTTAGTTCTACGAGTGTGTGCATGAATGTGTAGGTGTATGTCTACTGCTTTGTTTTTTTTGTTTTGTTTTGTTTTTTTTAAATTATGTGCTTTGGGATGGGTCAGGGTCATGCCCCCCCCCCCCCCCCCCCCCCCCCCCATCGTCGATTACTAAAGGTGTAGGCGAATCTACTCCTGACTCCATATTTTCTTCTTCTCCTATTTCTACTTCTCTCTCGTGACCTTCACCCCTGTCGGAAGACGACGAGGAAAAAGACAAGAGTTTTGTATTGGGGAACTAGAGGCTCCGATCTTGTTTGCACACATGTTTTCATTTTCTTGTATGTGCTACTCCCTATGATGGTTACTCTTTCTACCACTTTCCTTGGAGAAGGGTTGGAAGGGGTGATTTTCCCACCTCTTGTATCTGTGTTGGCCCCTTCCCTTTTGTGGTTACCACCACAGTAAAACCATCTTTCTCTAACCATGTGTCTTTTTGCGTTTCATCCTGTGTTTCCTTTTGTGTGTTTTGTTTAGTAAATTTTTCTTGTTTCCTCCCCCCTCAAGACTGAGGCATAGGTACCTTTAGTATTGTGCTCTTGTTTTCTATCGGGGATTTTTCCCTTCCCTTTCAGGGTGGCCCTATTTGGGCACTGGTTTGACCAGTGTTGGTCTTGTCCACAGTGCAAACACTGCTGTCTTCTCCCCGGAATGGTGATAAGCACTTTGTATACCCTGGGATCATCTACATACTTCAAGTGAATGTAATGAGGGACTTCTGTCCCTTTCTTGATTTTTAACCAAGCGGCCATTTGTCTGAATTACTTAACTTGACAGGCTCCACCTTGGAGCCTTCTTCACTGAAAGATTCAAAAATTTCTATGATTTTGTTTTTAACAATAGTGGGTGCCACCCAGTGCAGTGTTACTTTGACCTTTTCATCTTCTATGGTTGACACTTCAACTTTAAGGGTGCTTTCAGTCCCAAAGGTCTTTCCAAGAATACGGGCTCTCACCCTTGGACTATTTGGAACTAAAAACCAGACGAAAGGGCTCTCGAAACTATAGAGAGAACCCACTTCGTCAGGAGACAGATTTAAAACAGTCATGAGGCTAGTCATTGAAGCCTTAATAGCCTCTTGCCCTATCAATTTGAGCAACAGATTACCGGAAGGGTGGACCAAACCACCTTCCAAGTCTTTCTTCTCAATTAAGAAAGTTTTTACTGACATGACTTTTTTTTTTTTTGGTACACATTTTTTTAATTAAAATAGATCTACATCATGGATGATGAAAATTCATTTTTTTAAACTGGACTGGTCAAGCTGAACTTGTTATTCTTGATTAAATTCGTCCAAATATTTATTGATTTCTGCGCTCTCCTCAATGAAGTGGATTAATGCTTCAGCCTTAATAACTTTGTCTCCTTTTTCAGCCACTTTACCATCTTTTGGGCATACAATTAGTCCTTCAGAACTAACAAGTTGGATAAGACAAGTTTTACAGCTAAGATGGCCACAAAAAATTGTGTAGGGGATATGAATACCTCTAGAGGAAAACAGCTCCGCATTTAATACATTTCAATTTTTGTAAATTTTCTTTTACTTTGCGGATAGCGGTCAAAGCTTTGGTCACATTCAAGCACATGATGAGGAGTATTTCGTTCTTTTGTTTGGTGGAGCTCTAGTAAGATCTTCTAAAGCACCTGATCTTTTTACAGCTATATCTTTCTTTCTAACATCCTCCAGCTGAGCATTCCCTTCCCTATTAGTTTTCGCCATATTGCCGCGTTTTAGGCAGTCAGGCCGTGCAGGGTTTTAGGCGAAACCCTCACCCATGCAAGGGCAAAGTCCAGTAATGCTGACCTATTATCGCTCACATGAAAGGGCGTGGAAGATTAGTTAGGCGGTGCCTACGAATTAACTAAAGTTTCATAAATTTATAATCATACCTTCAATAGTTTTGTCCAGAAGAATTTCCCGATGGTCTTGTAAATAACTGACCAATGATCGTCTAATGTCAGTTGCTGAGCCTGATTCACGAGTGTTGCCAGGATTGAACGATAATTGATGCGCGATGGCCGAAAACATGCAGTTCCCATCAGGTGCAGTGTTGTGTACCGTAAACCCGGGAAACTCAAATGTTGATTTTGCTCCATTCTCATTTATTCGAATTTTTTTGGCAAAGCTGAACATCGATAATTGCCGCTTCATGTTTACACTTTTATTATTTTCCCTTTCATCTATAATTAACGATTTTCCCGGGATACCAAAAGTAGGGATGTGAAAAACCGGACGGTGGAAAACCGAAATAATTATTATACTACATACAATTTTATTTCCTTTATTTCTTCTTTTAAAGCAAATTAGTGTTACTCTGATCCCCCTCTGAGGGGGGGGGGGGGAATAAAATAATTTCCTCAGGGGGGGGGGGGAGGATTGTGGTTTCAGGGGGGGGGGCTAAATAAATCTCTGGGTTTTATAAGTGACTTTTTGACAATGATTGAGGTACAGCCAATGTCACGTAATGCAAATACTTTAATGCCATCTACATAGGCAGGATAAACTTTTAATTTGGCTACTTTTGTTTGTACATACGCTGCTGTTTCATTTTGCATTGATCTTTCAGTTGCTACTGCTGCTATATTTTGTCTGGTATGATTGTTATTGTGGTAAGTATGTTGTCTATCTTGAAATTGATCTCTTCTAGACATTCTGTTGTTTTGCCATCATCTGTTTGTTTGATATGATCTAGTGTTAGATGGACTGTAGCTTTGCCATGTTCTTCTGTTTCTTGCTTCACTGTTATATTGTTGTTGATAGGATCTATTATAGTTTGAACTGAAGCTCTGAAAATTTCTGCTATTTCTTCCATATTTGTTGTTTCTGTTTGAATATTGCTGTTGTTCTGATGCTTTTCTACTTCTACATTCTGCTTTGGTGTGACCCAATATGCCACAGAAAAAAACATTGTAGGCTCTTGGCATATTTAAATTTATTTGTAGATCTTGAGTTATCTTCTATTGCTGTTGCAGCTACATTGTACAATTCCCTTTTGTCTATGGTGATGTTTGGGTGAGAGTCCTTATAAGTTGTTAGAATAGATATTAATTCAGTTTCATTTTTTATTTTTCTTTCCTTCAGGAATGAAAATGCTGTATCTGTAACGTTTATTAACACATTCTCAATGAGAAAGAAATCTAAGATCTGCTTGGGGTCTTCTAAGTTACAGTTTGCGAGCTGTAGCCATTTTATCATATTTTGGCGCATGTCATGTATTGTTCTTTTTAAATCTGTGCTTTTTGACAATTTAATTTCTCTAAAAAGTTTACGGTAGTGTTCTTCTGTTTTGCCAAAATGCTCAATGAGTCTTTGCTTTACTGTTTTGTAGTCTTTTCTATGTTCTAAAGTTAGTGTGTCGATGATGTTTAATGGTTCACCTCTAAGATTCGCTAGCAATTGTTGAGCCATTTGTGCACTATTCATATTTGCTGTTTGACAGATGTATTCAAATTGGACAATGAAATTCTCTAATGTGTCTTCTTTTGGGTCAAAGTTCCTAAATTTGCTGCGGTACTGATGATTGTAGGCAGATGAAGTTTGACTTTCTGATTTATCTTTATTTTCTTTTGCTAGTTTTGCCATTTTTTCCTCATGTTCCTTTAGTTTTATTTCATGCTGGCGTTCTTTTTCTTTTTCTAAGTTTTCTTGTTCTTTCTCTCTCAGTCTTCTTTCATGTAGCCTTTCTTCCCGTTGCTTATCTTTTTAAAATCTAATTCTGTCTTATTTCAATTTTTATAAATGCAGCTCTATCATCTTCTTTTAACTTTAGTTTATCTACTATTTTTCATACTCAGCCATTTTCAAAAATTCAAATTAGTAATATAGTTGATTAATAGATATGTGTGTACTAGGTAGTTGTTAATGAAATATTGTACAATTAATAACAATTATTATTGCTCAAATATCAATTACAGATAATAGTAGATATATATTTTGTTTTCAACAATTGAGTTTATGAAATTTCTTAAATTATTCTTGGTACTTTGTCTAGTGATTTGTGATTTTGGGCACATCGGCACAATTTAGGCCATGTCGTGCCTGCAGTCCCTCAAGGGCCACTCTCCCTCCACACAACAAGGGCGAAATTCCATACAGTCAAATCATTAAAATCAAGGTCTATTCACAGTTAAAATAGTAGAGGTAGTAAAAATTTAATAATTTGGTAAAAATTTAATGTAAATAGTACATGTTTACAAATTCATAAATCAGATCTTCGTAGACAACCCCACTTCGCGGATAAAGCCCAGTACCTTCCCAGGGTCGACATTATTGAATAGCGTTTTTAAATTAGTGGCTCTAAAATATTTTTCCCTGACATCCTGGTATCTGGGGCAGTCGATGAGGATATGTTCCACGGTGAGGCGAGAGTCACAATACTCACAAAGTGGGGGCTATTCTTTCTTCAGCACAAAAGGGTGCGTGATGTAGGTGTGGCCAATCCTAAGTCTGGACATGGTCGTGCTACCACGCCTTGTCAGACCCTTAGATGTGGACCGCCACCTGACATCCGCCACAATCTGCCTGAGTTTATTTGTGAGTCTCAGCCTCCCATCGGTCCTGCCACTCTTGGTAGGTGGCAGAGGCAATACTTTGTCTCAGGTCCGAGCAGGGAATTTGGGTTCCTGACACCGCATGATTTAGGGCTCTCTTTGCTTCTCTGTCTGCGGCTTCGTTTCCCTCAATGCCCACATGGGAGGGGACCCAGAAGAAGGTGACATCCCTATGGTCGGCTGTTATTTGGTCCAACAGCTTCAGGCTCTTATGTACCAATGGAATGTCAGTCTTCATCCGCCCCAAAGCTTGCAATGCAGATTTGGAGTCGGAGCAGATTATAAATTTCCTCCTTTCTGATGCTTTGACGGCCATAAGTGCAAGCGATATTGCATGCAATTCGGCCGTAAAGATGGAGCAGCCATCGGGGAGTCTACGGGAGATTGTTTTGTTCCGAAAGGAGCAGGCACACGCGACCTTTCCATCCATTTTGGATCCGTCTGTGTAGATGGTGCCACAATACCCGTAGCTCTCTTGCAGTTCCCTAAAGTGGACTTGTAGTATGCTTGGGTCTGTATTTTTTTTTTTTTTGAAATTAAGGAGGGATAAATTTAATTTGGGTTTATTCATTAGCCAAGGAGGATTCTGAGGGGTTTCTATTTTAGAGATTTGGTCAATGGGTGGAGTTAAATTTTGGATGGGTTCTCTCATTCGAAGGCCTAACGGCTGTATGACGTTAGGCCTTCGATTACTTTGTCTAGTTCATAAATATGTATATATAATACTCAAATAGCAATTTTAAAAAATTATTGCAACAAATACTTCACAATTATGTGAGTCTTATTTAGTGATCAATTTCTTTTTTCAATTCAATATGTTAATCAAGTTATACTTTTTTCACTCATCAGTGTCCATGCTCAATGAAAATAGTGTCAATAGTATCAGTGTCCAAGCTCAAACTCAATGAAAATAGTTTCAAAAATAGTTGAATGTGCTCAAAGTATATACAATCAATCTTGTCACAATCTCAAATAAAAGTATATCACATAGTGTATCAAGTTTATAGTGTAGTGTTGTTAATAATAACAAAATTATAATAAGTATAAATGAATATATATATATTAGTAAGTAATTAGACAAACATAAATACACTATAGATAACTAGACAGTCTGCTGTAAGGAAACATTACAAGATAGTAGAAATAGTAGAGAAAAGAATTACAATGAGTAATAACTAAGACGCAAAAAAAGTTCAACAAATGTAAATAAGACAAAACAAGAGTTTAACAATATGATAGATACATGGAGAAATATAATATGGACTAGTACAGCTATAGGATCAAGTATTTACTTTATCTAAAGAGTTCCTACCAATACCTGGATGACTTGAACAAAAATATAAATGCTCAGACTCAATAGATCATGAAATTTAGTCCCTAAAGGTCAGATGTATATATAAATACAGATGTAAACAATGAAACAAAATTGTGGTGTAGTTCAAAGAGAACTAATCAATACTCATTAATACTAGAGGGTTATTAAATTATGTTACTTCCCTTAAATATTCACTTGATGCTTGACTTGTAAAGTATGTCACAAATACAGTTCATATACGTTTGAACAAAATAGTAATCCACTTGTTAAATCCACAGCACAATGGTAATGGATACAGTACTTAAGTCCTTGAACAATAGTAATCCAATAAATGCTTCATATGTTTGACAGGTAATCCATTAAGTAATTCATACAGTTGACAGGTAATCCAATAAATAGTTCATATCTTTCACATGTAATTCATTAAGTAATTCATATAGTTGACAGGTAATCCAATAAATATTTCATATGCTTGATAGTAAGAGCGCTCTCTTATTAAATGTGCTGTTAGACAGCGACAATAGGAGTGTGTCATTAGAATTATGAAGAGCACTCGATGTAGATGATCTTGAATATGTAAGCTACTTCGACTGACCATATATCAGCTGTTTTGAAACGATGACTTGAATAACTTGTAGTTCTAGATTTTCACCCACACAGGTTGTAAGATCAGGGTTTTCTAGTTTCATCCACACAGGCTGTAGTATCAAGGTTGTCTCAGCATATCAAGTTTGATCTCTCAACTGGTGTAGAAGTACAACCACATATATTAGGCTTCCAGATAAATGACACTTAGGACAGTAGTCAACTGGAAAATATGTTGAAGTTGAAAATACAGCTCAGACAGGAACCATTGAAATTGTTCATTTCATCACAGGTGAAAAAAAATAGCTTGCTAACAGTAACTGTGTCATGGCAGGTCAATATGACATGTAGTAGTAGATCTAGATACCAAGTGTGTAGTCAACCAATTTAATAGATTCTCAATTAGTTGCACTTCATGTAAAGTTCAATCTTGAAGTACAAGTTAAAATAGTAGGCACAGTCAACTTTTAGTTTCAGCCAGCTCTGTTTTCTGTTAGACTAGCTGAAGATAATAATAATGTGGCTCTTGGATCACGTGAATCTCACTTGAAAAATTGTGTGTTGGTGTGTCACTAAATGTAGAACTAGGTCATCTCTAAAATGTTGAATGTTTCGCTGAACGACACTAAATGAGAAATAGTAGAGTCTAATAATCAGATCCTAGCTTTCTTGCTAGTTGAGTGGCGCCATGATTTGTGTAAAAAAATATTTTAAGTGTTACTTTTTCCTGTGTTTAATAACTAGTTCACTTGCCAACTTCAAACAAATATCCGTAGAAATGTTACTGTAAGTAACTCTAGTATTAAAATACTTCTGACAGTGGAGTTCCTTTAGACACTTTTGACATCATAAATGACTGGTACTTCTGCCACTATAAATGTCGTTTGCTGGCACTTCTGACACCATAAAATGTCACCGTGTGTATTTTGATGCTGTGATATTATTGTTGGTTCATCTATGTAGGCGTGGTGGTGACATTGGGTTCATATTATAATGCACAGAATAAGGAAATGACACTCGATGTAGCAGGCACAAATAAGTTTAATATAAGTAATAACACTACATAGTGAATATGATACACAATTCAATTCAGGAATGGTCAGTATTAATCCTCTATAGAAATATGGCGAATATAATAATAACTATTCTTACTCCTTGTATCAACTGTCTATAACCAACTCCTTTTAGTAACTAACTCAACTGACTATATCAAGTGCTTGCTACCAACTTTCTATATTGACTGACTGCCCTTAACTCTGGTTCACTTGAGGTCAAAAGTGTTCACCTTAGGGCAACATGAGTTGTGAATAACATTCACAATATTGAAATAGGGTTTCTACACTATGACACCAACTTTGAGGTGGTGACAATAAGAGACTAAGTAGACATAATATTTACATAAACCAACTTATTAACAACAAATAAATAAAGTCTACTTAGCTCGTTATTGAAAGATACATTCCCATAAAGTGGCACACTCCTCTTGATTAACACAGTCAGAGCAGAACAACAAAAATATTATATAAACATTATGGAGATTTAGTTCACAATAATGTACAGTGGTCAGCTCAAAGACTCAAGAGGAAGTGGCAATTGTATACAGTTAACAGGGACTTAAATCAAGTAATAAAGGGGACTAACTCTAATAAAAAAAATAAAGATAGCCACCCTTATTGTCTCTCATGTCACACTGATTAACGTCTTTCCTCTTTAAGGCGCACCACCTAAATTTAAATTAAGCTACCGTTCCAATGAGATAAAACCTATTGCTAAGGGGTAATCTAAACATAAACTATCTAATAAAAAGAGAAATGAACTGTACTTATCTCCGCTATTTCACCATTCAATGATCAGGTTATGCGAATATTCTACGACGAATTTCACTTTTGCTTGTCCTGTCGATGCGTCTGCTCTCCGGTTCTGTTTCTTCAACTGAGTACTGCCACAGGTGTGCCACAGATTCACTGTTACGACGAAATGTAGTCTATAGGCTCCTACTCCACAGTCCAACGAATAAGTTGCGATGACGATGATTCTCTGCTACGACGAAATGTATAAATCACTAATACTAAGTCCGATGAGTAAGTTGCGATGATGACAAAGTGTCTCCTTCAAAACGACAAATGACCTGGGCTGACGAATAACGACGACAAAATTCTCCACGAAAATAAGGTCCACTGCTTCAGTAAGTAATCTTCACTGTTGTATATAATGTGCTACCACTGGACGAATAGGTGGGCAAGGTCACCTTCAACGATCTCCAACGTTGATAACGGCTAACGGTGGGTATGGCTGTTTCCACAACAATCCCGATCTAGGAAAGTTAGTGCAGGAGAGACCAACTCTCAAACATACGACGAGTGTTCAATAAAACGACGAAATGGTACTGACCTTTTACAAGGTTGACTGCAGTGACTGTTAATAGTACTACCGGATCTTCTGAGCAAGCGGCTGTGCGTAGACTCTCTTGATGACGAAAAGGGGTGAAAAGTGAACTTGATATCAACTGTGACAGCGGGCAAACTGTCTTTCTCTGACCTTGTGTGACTACGACTGCTTCTGATGTCCCATCTGCATGCAGGTCTGCTAACGGCTAAACCAATGTCCAGGCTACCAACACTTACGTGATCAGCGACGATCTAGGCGTCAGGCAAATTACACGATGCGACGATAAATGAGTGTTCTGGCTATACGTCAAACTGTTTCACAGTTGTGTTGATTCGTTGTCTACGTTGATGGACAGGCGTTTTGGCTTTCAATCACTACTTCAGTAAAACGACCCGTCGACCGTTGAACCAAAGTTCTTCACTGAGACAAAGTGCGATGAAGATCACTGCTGTGACGATGATGTCTGCAGTAACAATTCATAAAGCTGGCGCTCAGGCGTGATCACCACTGCTCTAACAACGAACCTCTACGAAGACGTCTGGACCCGTCAACTTAGCAAGACCCTTAGAGCGTTCGGGGTTGCCACTGTAACGGATGCATCTATTTTTATTGTCTGTCATAGGAAGAGGTCCAACCAGGTCTATAGCGATTTTCCTAAAGGGTACACCTTGTCTGTCCATCTTCTCCAGTACTGCTTTACCAGCTCGACCTGGAACTTTTGCTCTCTGGCATGTGTCGCAGCACCTTACTAACTGATTAACCTCTTTGTCAACTCCTGGCCAATAAAATTCAGAGTAAATGCGTAATTTGGTCTTCTTTACAGACATCTGCCCTGCCAGTGGTGAGCTGTGTGCGTTTTCCAGTATCAACTTACGTCTGCCCTTGGGAACAACTAAATGATCTTTCACAACTTGGGGTTCTGTAAGGGACGTAACTCTTTTGTAAAGCAAACTCTTCTTCCTGACAAACGTAATACTTGCTTCTTTAGTTACCTGTGTTGTTTGCTCGGTGCATTTTCTCCATAGAGGTGCCAGAGTTTCATCTTTTTTTTTTTGTTCCTTCCTAGATTTCCTTCTATAATTGTACTATGATGGAGTATTTACTTGAGTTTCTTCCATTTCTCTGTCCTTCATTCCTCTCGTCTTTACGGCTGACACAAACAGACCTTTCACATTTCCTATTAAAACATCTGCGACTGGCACAGGAAACAGTACAACGATAAATTCTCCCTTAAGGTATGATGTATCAAGCATTGCCTTTGCGGTTTTGTTTCTAAAAACTTGCCCGTCTGCTAAGCACAATGAGCATTTCTCCGGCAAAATATCTTCTTCGTTAACAAGTGACTCTCTTACTGCGAGAGCCACTATCTTTCAGAATCGACGCCTTTCTTCCATTAAGCTTTCCTTCTTCTATATTTAGTGATCCAATGGACTTGTCGTTCCTAATGAAGTTAGCCACGCTTTCTGGATTGTGAGAAATCAGATTTCAAGTTCCTTGTCTTTCAGGCAGTTGCACCACCCACGGCACATTCGGCTTGATTGGAGTAGTTCCTTCTTGTATCATTTCTATACCTTCCTTGGTTGTTCGGTACACTTCATTACCATAGTTGTTTCTTCTGATTCCTTTTGCTTGGTTGTTAAAGATGTATTTTGGCCTATTCCATCTTCCTCTGGCTCTGTTGTACGAATTGTTATAACGTGGTCTGATGAAATTTGTTCTGGGCTCATTGTATTGAATGTTTTGCCTGATGTAGTTTGCTCTGCTGGGACTGGTTTGGTAGTCGTAATTTTGTCTATTAAAATTTCTTCTGTCACTCACTGCGTTGGCCTGATACATTCTAGATTTCTTAAAAATACTTTTACTCGAGAAGATTATCTTTCTATTCTCCAACAGATCCACTAGCTCAGGTTCTTTGTCTAGGATCTCTCTTACTTCCTCGTTTAGGGCACTAATTATGCAGTCTTTCAATATTAAATCCTCCAGCTGATCAAAGTTCCGTTCTGTTCAAGCCGCCTCACATCACAGTCGGAAGTTTTTTTGTAACGCAACAAAAAATTATCTTGGGGCTATCTTCAACTGGGACAGTCTCATGCCATCTTTTCCGGAAGACTTCCTCCGTCATTCCCACATACTCTAGGAGCTCTTTTTTAATTTTATCGTAGTCAGTGCAGTCCACTATCCTTCTCTGTGTCAGGAATTCTAAGTTTAGGTGTTATTTCCTCCTGCAACTGTGCCACCCAGTCTTCCTCTAAAACCTTGTCTCTCCTAGCTGCCATCTCGAACATGTCGAGGTAACAGGGTAAATCTTTGGTTGTCATGGCAGTGAATCCTTTGCTCAGTCTTGGTGTCTGTGCCGTGACTCCGGTTGTCGTGGTTGGCGTTTTATTTTTTTCCTGGGCAATTTGTAAATCCAATTTTTTCATTTTGTCCTCATGCTCCCTCTGCTCCTTTTTTTATTGTCTTTCTTTATCCTTTTCCTCTAATTCCAGTTCCCTTAATCTTATCTTTTGTTTCAGCTTGGGCAGTTCTCTTTTTTCCGCTCTCTTAAACCTTTCTCTTCTTTGTTTCTATGCCTCACTTTCTTTGTCCATGTTTTACTTTTTAACTACAATACAAAGCGCTCAGTATGTGTGCTACACTTTAAAGTTTACAGAATAGTTTAAAACTACACTCCTAGTAATTCTTTTTCCTTAAATTATTACACTTAAGAATAGTTATAGTATTCTACTGAAAATACAATACGCATTAGTAGAAAAGGTACAAAAACATGAGAAAATAAAATCAATCCCGGATGAGCCCCCAAATGTAAAGGGTTTGTGATAGTTCTTGCTATAGATAAATGGCTCGATATACTAAGGGTATGACTCTCCAATGCTGGTTCTTAAAATATACAAGTATTATACAATACACTCAACGAAGGAGTATAGAATTTTTATTTATTTACAGCCAACAATAGGCTACACATGTTACATTGAATACATAATCTTCAATAACTAAAAGTACTAAATGTGCCCAAATTAATACTATAGGGCGCTTAGACTAGATTCAATTAACATAAGCCATCAATGACACACATACCCCCAAATAGTCCGTTCACACACATATCAAGAATAATAATATAACATCTCCTTACGCTAAGCATAAAAACTGATAAACAATCACAAGCACCCTACTCAGACCAGGTTAGCTCTCCAACTGCTAGACTGACCGCTAGAAACCTTATTGTCCCCCCCTTGAAAATCCCGTGATAAAAACAATTCACAAACCAACTAATAAAATAAACAAACATACACACAAACTCACATCTTACACCCCCTCCCGCTCATGAAATCAAGCCATGACGGCGATCAAGCCTCAATCAAGTTGACGATGAGTAGATTAAGCGTCAATACACATCTTTTCTGATTAGGCAATTAGTTCTGTTGAACTCTAGCTTGGCCGTTGAGTTGAAGTAGTACGTTGACCGTTCAAGCGGAGTGGCCAATGTAGAGATGATGTCTAATCTGCTTCTGTATAATTTGTACTGTTCGTAACTGCAGACGTATACCAACTCCAAACAGGCGTATGAAGAACTATGACTGTTCAATTCATAACGGGAGCAGTTTAGACTCTGTCACTTTCATGTACGACAGTGTTTCCCAAAGTGGGGTACTGTAAAATTTTGGAGGGGTACGAGTTGCACCGCATTAAGAAAGCTGATTTTTAAAAAATACCCATTTATCATGTTCTGTTAATAAATTAAAGGGTGGTGGTGGGGGCGAGGGGTACGCAGAAGTACACAAATAATAAAAGGGGTGCTTATATGTCAAAAGTTTGGGAAACATTGATGTACGATGTTACCTCTAAGAAAGCCTAGCCTCAACTGTCTCTTAAATCTATCGAAACTAGTCTCGTTTTTTTTATTAATGTCGTCACAATTATGCGTTCACTATCAGTAACCTAAAGTGCGTCTCTACATGTGTCAATGTTGTCCCCATCTAATGAAGCCGGGAATTTTCTGTGGAGTGTTTTTTTCTTACCATTGGCGAATGTCATGCCCTATGTCGTCCAAACCGACATTAACATCATCATTGTGTAGGTTAAGAGGGGTTGCTTCGGAGTCGTATTTGCGTAGGAGGCGTGCAGTTTTGATCGTATTTTAAAACTTGCATATCACATAATTCGAAGATGTTTTGCAATCCACGACCTCCGTCCTTCCTGGGCAGATATAATCTTATGGTGGAGGACTTGGGGTGTAAACATCGAAATTTGGTTAGTCATTTTCTCGTGGGCCTGTCAATGTCATGTAGGTCGGTGTCAGTCCATTTGATGACTCTGGACGTGTAAAGGAGCACTGTTACGGCCCAGCTATTTATTGCTGTGATGAGGTTACTGCCAGACAGTTTATAGTGTTAAGAATTGTATTTACTCTTTGCTTATATTTACCAAGAAAGTCCTCTTTCAATTTTGCATGTTTTATCGTCGCATTCTGGTTTATTCCAAGATATTTATTAAGGAAGGCAGAATTCATTTCCTCGATGACTTCAAATGTAATGTTAGTGTTGGCTGCCATGTCCTTACTGATAATATCACACTTATCCAAACCCAAAAAGACAAGCGTTTTACCGTTTTAATTAAGGTGTGTAAATTTTGCTCTGTATCTGCATATAGCTTTAAATCATCCATATATTATATATAAATGGGTCACACATTTAGTGTCAACCCTAAAACCGTTTGTAGTGCCATGGAGTAATTTAGATAGTGGGTTAATCGGTTAACTAGCCGTCGTGATATCCCATCATTCTACTTCCGTCCAAATAAAGTTCTATTAAAGTGGGAAGCGTGGTCGAAAGGCCAAGTGAACTTGGCTACCTAGAAGGGGGCTCAAGGTTCGACACCCGACTCGGGCAGAGTTGTGTTTACTGAGCTCCTAAAGGCAGCACGGAAAACCAATTCCTAGATACCCCCTCCTCCCCTCCCCCCCCCCCCCCCCCCCCCCCCCCACTGGTCCACAAATGAGATTGGACCAAAAGCGCCCTGAGCATGCATGAAAGTAGCGCTATATAAAAGCTATAATAATATAATAATAGTAATAATAAAGTCGCGTCGCTCAAAAGGAAATCCCCGATAAAACTAAACCTATAGCACTAGCTTGAAACGACCCGTCCCGGGGCGTTCAGCCTTGTATGTTTCTAGAAACTGAAACAACTGTTTCTTGTCAGTATATTCATCCTTAGGGACGACAAACATATTTTAGAGCCACTAACTTAAAAACACTATTTGATAATGTCGACCCTGGGAAGGTACTGGGCTTAATCTGGGAAGTGGGGTTGTCTACGAAGATCTGATTTATGAATTTGTGAACATGTACTATTTACATTAGATTTTTACCAAATAATTAAATTTTTACTACCTTTACTATTTTAACTGTTAATAGACCTTGATTTTAATGATATGACTGTATACAATCTGGCCCTTGTTGTTTAGAGAGAGAGTAGTCCTTAAGGGACTGCAGGCACTACATGGCCTAAATTGTGCCGATGTGCCTAAAATCAAAACCAAACGACAAACATCTTTCCAGTTTGTAACGTGCTGAGTCCATCGGTCATACAGAGTTGTCTTTCTGTTTTTTCCTTGATACTAAGGTCTTTCTCGATCCATGATGTCTGGGAAGCTGCAGAAAGTGTGGGAGGGAGTGGTGGGCGAAACCGTTTTTGCAGCTGGTTAAACTGTTTGTAGTTTCTTTTTAATCTGTGTGGCTTCTGGAATCTGTCATGCTTGGCCTTGTTTGGCTGACCAGCCTTTAAGTTCCTATTTCTCGATGCGGGGTATGCTTGACTGGAGTTGCACCTCTAGTGTAAATTGCATTAACTTGTTGCTCACTGGTTCGCTGCACTACTTGGTGGGTTGGCTGTGAAACAATGGGCTCACTATTGCACACAGATTAAACCTCACCCGTGAGTTGTGGTGATGGCTGATATTGACGCCCTACATGTCCAGCCTCCCAGCAATTGGTGCAGACTGGTGATCCGCTATCAGTACAAGTGAAAAATTCTGTCTTCGTCCTTGTCCACACAAGACCTGGCGGTGCTGTTTTGCTAAGAATGTTCGCGGAATGGTTGTTTCCAAGATATTGTCCAATTGTATCAATTTGGCTCCTTAGCTGATTACTATTGTCTTCAAGGCGCCGTTTCCACGCTGGCATATGGTTGTTATTGTTTTTGGTCCTGGATTAATTGGGCCTAGCTCGAAGATCCAGAGAGCTCCATGACAGCCACAGCAGAGCAGTGTGTAGCAAGGTGTATCTCAAGCAAATTTCTTGTTTCAAAATGATTGACTAAAACTTTATTTATTTCATTTATATAGGTGTTTGTCTCTGTCTTGATATTTAGCTTAGGGATACGAGGCATAGAGGTAAGATTGGTATTTATATAACGGTCCATGAGAGTAGACAACATTAAGCATAGCTCATTGCTTATTGCTGATGTTAAATCATTCTCTTGTTGGTTGGCTGGTCTACAAATGTTTTCTTTCGTCGGCTGAGTGGGTATGTTATTTATATCTGAGATAAGCTCTTGTATTTCAAGCTCATGACCTACTTCTCTACTTATCACGCCAATTTCTTTAGGGGGTCAAATAGCATTTTTTAATTATTACAGACCGTCTGTAAGGTTTAGATTAGGATATATTTTGTTGAATTCCTGGAAGAGTTTTTGCCTATAACCTGGGAGAGGTTTATCATCACAGTAATTTATACTGAGGAACGATTTGATAATGTCTATATTCATTTCTCTCGTCCATTTGATCCTTTTGGCTCCTCTTGTTCTACCACCAACAGCACCTCTCAATTGTGTGGGGTGCGAGTCATGAGGTTGTGAATTCCCTTCAGTAAACACTCGACTCATTGGTGAATAACATTTACCGCCTATGTCATTTCGTATTTATCACTGTCCTGGAAGAAGCAATGGACCCGTTCTAATTCTCCTCGATATTCAAAAATGAGATCAAACAGAAATGAACGTGCGTTATTTTGTTGATTGTGATCTACTATCTTCGTAAACAAGCTTTTAAGCTCTAGATCTAGCAAACATGGAAGTGATGCAGCAAAAATGACATCCTTAGTCTAGGATAAGAAATGACTTCAAATCTAAGAAAATCTTCAAACCCAATGCATTTAATCATCCTAATTGCATACAGATCTACAACCATGTAGCATTTCTTCATTAGTTTTCAAGTCTAGAGTACAAAGACTTCCTTTATATCACTACAAAGTGTTCGAAGCCAAAGAGAAGGAAAACACGCCCATATTATTATTTTTATATGCTATAGAGTAATCAACAGGCAGACATCAAATATGAATGTTTAACCCAGAATGGGAAGTCTAGTCTCAGTCACTAGAACAAAGATGTTGACCCTATGAATGCCTGAGATGAACTGAAAAATCAGAGCAGGAAGGACTCAATCCTCCCGTACTGCTCTGTCAAGAAACTGGGCCATTCGGCGCAATGCCTCGTAGCTACCAAACATGTCGAGTGACTGCTCAGACACATCCCCATTTTACTGTCGGAGCTGGGGACATTCGTACAAGATATGCGACACTGTTTCGACCCTCTCTCCACTGTGACGGCATCGGGAGTCGTAGTTTGGACGGAGCCGGGCAAAGTATGCCCCAACAGGACAATGTTCCGTCCTACACTGTGCAATGATTGCTTGTTCTGACCTCCTTAACTGCCACCACGGATTGTCGAGATCTGGGTGATGCATATGCTACCAAACACTACGTGCTCTGTCGGATTCCTCCCAGAACTTTAACCACTTCTCGTGAATGAGTTCTCGGATTTCTACCGTTGCTTGTAAAAAAAAAAACGTGCTTGGTGCTTCGAAATGAGTGGAGCCAAAGCTCTCTTTCTTGCTAGGGTATCTGCCGTTTCGTTTCCCCTCACGCCGCAATGTGAGGGCGCCCACTGCATAAAACGACAGCTCCAATGGCTCTGAGGGTGATATCTGCGGCGCCGACTGCCTCTTCTATTACGAGCGACCATCCCCCGCCGCCACCCATAGCTAGGAGACAGGAGCCAGAGTCGGTTACCATCACAACTGTAGTTTTGGGTTATTCGGGCTCTAATAGCCTCGAATGTCCGAGTTATCCCTGTTAGTTCAGCGTCCTTTTGAGTATGCAGCGAAGCTGCATAGACCTGAGCCGATCTGGTTCTGGCCGATCTGGGTAGACTATAAGGGCCCCATAGCCATATCTATCGGGATCCATCAATACCGACCCATCGGTATAACAAAATATGGCATCTGATGGGTAGGATTTTAATGTAGCTGATGCCAAATTCTGGAGTATGGCAGGCCTATGAATGCCTAACCTCAACTGACCGTATATCTTATCTAAGCTACCGTCTCGCTTTGAATTCATGTTGTCACAATTGCGCGTTCACCAGCAGTCACCGAAAGTGCGTCTCTACAGATCTACATCTGCACAAGTGTAACAAGTTGCTTCTAATAAATCTTTTACCTTAAAAAGGTATCAAACATGTAACAATTTTCCCCTCTTTTTTGTTTGTTTTGGTTATACTGCATGTAGTTATCCTAAGTTATTGTATTTTAACTAGTTATTTAGAATAATATTTGTTACATTAGCAAATTATAATCTGATTGATGTACAGTTATGTGAAAAAAAAATATATTTATAATTATAATTATTTAAGGTCTTAGATAAATATCAACAGTTCACAAAGTCATCACCAAGAATAAAGATGAGAACCTAATTTCCAATAGTCAATACATTAATAACACAAAAACGTGATTGAGTTTCAGTGACAATAGAGTCATACAATTTTTTATTAGGACATAGTGTTATATCATGCCATGTTATGTATACCTCTAAGATACCATCATTTATAATGTATAATTATTTATACAATTTAGTCACTCATAAATAGCCAATTATTATAAGTAGATTGTATCTATAGACAAAGCCAACAAACTTGAAAAATGGCAAAAGATGACTGCGACTCAATGAAAAGAATTAGACAAAAAAAAAGGAAATTTCTGATTATTACCTAACTGAAAAGCAAATCATTCTACAGTGGATTCTCGGTGTGTCTTTGAAGATCTCACTACGCTAGTAATTATTGGTTGTAAAAATATACCTGGATAGTACTGGGTAGTACCGGATAATGGTGTACGTTCCATGCTTTTTTTTTATTTCTTGTTATAATTTTATAGTAAATAAAACATTTAAACAAATACTAAATTGTGCCGATGTGCCTCAACTCAAACTCAAATACTATTTAGCATCAAACTGCTTAATTTTGTGTTCTTCTATGTTATAGTTAATCTGTTTTACCTTAAAGATTGTAAACAAAAAAAGTATACAATTTTCATGTCCTGCTAGTATACACTGCCAGTGTACATATTATAACATCTTTACTTTATGGCATTTTTCATCCATTATTTCACAATGTCTTTGTTTGACCAATAGAAATGTCTTTGTTTGACCAATAGAAATGGATATTTTATTGAACAAAATAGATTTAAAGCAGTAAAAAAAGTTTTGGTGGTTAATGGGCTAAACCAGCCTTCTTGAAATCCTTAGAATGAAAATGACATCTGGTTTATATTTCCTTGATGCATGAACAGTAGGTTTCTGTATTGACAAAACTGTAGAGTCTGACATGACTGCATGTTGTAGAGGAACGATGTAGTTCTCCAGCTGTTTGGATGTCGCTTTTCTCTTTCACAAGAACTCTTTGTTTTAATATTAATGAATGCAGTCGTTGTTTTTTTTACTTTCAGCTAAATATTTTAGATTGTCCATGTACAATAGATGAACACACATTTTGAGTACATTCAGTCTATCCTGAAAGTAGTCTATCTTACCAGTAGCCTTTTTATTTTTGGGTTGATTTTGTGATTTTGAATAGCCAGTTGTGTGGAACTGAGTCAAAGGTCAATACAGCACGTGTATAAGTTGTGTGGAACTGAGTCAAAGGTCAATACAGCACGTGTATAAGTTGTGTGGAACTGAGTCAAAGGTCAATACAGCACGTGTATAAGTTGTGTGGAACTGAGTCAAAGGTCAATACAGCACGTCTATACGTTTCATTACTACTTATCTGTACTTTACAGCCCCATCGATTCTTTCATGCAGTCTTGTTCTTCTGCCATTCAAAACAGAATTTGTACATTTAATTTTTCAAAACCGAAGTTAGAACAAACATATGGTAGGGCGGTAGTCTGATGGCTGGTTTGGATTATCTTTTTGGGGGGGAGAGGAAATATGTTCTTCCTTTTATTTTCTTAGCATTAGTTCAGACATGAATTTGTTCAAGTTGAAGGTAATGCGTGGATGTCCAGTTTCTGCCGCTATGAGATCTCGCCTTCAGGAATGAGCTTTCAAAATGGCAGCAATCATATCCTCGACTGTGAATTCCTCATTTCGAGTATTTTAGTGTTTGAAATGTGTACGTCATCTCTCCAAGTCTGTTGTACAGGACGGGACCAGAGTGCAGCCTAGTTCTATTGCCTGTTACGTATTCTTTAGCGTCAATATTCTGGATGGTCGGGATGCCTTTTTCAGCTTATGGAAAACACAATTCTTTTTGTCTGGAATAAAGTTGTCTCTCATTTGGTTTCCTTGTCCCCTTAATAATAGGAGCGTGTCTTTTGAAGTGTCTTGTGCGGCTCTCGGAAATTCCAAATGGTTTTTATTTTATGAAGGACTTTCACTGAGCTAGTATTACCCAAATACTTCCCAGATCTATCCATCTTGAACCTAAATTTCATTGGACGTATGTCCAAAGTCCAGACATCTCTATGACAGCCACTGAGGCGCATTACATTGCTATACATCTCTGGCAGACACCACAACGAAGGATGAACTAACAATGTCCCAGTTTAATACCAAATGAAATACACAAATAAATACGACAAACCGCGCACATTGTATCTGCTTCCTTCTCAGCTGCCTTATCTAGGTGGAAGTCAAGTCTGTCTCTAAACAACTTATCCAAGTCGCGCGGTCAATTGTGCGCACCAATAGCAGGGCAGAGAACAATGTATGTATTATTAGAACCTATTTTTGGCAACTTTAGGTGCAACGGCTACATGAAGTATTCTTAAAACCAACCATTTTGTTTTTAAAATTGAATCTACAAACCTTTTTTTTTTTCATATATATATATTAGGGTGGTCCAAAAAAAAATATTTTTGAAATTTCAAACGCTTAAGTCGTATTCTAGGTCCATTTCATGTTAAAAGTGCCAGATATAATTTTAAGAAATTCTGAGCGGGTTTAGAGGTTGCGCAGACAGTCTAAAATTGTCCCGAATAATAGCAATGAGACAGGAAATAAACACATGGTAATAAATCAATAATGTTTATTTTTACATTAATTTTGGCTGTCCAGTGAGGCCACTCACAACCGTTGTCTTCTTAGAGTCAGACAATACATGACGATGTTGCTGAACTAGTTGAAGGTGTACTGTGTTTCTGTTGTTCATCATTGGTCAAAATGGAGTTATACTCTTGGATCAGTTTCACTCCTCGTTCGGCACAATCATTCACCACCTTGAGGCCTTAAACGATTCGAGGGCTTCTTGGTAGTGGTCATTCTCTTTCCACGTCTCCACATTCTGTGTCAGATATGAATCAGGAAGTTGAAGAATTCGGAAAAATTTTCTGGTAGATGTGGTGACGAAGGAACTCAGGGGTCTCTTTTCGTCACAATCACGTAACGCTTGTGTTGGGGGTGGCGTAGCTCCAGGAATTGTGTCCATGTTCCGCACCATCTCTCTCCCTCTCTTCCAGTCCAACTCGCTCATCAAACAAGACAAAGCAGACCAGCAGCTCACTGAGATACCAAAGGATGTCGTCGGAATGCGACAGAAGTGGCCTGACAAATTGTCGGATTCTTGTACGACGTCCATTGACCAAGGAGATGCAGATCATTAGCTGGAGCGTCAACTGAAAATGGTGCCTGAAACCATGCTTCAAAGTACACTTCAACGACGAACAAATTGAAAGTCATGAGGGCTTTCTCTTCAGAAGCTTTCAACTTGAATTGCGATTTGAATATCCATATCTTCAGACCGTAGATGATTTTCGCCATCCACCTTGCACGGTGCAGAGCTCCTGGAGCTTTGAACCGAATTCCTTTTGGCGGTGATCCGCGGAGGAAGATGATTGTGAGCTCCAAAAGTTCCTTGTAATCATCTCTTGGCTATGAAATTGCCAATGTGGTCTCCGCAAACCTAATCACACCTTCTTTGAATGACGTACTTGCTACTTCGTCACTGGCAGTATCGAAGTAGGTTTGGTCGATGTCCTGCCAGAAGTCCCAAAAAAAGGTTGAATATGGCGATGTCCGGCCCAGATGATGCTTCAATTTTCATTGCTGTAAATGCCTTTTCCACAACAATTTCCAAAATGTGATGGCGACATGGCAGATGGAGAAGATCTTTCGAAAGGCGCTCTTCGATCAGGTGGCAAGCGCCTGTTTGTCGACCAGTGTTGCTGACAGTTGTATCGAAACACATTCCAACAACATTGTCTCGAAGTTTCCAGTTATCGAAGCATGTAATGACGGCTGATGCCTGACGTTCGCCAGTACCAGAAACCAATTCGGGCACTCCAAACAACTGCTCCACGTTGTGTCCTGTGACAATTACGGCCAGGCGATCCACTTTACCTTGATTAGTGACACGTGGTAACAGTTTGCCGTCCCAATGAATTACTAATTGGCCATTTGGAGAAAATGCATTCTGAATAGAGTTCGCTTCAGATTCACGGTGTTCAATTCTTGCACGACGTATGGAACTTCGGCTCACAGGTAGCTGTTGCACATCGTGTCCAAGAGCATGAGCTGCTGAGGCCAGTAGGTACACCGCTTCTTTATCAGACACTTTCGTGCGGTCCAATGCAGCTGCAACATCCTTTGTAATGAGGTTTGGACTCTGTGACATACTTTCTTTTTGCGAGGACCAACATGGTTGTACTCTTCATCCGATTGTTCTGGAGTGCTACTTTCACAGCTAAGTTCACATGTTTCTTTCTCCAAGAGAGCTGCCACCTCTCTGTCTGATCTCTCCTTGCGCTTCTTGATATCTTGTTCCTTTTTGTTTGACATTTCTTTCTTTCTCTCGGCATCTCTATCAATTCCAGCCATGTATCCACGTCAACCTTCTCTTTGAACAACGAGAAATTCCCAGTCTTCAGCTACAGCAATTAAACTTTGGGCTTCTTGATGAGCGACATCAAACAAAAGGTCAAGTTGATCACAAAAATTCTTTTCATTCTCCAACTGCGTTTCACTTCGGCGGTTTTTTTTATTTTTTAAGCATTTGCCATTCTTTATGGACTTTCAACAAGCGATTTTTAATATTGTAAACAAAACAGATTTTTACAAATTTTTAGTAATTCCATCACTGCGATATCTGCACTTTCACTCAATGTCAATTTTTCCTCAATGTGTCGATAGAAGAATACTGATAGAACATCTCGAAGTGTTGGAAGTCTTCCCTCTTGAGTAATGGATGAATTCACGGTCCCCACAAGCCACACTTGTGAATTTGCTCTTGTCCTTCTTTCAGAGTTCATGATTTCACCTACAAAATTAACAGAACGTCAGTAAAATAATGAAATGTTATTGTTTGTCAAATTTTATTATCAGGTGAAGTGATACAAGCATCAAGCATGGATACAAGTAAACTAAGTAAACTAAACTTCAAATTTTAAAAAGACATAGACCAATGTAATCATTTCAAATAATTTGAACAAACGACGGGCATTTCAACCGTGCAAGATTGAAATTATATATAATTTATATAGAGAGAATCAATCTATTATGCTATATTATTAAATTACAATAGCATCAAATTAACCAAAATGTTCTTTTAAAGCAAGTTAAAGCAAAAAATTATAAGTAGCTCTAAATGAAAAAAATCTGTATTTTAATGGATGTGCGCAAGTTCTAAACGGCTTTCAATCAACATGAAAATTACACAAACTGAATTTCTCATCTATAGGGTCCATCTAAAGGGGTAAGACATTAAAACTGAAATACTTATGTTTTTTCCATATACTTGTGGACCACCCTAATATATATATATATATTTAACCCTAACCCTATACACAAATCCTTAAACAATTCTTAGAAGACTAATAGGTCTGTATTATGTATTTATAATAGTACTTCTAATGAAAGACATGGTATTATAATAATAATAAAACTAATTCTTATTGTCATAATAATGTGTTATAATTGTATCAGTTTGTGATTAAAATGTTTTGAACTATGTTGTTATATGCTAGTTATAAATGTATCAGTTTGAGATTATAATGTTCAAGTTTCAAATAGTCCTGTTTTAGTTATACTTGTACCTTTTGATGCACTGTGTGATAAGACTCTATGAGATGTTGACATGAGAGCTCTCTAGTCTTGAAAATAAATGCATTTTCTTACCATCTGCATTTGTTTGTTTATTTGTAGTACTTTTAAATACTAGTTTGTACTGTTGAGCTCTACTGGTTGATGCTGCAAGTTATGATTCAAACATCTTACCAACGGATTTCAATTTAGAAACAAAAAAAAAAAAAAAAGTTCAGAAAGTAAAATGTAGTGGGGGTGGGTGGGTTCACTGCCAAATGTGTTGGAGTGAGTGAGTCTCCATTACTAGAGAATGAGAGTGATTTGAAACAGCTTAGTAATGTACTTTCTGTACGAGTCATATGACATAGCTCCAGCTTTCATGAATTAGAAGGACTTAGCAACTGTTTTTATTGATTGATGTTCTGAGAACTTCTTTTAACACTTTCTGGTCTAGGAAACAATCTACACAATATTACAATGACATAAATAGATGTACCTCCCTAAGCTTCTGAACCTGGACTTTGGTGGCAACATTTACGCCTAACAAAATTTTTGAGCGCGTCCTACTGGAGATAATGAACCGGGGTGATACTAATACGTATTAACCAAGCATTTCTAGCAGACTTCAAGAAACAAATAAGACAATAAACACATTAAGAAAATGATAAATACAAATGGAGGTAAACATATGTATCGAGTTACAGTTCTTGTAGTCTCTAACCCCTATTCCTTCTCCCCAAGGGTCTTGTCACTACATGCCCCCCACCCCCACCCTTTTCTCCTAAAGAATCAAATACAATCCAAATTAACCAGACTACCAAGATTTAAACCTTTATCAACAGTTGCTTCCTATATAGAACTTCGGCTTTTATATTAGCTTTAAAAATAGTTCTCGTCATCAGCTACATATTTTGTTGCTCTTCACGATAAACTGATATCAAGGAGGCTACATTGAACTTTATTGCTACCAACTAGGTAAAGACAAATAGACAAGATAAAAAAATTCCATTCTACAGTGCTAAAAGGTTCACAAAAGCTCTAGAATTTAGAAAAACAAACACATAGGTTCCCTCCATTCCTTGATTCTGTTCACTGGCAGCACCAAGAAGCAAGTTATTTCTAGTTTTATGCCCGAGATGGAAACCTCCTATATTGTAATGCAAGCTTGGAAATACAATCTTTCAATATTTTAAAGTATGTACGTCACTGTATATCGAAACATAATTGGAAAAAGTCAGTACTAGGAGGAAGTAAACCCTACAGAGATAGACGTATAAACCAGGAGTCCATTAAAGAGGCGTATTGGACTGACTTGTGTTTTGGCTGGCTATACAAGGAAGTCAAACCTAAAGGAATACAAAACAAAATGCGATACATTGATGATGCTTTAGTGTAGCCGATGAACTAACAAAAGAAATGTTATACAGAAACAACAACGAACTAAGAAACTATTAACAAAGAATTTCTTGTTGATTACATCCAATCCAAAAGTCACTTGAAGCCAGTAGAGGTCGTCTGACTTTGTGGCATGTTGATAGTCGTGTATGAATAGATTTATAGAGACGATGCAAGAGAAGACAATTATGGTGGTCAAATTAGGAACCATTATTACCAGGAAGAGTTTGAGTTTCCTTGAAACCTCGACGTCTAAACATTCCTTTGTCAAATTGAAGGATAATATTCTTGGACTTCTAGTTACACACAAAGGAGAAATTCGTTAGCAATGTTCACAAATAAAAAAAAAGGTCTTTGTTGTCATAAAACGAATCGAAAATTTAAAAGCTAGAATTACGACATTGACATTTTTTAAATAGTTTGTTCCTTTCTAACTTGGGGCACTGAAGAGTTCTATTCCTCAATAGTAATGAAACACTTAATGCTTTCATTAATCCTTGAATATAATGTACCTCGGTTTCGAACACTAGTTGTGTAAAGTTCTACTAGCACTAGCTAATACAAATACTAGTCATAAATAGTCGCTTTTTTTTTTGGTTAATGTTTGTAATATAAGAATAAATGCCGCTAGACTTTCTATAATGGCGCAGGGTTTTTGTTTGAAGTCAATATTTAAAACACAACCTTCTAATAGAACGTTTTACAGTGGATATGTTCTCATCTGAAACTGGCATTTCACTGGGTTTTTCCCTTATTATTTTAGAAAACCGAAAAATAAAAAAAGTCTCTAAAATCTGACACTGGTATTAGCATAATGACATAGAATGACAGGTCTGTAATGATAAGGTAAGATGTACCTTTATTTCCTACGAAGTGGAGGGCTTGGGGAACGCAATCGTTTAATAACCAGTCTGGAAGATGCAGCCTTGACTTGATTAATAGCCAGCACAGAATAGTTCTTCGTCCTTTTGAAACATATATTTTCTTTTGTGTGACGTCTGCTACGAGACGAACAAATGCTAATGATTTTCTGTCTCTAGTTTTATTAAACATTTCTTGAAATCAAATAACTCTTCTGACTTATTCATGAAAAACCTCCACTATCTGTTAAACGCTTTATATCAATAATAAACACTATAATCAACACAGAAATCACAGGCTTTCTATTGACCTGGTAACAGTATTTAGGAATGTACAGAAATAGCTTGAAAATATATAATTTTCAAAGAAACAAAGTCAGTGCAGTCATTTAAAATAGGCCTACCACTAGATCGATCTAGGAGCCTTCGATATAAGCAAAGAACGCATACATGATACCATACAATGTTGAGTTATCAATGGAGCAAACAAAAAGCATTAGAGAAATGGTTAGGTCATATATTGCTAACGTCTAAACAGTAGCGTTCCAGACTGAGTAGGCCTATTCAAATAATCATAAAGTTAACTGTTTCTTGCGAAATGTAAAATAAAATGGCTGAGACAAAAAGTGTTATAACGGTATCAAAGCCGGTTGTTGTTTTTGATCCGCTCATACGATACATTGTCACAATCATAGTCTCACTTCTGCTTGCGCAGATCGTCTGCGTGTTCGGCATCGTCGCCAACGTGATCAACATCAAGCTCTTTCGCAAACTGGGTTATCAAGATGGCGTCAACGTCACGCTCACAGCTTTGGCCATCAACGATCTCGGGGCTCTCTTGAGTGAGCTGGCGTTTTTAAACAGTGGCAACCCGTTCATTTCCGAATGGGACGTCGTGGTCTCCAAGGTGGCAACCGGGATGATCTCTGGCTACTCCCAAGAGTATTTCGTCAGAGTCAGCAGCGCGGTCACAACTTTCGCTGCTTTGGAGAGATGTCTGTGCGTGACACGGCCTCTGAAGGTCAAGTCTATGATCACCACGAAAAAGGCGGTCATGGTCAACTTATGTTTATTTCTCATTTATTTAGCTTATCTTTATGTACAGTTTATATGGATTGGACTTTTTACCTGAACGTAACAGAACACTATTCATGGTATTCTTCATCAAGATGAGAACAGTTATGTTTCCCATATCTTACTACGTCACGGAAATTATTGTCCCATATCTCACATTTCTGATACTTATTGTCTGCTCTGCAATTCTGTTTGTGAAATTGAAATCCAAATCTAAGTGGAGGCAATCTTTGTCCAGCTCTAAAGATCAGCTTTCTAGCTTGACCTCCAAGGACAGGAAGACGGCCATGCTCTACATGACGGCGTCCATCATGTGCGTGGTGTTTCTACTTCCCACCCATCTCTTGTTCACCACTGCCATATTCAGAAGAGAGCTGGCACTAGATGGCGCGCTCAGTGATCTGAGTCTAATGATCAGCAGCATCACCAACTTCCTAAAGGTCCTGAACTCTAGTTTGACTATATTTATCTATTATACAATGAGTACAAAGTATAGAAATGAGTTTCAGTTAATGGTGGGTAGATGTAGACAATGGCTAGGTGGTCAATTAGAGTACACAACTTCAGAGATATAAACCGAAGGACTAATTAATATTCACATCGCTCTCATCCTTGCTGTTGATGTAGCCCTATCTTTCTTACTGTTGATGTAGCCCTATCTTGCTTACTGCTGATGTAACCCTATCTTTCTTACTGTTGATGTAGCCCTATCTTGCTTACTGTTGATGTAGCCCTATCTTGCTTACTGTTGGTGTAGTCCTATCTTGCTTACTGTTGATGTAGCCCTATCTTGCGTACTGTTGATGTAGCCCTATCTTGCTTACTGTTGATGTAGCCCTATCTGGCTTACTGTTGATGTAGCCCTATCTTGCTTACTGTTGATGTAGCCTTTTTATCATTTACTGTGGACATAGTGGCTGAGTGTTAAGGCACCTGGCTTCCAAAAAGAGAGGTCCCGGGGTCGAATCTCACCATGGTCTCTGCACTTCACATTCCATGTTGACAACGATTCAAACTATTTTCTCAGTGTCATTCACAGCTAGCAATTATTCATCATTTGAATTGTGGAAGTCGCTACCCACTGGTAGCAGATTATTTATAGTCACAAGAGCCATGATAACGTCTTTTAAGACTCTAGGTGAATGAAAAGATTTCCCTCAACGGATCTCGATGAAAGCCGTTTGGCCTTCGAATGAGAGAACCCATCCAAAATTTAACCCCACTCATTGACCAAATCTCTAAAATAGAAATCCCACAGAATCCTCCTTGGCTAATGAATAAACCCAAATTAAATGTATCCATCCTTAATTTCAAAAAAAAAAAATACAGACCCAAGCATACTACAAGTCCACTTAAGGGAACTACGGCGATTGTGGCACCATCTACACTGACGGATCCAAATTGGATGTAAAGGTCGCCTATTCCTGCTCCTTTCGGAACAAAACAATCTCCCGTAGACTCCCCGATGGCTGCTCCATCTTTACAACCGAATTACAAGCACAATCGCTTGCACTTATGGCCGTCAAAACATCAGAAAGAAAATGTATAATCTTGTCCGACTCCAAATCTGCATTGCAAGCTTTGGGGCGGATGAAGACTGACATTCCATTGGTACATAAGAGACTAAAGTTGTTAGACCAAATAACAGCCGACCATAGGAATGTCACCTTCTTCTGGGTCCCCTCCCATGTGGGCGTTGAGGGAAACGAAGCCGCATACAGAGAAGCAAATAGAGCCCTAAATCACGCGGTGTCAGGAACTCAAATTTCCTGCTAGAACCTGAGACAAAGTATTGCCTCTGCCACCTATCGAGAGTGGCAGAACCGATGGGAGGCTGAGACTCACAATAAACTCAGGCAGATTGTGGCGGATGTCAGGTGGTGGCCCACATCCAAGGGTCTGACAAGGCGTGGTAGCACGACCATGTCCAGACTTAGGATTGGCCACACCTACATCACGCACTCTTTTGTGCTGAAGACAGAGGAGCCCCCACTTTGTGAGTACTGTGACTCTCGCCTCACCGTGGAACATATCCTCATTGATTGCCCCAGATACCAGGATGTCAGGGAGAAATTTTTAGAGCACACAACTTAAAAACACTATTGGACAATGTCGACCCTGGTAAGGTACTGGGCTTTGTCCGGGAGGTGGGGTTGTCTACGAAGATCTGATTTATGAATTGTAAACATATAATATTTACATAAGATTTTTACCAAAGTATTACATTTTTTCTACCTTTACTATTTTAACTGTGAATAGACCTTGTTTTTAATGATTTAACTGTCTAGAATTTAGCCCTTGTTATATAAAGGGAGAGTAATCCTTAAAGGATTACGGGCACGACATGGCCTAAATTGTGCCGATGTGCCTAAACTCAAACTCTGGATGAAAGCAACTAATTCATCACACCATTTTTTTTCCGGGGGCCCTATACATAAGACACTCCAGGGCAGTATGTGCGCCCAACAGACCATTCATTGTACAGTTTCTACACCACAGCTGTGAGGAAGGACGTGTGGGTCGTGGCGTGGTTGCTGATGCTTTCTTTCATCCCCACTAACTGCGATGAATTGGTACCGACAGCTAGCAAGTATTTCTTGTAATTAAGGTTAAGAGTTCAGATGTAGCTACCCTTCGCTCAGCCATTTGAAAAAAAAAAAAGAAAGTTTTCTTGTAATTACTTTATATTTCAGAGAAATAGGAACAAAACAAGAAACCTGAAGCCTAAGTAGTGTGAATAGACAGATTGTACTAACGAATCGCAAGCAGTAGTCTTCAGATCAAAAAAAATTTAGACACATTTTAGTAGAAACCCATTTTTTTTTTAATGTTTAAGAAATTTCGAACCTGACAAATAATGACTTTTAGCTTATGATGACAGTGTGAGTAATAAAAAGTACATAAAAAGTGTTATTATCGTGAAAGACATGTTTTACAAGTCATTTTTCGCTTTAGACAACATTCCTTCAATATTCAAAAAACTAAATGATATAACTAATATAGAAGATAATGGCAAGCTAAATGTACAACAACATGACATACTCAAATTCAACAGGAACACTTTCATTTTACATTAAAAAGTCAATTATCCAGACATTGATCATAACGCATTGAGTAAGCTACATGAATTGAAATAGCACTAAACAAAATCAAATGGTAAAACTATTTCTGATTGCACTGATTTATTATTGTTAGACTACATCTATTACAAATTGAATGACATGACCGATCCAAACTAATTGATACAATTACGCTTAATATAAACTTTGTTTTTTTAAGTATTTTGAATGTTTTTGTTGATTTAAAAAATATTATTTATATTTTTCCTGTTTAGTGTAACCTTACTGTGCACATTTCTCTGGTTTGACTTCACATTTTCACTCAATTCTTTTCTATCTTCAGAATTATACAATTATTTCAGCTTATAAACTGTTTCATTTTCACTCTGACAATCATTTCCTGTGTCACGTGTCTATTTGTTTGTAATTAGCTCTATTATTTGAACATGTCCAACTAACATTCCTATGTTTTGAATACAATGTAAACTGCATACCTTATTGAATCATTCACACAATTTAAAAAAGTTTTACAAATTAAACAATTGACAAAATCAACCAATAATTTTCATTTCAACGCTTTAGTATTTCTGCAGTGAATCTGTTTGCATCTGAAATTTGTCTTCAACATGAAATGTCCCGAGACATGACGTTAAACTGCGTTCCTCTTTCCTTTCCTTTGAGCTCCAAAAGTGCTCTACTTCTTTTCTATCATTGTGTCTGCCTCCTCCTTTCCTCAGTCTGCCTTCATTGATCATCACTCTGTCTCCTTATCTCTAAATATCTCACTACGTCCTAGACCAGTCCGTTTGCCGTGGACTGCGACGGGTAAAGGGGGATAAAGAGATCCTGGTGTTTGAGTGGTGGCTATCTGAGGATAAACCACCACAACACAATACTTTGGCTCCAAGTTCCCCTAGACCTGAGGCCCAGATGGCCCGCTCTGGGTCAACCGGCTGGTCATGCCGAGCTACCGAGGGCGGTGGCTGGAGGGTCAATCAGGGAGCTACTGTATCGGGCACATGTCCGATGCAGTAGCTGACTGAGTATAGCACATGTGTAGCCCTGACGGGCTCATTCTGGACTTCCGAATGGCCCGTCCCCTTGTTGGACTCGATGGCGGGTGGGGAGCACATGTGCCGAACTAATAAATAACACCTATGGAAAAAAAAACTTCAAAAAAACTACTTGCCCCAGACCTATGTCTGGGCAAGAGACGCCGTATGGAGGACAGAAAGGAGGAGGCCACAAAAAGCTGTGCTACCTGGCCATCATTTCTGGTGGTTAGGTGCACAGAGGAGGGGAAAAGTCTGACAAAGATGAGCCCTTTTGTCATCTACAAGGGACTTAAGTCAGTAGTGGGAGAGCCCAAGAGTGTGTCTAAGCTACACAAGTCTTTGGAACTTCTAGTAGAAGTTGATAGCAAGATACACTCTGATGGGCTTTTAAGATGCAGAAGACTCTGTGATCTCCAAGTGGAAGTCATGCCACACAAGAGTCTGAACACCAGCAGAGGTGTAATCAGCTCTAGGGACCTACTGGAATGTTCCGAGAAGGAAGTAGTGGAGGGCATTGAAGGAGTCACCCATGCCCGGCGCATTACCAGGCGCAGGGATGGTGAGGAGGTCAAAACCGCCACTATTATCCTCACATTTGGAACTAGGACACCGCCAGAGTATGTGAAGGCAGGATACCTACGAGTTCCAGTGAGGCCCTACATACCTAACCCCATGAGGTGCTTCAAGTGCCAGGGTTATGGACACGGCGCGGCAGTCTGCAAGAGGAACACTGTGTGTGCCAGATGTGCTGGAGAAGGTCATGAGGACAAGGGCTGCACAGCCCAGTTCAAATGCCCAAACTGTCACGCTGGCCACTCAGCCTACTCCAAGGACTGCCCTGTGTGGAAACAGGAGGTTGCCGTGCAGGAGCACAAGGCAAGAAATGGATGTACCTTCAGCCAGGCGAAATCGGCTGTATTGGCCCTACCCAGGCTGTTGCTAAGATAGGAAGATCCATAGCCACACAGACTGACACATTGACCCCACCACCCCCTCCTCCTCCTCCAACTCAGAAGAAAACACCGCCAAAAAACATACCTCTGAAGAAACAAGAAAGCCCTGTTGTCATGCTAAAGAACAGGTTCTCTGTGCTCGCTGATGAGAGCATGGAGACTGAGCAGCTAGTCCAAACCAATACTCCGGGAGAACCCGGAGACTTCATGTCTGACACAGGTTCTCCTCAGAGAAACCAGTCAGACACCCAAACCTCTACCGAATTAGAGGTTGACCAACTCCCTAAGGGGAGAAATCAAAGCGGAGAGGATGCCCGAGGTGAGCGAGGAGGAAATAACCTCCGCTCTAACCAGAGGGATCTCCCCTCTCCAGAGAGAAAGACTTCCCCCAAAAGGGGGTTGTCCTCCTCTCCATCCAAACCCAAGAATAAAAATACCAAGGTCACTGAAATTAAGGGAAACCCCTCCGGGGGCCTCCCAAAGCCAAATAGCTCCAAGTAGGCCATCTAGAATAAGCCATGGATTCCAGAATTGTACAGTGGAATTGCAGAGGCCTCAAGGCCAATTATGAGGAAATGCAGCTACTGATGGACTCTGAGACTCCTGTAGCTGTCTGCCTACAGGAAACATTTCTGAAAGATAGCATCAGCTTCCGAAGCTACAGTGCTTACAGCAAGAATGTTGAGGATGCAGAGAGAGCATCAGGTGGAGTCTGTATCCTTGTGAAGGATAGCATCCCCCATGAGAGGGTAGAACTCCAGACCACACTACAGGCCGTAGCAGCTAGGATAACCCTTCACAAGGTTATCACTTGCTGCAGCCTGTATCTACCACCAGGCGCTCCATTAAACCAAACAGACATGGAGGACCTATTGAAACAACTCCCCCGGCCTTACATAATCTTTGGGGATTTCAATGCCCATAACACCATGTGGGGATCCAACAATACCGACACAAGAGGCCGTATGCTGGAGGATATCTTCCTCCAACATGATTTATGCATACTTAATGATGCATCACCGACCTACTTGCACCCAGGAACTGGATCTCTCACATGCATTGACCTCACCGTATGCGTCCCTGGACTTCTGGACGACTTTAAATGGTCAGTTAGCAATGATCTACGGGGAAGTGATCACTTCCCAATCATCATTGCTAACAATCTCCCCTCATTGGGACGACCTCAGCGGTGGAAACTGAATAAGGCCGATTGGGAACAATTCCAAAAAAGATGCTCAGAGGATATTACAGAAAATATCCTCGATGAACAGAACCCAGCTGATACCTTTGCTAGCAAGCTACTTAGTATAGCCAGGAAAGTTGTCCCCCTAACCTCCGCAAATCCAAAACGGCCTAGCAAACCATGGTTTGATACAGCCTGCAAAAGTGCTATTGGCGATAGGAAAAAACGACTGGCTGCATTTATAAAAAATCCATCCCAGGAAAACCTAAAGCTATTCAGAATAGCTAGAGCAAAGGCTAGACAAACCATACGGTCAGCCAAAAGGAATTCTTGGAGAAGTTTTGTCGGCAGTCTGGATGCCAAAACTTCTGCTAGAGCGGTCTGGAAGGCAGTAAGGCGAATCAAAGGGAAAGAATCAAATGCAATAGGGCATCTGAAAAACCAAGGACGAACTGTCACGTCCCCCAGAGAAATAGCTGACTGCCTTGCATCCTCAATAGCAGAAAAGTCATCCACTGCACATTACACGCCAGAGTTTCAAAAAGTCAAAACCAGGGAGGAAAGACACTCCATTGATTTCAGATCAGAAAACAATGAAGACTACAACAAACCGTTCTCGCTTGAGGAACTGAGGGAATCGCTAGACAAGTCACATGACACAGCGCCTGGAGAAGATGAAATCCATTACCAGTTCCTCAAGCACCTTCCCGAACCCTCATTGGCAGTCCTGCTAGGGGTCTATAACTGTGTGTGGCAAACAGGCGCTTTCCCAAACAGCTGGAGGAAAGCCACAGTTATACCGATACCTAAACCGGGAAGAGACGGCTCTGACCCAGCTAACTATCGACCAATAGCACTAACAAGCTGCATCTGCAAAACCATGGAAAGAATGATTAACAGTAGGCTGGTCTGGTACCTGGAGAGGAACAAAGTGATCTCTAACTACCAGTGCGGATTCCGGCAAGGGCGGACAACAACTGACCACCTGGTAAGGCTGGAAGCTTGTATCAGAAATGCATTACTCAGAAGAGAACATCTAGTAGCTGTATTCTTCGATATAGAAAAGGCCTATGACACAACCTGGAAACATGGCATTCTACGTGACCTGGAGCTTATGGGGCTTAAGGGACATCTTCCCCGTTTTGTGGGGGAATTCCTGAAAGACCGAAAATTTCAGGTTCGAGTGGGCAACACCACTTCTGACACTCATGACCAGGAAATGGGTGTACCCCAGGACAGCATTCTGTCAGTCACCCTGTTCAACATTAAAATAAATAGCATCATAAATGCTCTGTCCCCTGGCATAGAGTGCTCTTTGTATGTTGATGACTTTGTCATTTTTACTTATGGGAAAAACATGAACACCCTAGAAAGAAAATTACAGTTATGTTTAAACAAAATTCAAAATTGGGCAAACGATAATGGTTTTAAATTTTCGGACTCCAAAACAGTTAGTATGTATTTTTGTAATTTAAGGGGACTCCACCCAGACCCTGAACTATTTATACACAAAAAGAAGATCCCTGTCGTGAAAACTACAAAATTTTTAGGCCTCACTCTAGATTCCAAATTTAATTTTCTCCCCCACATTAAGGAACTTAAGAGAAAACGCCAAAAGTCATTAAACATACTTAGAGTGCTCAGCCATACGGACTGGGGAGCTGACAGAGATACTTTGCTGCTGCTATATCGGAGTCTAATTCGATCCAAGCTAGACTACGGATCCATAATACATGGAGCAGCAAGTCGTACCTAAAAATACTGGAACCAATACAAAATGCTGCCCTGCGTCTCTGTCTCGGCGCGTTTCGTACATCACCTATCCCAAGCCTCCATGTGGAGGCTGGAGAACTCCCCATGGATATAAGAATGAAAAAGCTTGCAATGCAGTATATAGTCAAGCTAAAATCCAACCCTACGAACCCTGCTTTCGATTCCATATTTAACCCCACAGAGGTAGAATTATACAATCGAAGGCCTAACGTCATACAGCCGTTAGGTCTTCGAATGAGAAAACCCATCCAAAATTTAACTCCACCCATTGACCAAATCTCTAAAATAGAAACCCCTCAGAATCCTCCTTGGCTAATGAATAAACCCAAATTAAATTTATCCCTCCTTAATTTTAAAAAAGAAAATACAGACCCAAGCATACTACAAGTCCACTTTAGGGAACTGCAAGAGAGCTACGGAGATTGTGGCACCATCTACACAGACGGATCCAAAATGGATGGAAAGGTCGCGTGTGCCTGCTCCTTTCGGAACAAAACAATCTCCCGTAGACTCCCCGATGGCTGCTCCATCTTTACGGCCGAATCGCATGCAATATCGCTTGTACTTATGGCCGTCAAAGCATCAGAAAGGAGGAAATTTATAATCTGCTCCGACTCCAAATCTGCATTGCAAGCTTTGGGGCGGATGAAGACTGACATTCCACTGGTACATAAGAGCCTGAAGCTGTTGGACCAAATAACAGCCGACCATACGGATGTCACCTTCATCTGGGTCCCCTCCCATGTGGGCATTGAGGGAAACGAAGCCGCAGACAGAGAAGCAAAGAGAGCCCTAAATCATGCGGTGTCAGGAACTCAAATTCCCTGCTCAGACCTGAGACAAAGTATTGCCTCTGCCATCTACCAAGAGTGGCAGGACCGATGGGAGGCTGAGACTCACAATAAACTCAGGCAGATTGTGGCGGATGTCAGGCGGCGGTCCACATCTAAGGGTCTGACAAGGCGTGGTAGCACGACCATGTCCAGACTTAGGATTGGCCACACCTACATCACGCACTCTTTTGTGCTGAAGAAAGAAGAGCCCCCACTTTGTGAGTATTGTGACTCTCGCCTCACCGTGGAACATATCCTCATCGACTGCCCCAGATACCAGGATGTCAGGGAAAAATATTTTAGAGCCACTAATTTAAAAACACTATTCAATAATGTCGACCCTGGGAAGGTACTGGGCTTTATCCGGGAAGTGGGGTTGTCTACGAAGATCTGATTTATGAATTCTGTAGACATGTACTATTTACATTAGATTTTTACCAAATTATTAAATTTTTACTACCTCTACTATTTTAACTGTGAATAGACCTTGATTTTAATGATTTGACTGTATGGAATTTGGCCTTTGCTGTGTGGAGGGAGAGTGGCCCTTGAGGGACTGCAGGCACGACATGGCCTAAATTGTGCCGATGTGCCCAAAATCACAAATCACAAATCTTCAACATGAATGAAACAAATTAACACATTTTAAGACGTTTTTTTCATGTTTCTTAACTGAAGATAGGCAAACAGTAATAAACAGACAGTGTAGAGTAGGAGCGCAACAAAGTTCTGCCACAAGTCCCAAGGATCTGCGTAGTTGATATCTTGATCCTCCAGGTACGCATTGCCACTGTGGCTGAGGAAAACCAAAATGTATCATGGATAACTTGGATTATCATTTTGATCATATGTTGTATACAATTCTGAGTCATTGTTGAACAGAAGTCACACATGTTATTTTATTGTTTAAGCATTGATACAGTGGTACAACAAGAAGTGGGCTCAGGTGTATGGTAGAACTTACCAAACAGTTTCGTTGTTGTTACAGAAGTATTTGTCTTTGAATTCAGTGATGTAGAGCGCCTGAAAATATAGAATAAAGAGTAGATGTTTTCAGTGATACATTTGTTAATAGATTTGTGGTTGTGAATGTATAGACATGTATGTATGTGTGTATAATAATAATAATAATCTTTATTGTCCGTAAAAAAATTTGTCATACTATTTGTGCATTTCACCAAACAAACATTATGACTATAAAAAAAAAAAAAATGTACATTCACACCAGACTTTCTCCTAATTTACATGTTAATAGTTTATATCAGATTGTTTCTATTTAATGATTTGATTGATAGGGTAACTAAAGAGTGTTTGTGTCTGTTTGTCTTTGCTATTGGTGTCTTAAATCTCTTTTGTGATGGTAAAATCACAAAATCCTGACTTACAGGCTGATTTTTTATTTCTAGAATCTTTTTAGCTTTTTTATGGATGTTTGTCTCAAACAGCTGCCCAAATGGGGTTTGTTTTTTGCCAATGATTTTACCAGCAGCATTAAGGATTCTATGAAGTTCATTTTTATTTTTAATGCTCAGATTGCTCTATTAGGCACTGGTACTAATACTTAAAATATTGCAGATGTGAGTGTGATAAACATAGCCAAGGCCTTTTCACTAACATTAAACGAGGACAGTTTTCTCATTAATCGTAATCTTTGCTGCGATTTTTTGCTGATATAATCAGTATTTGCAGTAGCATTTAGTTTATTGTCTAGGATAGTACCAAGGTATTTAAAAGTTTGCACTATTTCAATAGTCTCTCCAGCTACAGAAACAATTTCATTTTCCTTCTTTTCCCTACGAAAATCGATTATCATTTCTTTGTTGTTGTTGTTGTTTACATTTAATAATACAAAAATATCTTAACAGTATTTTTCAATGTGTTCTATTTATATGTATGTATGTGTGTATGTAAGTATGAATGCAAGTAGAAGTATTTTGCCCTTTAAAAATTATCGACTATGTTTTTGAGAAATAAAAAAAAGTGTTAATGCATATTTCTATATTTCATCCATTTTGTGACATCATTGACTATGTTCTCGTGACCTACCCTTAAATACTTCTCATAACTCTGTCAACGTCACCCTATGTTCTAGTAGCCCTGAAGTATTTAGATAAACTTTTTGGGGGGTAATTTGTTTACTCTTGTAATATTTATTCCTGGCCTTGATGAGAAATCGTTAGGACTCTCATCTATAATATTATCTCTGCTGGTTCTTTGACAAACTCCTTTGAAACTCGCCAAAGAGGTTGAAAGACCCAGTTATGTCCCACCAAAGAAGAAACTCTATAGCCGCTACTGGACCCCATAGAGAAAGCTCTGGTGCCGCTACTGGACCCCATAGAGAAAGCTCTGGTGCCGCTACTGGACCCCATAGAGGAAACCCTGGTGCCGCTCCTGTATCCCATAGAGGAAACCCTGGTGCTGCTCCTGGATCCCATAGATGAAACCCTTGTGCTATTCCTGGATCCCATAGATGAAACCCTGGTGCTGCTACTGGATCCCATAGGGGAAACCCTGGTGCTGCTCCTGGATCCCATAGATGAAACCCTGGTGCTGCTACTGGATCCCATAGATGAAACCCTGGTGCTGCTCCTGGATCCCATAGATGAAACCCTGGTGCTGCTCCTGGATCCCATAGATGAAACCCTGGTGCTGCTCCTGGATCCCATAGATGAAACCCTGGTGCTGCTACTGGATCCCATAGGGGAAACCCTGGTGCTGCTCCTGGATCCCATAGATGAAACCCTGGTGCTGCTCCTGGGTCCCATAGATAAAACCTGGTGCTGCTCCTGGATCCCAGAGAGGAAACCCTGGTGCTGCTCCTGGATCCCATAGAGGAAACCCTGGTCTGGTGCTGCTCCTGGATCCCATAGAGAAAACTCTCGTGTCGCTACTGAATCCCATGTTTGTCTGTGCCAGTGATCCCCACATTATTTTGGCCTAAGGATCATTAAAACATCCGACATGCACGTCGCTGTCAGCATCAACACATGTACAAATAAAATCGCCGATTCTCTGATGGAACAGTCTCGTCAGCATAGTTATTCACTGTTGGCAGAAGTTTGTACGGACCGATAGTAGCCCAAGTGTTTGGGCAATACTGATGCATCCATTGCTTCTCCACATAGTGAGAGCAATAGTTCGATTCTTTGTTAGATTTCTAGTGTGAGCTAGTTAGCCTGTATGAAGCAAGGATTGAATAAAAGGCTTCCTATTGTAAAACTTACCGACAGAGCATATTTAAAAAAACTCAAATACTGAGCCCAGTACAGCCAAGGTCCCACAGAGTTCAAACTAATTAGAAATCCTCCTAAAAGCTGGAGAGAAACAGAAATACAATTTTAGAAAAAAGAAACTGTTAGACAAAGTAGACTAATGTCAATGTTACTGTAGGAAATCAAATATTTCAAAAATTCAATATGTTGATTTAAAATGGTAAATCACGTAACTGTTGGTACAGCTTACAACATTGATAGAAAGATATGAGATGGTACATTCTTATTTTATTTACACTAATATAATAATGCAATAAAATATAAAGATTTATGTTACGGTAATTAAGATTCAATATAATCTTTTTTTTTTTTGTTCACTTCTAACCCTAAAGTATTTTAAAGTGTTAATTTTTCTCCAGTGTGTTTAAACACCAAGTTTTGTAAGACTCAAAAGTAAAGTAGCAATTATACATAAAACACTGAACCATAATCTTCAAATACAAAAACAAAATCTAATAAAATACTCAGAAAGACACAAAGATAAAGGCACATTCCTCATCCCATATGCTAGGACAAATTAGTACTAATGCTCCTTCTTCCCTAGCGCTATTAGAGCATGGAATGGGTTGCCTGAGCCAACCTGGAAAACCAATGATTGGCAGAATTTAAGTCATTGGTTAAAATGCAGGACTAGATCCATCTCGCGTAGGACCTAATCATCGTTTTTTGAAGTAACGTCTATATTATATAAGATAAAGTTAAAAAAAAAATAAAGATAAAAGTGAATTAGAAGTGTGAAAAATCAATAGGACTTTAATACAATAACTTCACATCACATAAAGAAGGCAGTATTTGTCCTGACTGTGTAATTTTTTAATATTTTTTTTTTTTTGCTAAGATGGTAACAATAAAAGTGTAGTTTTATTTCATTACTGGAAAGAAGAGAATTTCTTTTTAAAAGCTGCAACAGTACTGGCATTTTTATGTCAATTAGTTTAAAATATGTAGTCCTCTGATGAGATAAAGTCCTGGAAGAAAGTTCTAGAGAGAGAAATGTTACATTTTATTTCCTGCCGTCCTAAACTCAAAACCCAAACCCAAACCCTGAAATGCGCCAAGAAACAAATGCTCGCAGTATTTTATAGCTTCAGACCATGAGTGTTGATATTTTGAAGCGAATGGGCCATACATTTAGTTTGATAGGACTTTTCCAAAAGAATCTTCTTATAAACTACAGACGTTCCTTGAAAAAAAAGGAAGATAATTACGTCCTACGCAACTATGCTTATCCATGTGATAATGCAGTCGTGCTTGTCAACTATAACTCTACTAAGTCATTGCTTTCCTGGCTGAGTCGCACGCTCCATGCTACAATACCTTAGGGAAGGAAAGGCACTTGTATGGAAAAAGAAATTTGACTATACCTATATATATATGTGAGTAGCCTACTTATTTTATTCGGTTTGTTATATTTTTGTAGTTGACTGACTGACAAATTATGGATGGTAAAGTACTAACACTAATACAAACACTTCAGATTATGGATGGTAAAGTACTAACACTAATACAAACACTTCAGATTATGGATGGTAAAGTACTAACACTAATACAAACACTCCAGATTATGAATGGTAAAGTACTAATACAAACACTCCAGCACCAAAACACTCGCCACTGCCTTGCATCCCAATTTGCTTAAAAATGTTTGATTTAGAAAAAGGAGAGGTGTCGAAACGGGCATTCTACTTTTCCCTCTGTGACAAGCTAAATAGAAAAACAGGGGTCGGGAAAGTAGCGCGGTGTGCTTTCTGCTTTGCCAATGCTAAGTACTTACTGGGTTAAATAAAAAAAAAATGTTGTACCGAGTCCTAGTACTTAATAAAAAAAATATCTTTACAAAGGATAATACTATATAGGTTTAGTTCAAAGAGCTTTACCAAAGCTTAGTAGCCTACTACATAGATTTCATTAACAGAGCTTTACCAAGGCCTAGGGACTTTTTATTTTCATATAAAAATTATTATTCACTGGGCTGTCTTCATATTCAAACATAGATAGATTTTTAAAAATGAAAATATTAAGAAAAAAAAACGTAAGCTACCATCATGAGAACATAGCACATCCCCAGTACAATTTGCGCCACTGCGAACACACTGACAGTAGAACTGACCAGAAGACACAGAGCAGACGACCCCATGGCTGTACAGAAGAGACAAAAAGTGAACAGGAAGAAGTGCTCTGCTCCGCTGTTTAATCCTGTAAGAATCAATGAACTCGACTCTAAAATAAAGTAACATGAATATGAAACTGAATCTATTATAGAGACTAAAATCACCACAGAACTTTTAGCAATTTTATTATTTAGCAACTGCAATAGATAATTTGTTAATTAACAGTGTTGATCAAGATCTATTACTTTTTATTAATAAAACGGATTCAGAGAGAATAATTTAGTTTTGAACTGCGTCGGCCATAAAAAAAATGTCAAGACTAAATTGCATTAAGGTTTTGAGAATTAATTAGAAATTTAGGGATATTCTCAAAGTTTTGGATGTCCAAGGTATATTCTTGATCTACTTACCAACAGAAAAATAAACAGTAGACGAGAGAATGAGGACTGGCACCAGTCGGAGTGGGACCATATCAAACAGAACTTTGACCAGGAAGTAAGCAGAGACACGGTAGAAGCCACTGATGTTCTCGTGCCTGGGAGGAAACAGAAACATACAGGAACTTTTTAGAAATGTATAGAATCTAGAGTTGTGTTCAACGTGGTGCACTGTAGTTCGCCTGACAGCTAACTTTGTCACCGCCCAACTCTTGAACTTCACTCGATATCTCTGTAAACAATGGCGCGTGTAGGGTTCAGAGGATTTCATAGCTTCAGGATTCAACATGGCATTAAAAAAATGAGGAGCTGTTTACTATAATGAACTAAGCGAAAGTCCTATTATTCTTTTTTATCTTTACTTTTCTTCTTCATTTAGTCTATATCTTTGACTTTTTTGTATTTTATTTTATTTTGTTTAATTTGATGTTTTTCTTTGTTTTATTCTTCTTTTGTACCAATACATTTAAATTTCTCGTTACCACCAAAATAACACAAATCTTGTAAACTATCCATAATCCTCTAAACGTGTCTTGTAGCGTAGAAGCAATGTGCATTTTTCTGTAAATAATATTCTGACTTCGTGCCAGTTCATGGTTACGTTCTCTAGTGTTTGAGAACTTCTTACTTGAATCAGTTTGCTTTTAAACTAACTAGCCCTATGTACAAAAGTTTAAACATTTATTTACATAAAGATTTTTCTTTCTTGAATAAAGACTTCCACCGCAGACAAATTGAAAAACAATTGGATCATAATCATGAAAAATAAAACTCCAGACCTGAAAATAAATGTGAACACAATATAAGAGTACATTAGAAGTAAACAAAAAAACAAACAATTAGTTTTATTTAAAACATGGAAGTGTACAAATAAAAATCAATAGGACTATAATAGTAAAGCTTTAAATCACATAAAGAAATAATTGTGGAAAACAAACTAATGGGATGTTTGGGTAAAACAATAGTATAGCATTCTCGTATTCAAACCATGCAACAGCAGAGATGCCACATTAATTTAGTAAGCAAAAGTCAGATCTCATGTTTTAGTCCATTATCCGCAGTGCTTTTTGTAGCCTATTAATACCCATATGATGTTGCACAAACTTTTCTGTCCGATGCCTCCCACACTTCTATCTGATGCCTCTGTCGCAACTATTGAATTTGTTGCTCATTAACTCATTGACTGTGGTGTTGTTGTTTTTTTTAAAATGCTACTTCTAAAAAAAAAAAAAGAAAATGTTCCAAACATGGCTAAAACAAAAATTTATTATTTAAGTACCAATGAAGCTATAGTAACATATTTGGTATCAAAGTAAAGTTAAATGAATGGAGAATGTGAAAATGAAAACATCTTTCTATTTAAATATAAGATACAAATTATAATCTAAATAATACGACACTCAGAAAAAAAATAGATGCCAACTTTAGAACTTTTGAGACCTAAATTTAGATTTTGTTCTTTGCATTACTGTTGAAACAGCATATTTAGACTATTTACAGCATTTTCAAAAAGAAATGTGATAAAACAGTCAATAAAAAATTATGAATCATTGATTATATTATTATTTTTACCTGTTTTTTTAGTCAGAAAAAAAAGTGAAAATTATTGCTCTTTTCATTACTACCAATAACAATAGATACCAGTACTAAATCTATCAACCAAATGCACTCAAATATTATGTACATTTGAATCAATGGGATATAGATCTAGATTTGTCTTCTTTTTATTTGCCTAGAACATCTTTCATTCTAATACTAGACCAGTGCAAGACATAGGCTAGCGAGACATCAAAGCCTAAATTTCTAACTCGATGCAGGACAATAAAAATCCTAATTCATTTTACCTAAGATTTAGACATCTAATAGATCATTATTAGTGTTCCTTTGTGATAAATTATGGATTTAGAATAGTTTTATATTTTACTTTTATTTAGTAGTAAACCTTTTGGAGTGCAACTTGAACCAGTATAGTGATGGTGATGATTTTTACCAAAAAACAATACTAAAAAAAATTGCTAGAAAATATACCAAGAAAAGGCCCAGCATGGTGGATGAATATTGGATTTAGATCTGCCATTTCTGTTGTTTTCATTTATCTTAGGCTTAGATCTATAGGAATCTACAAAGGTGTAAAGATAAAAGCATAGATCTAGTCAACCTTGATCTACATTCAAGACCTAGGCTAAGGCCTAAGCATAAGGCAATACTAGATCTAAATCTAAATGCTAATAATGTCCAAGTCTGCTTCATCCTATGCTAAATCTTGATCAAGATCTTCATTATTACAATTCATAAAATTATAAATAAAACAATAATAAAGCTTCTTCAGTAGTAAACATTGTGGGTGTATCTTGGACAAGCATAGCCATGATGTTGTAGATTTTTACAGATAAACAATTCTAAAAAAAAAAGAAAATGGGCAAAAATGCCCAAAGTGGATGATTATTTGATGTAGATCTATCATTTCCTTTCTTTTTATTTATCATAAGCTTAGAATAATAGATCTTATCTTATCTTATATAATACAGACGTTACTTCAAAAAAGAAGATGATTACGTCCTACGCGTCATGCATTTAGTCATGCATATTAACCAATGACTTAAATTCTGCCAAGTCACTGGTTTTTCTGGCTAGCTCAGGCAACCCATTCCATGCTCTAATAGCACTAGGGAAGAAGGAGTATTTGTACAAATTTGTCCTAGCATATGGGACGATGAATGTGCCTTTATTTTTGTGTCTTTCAGAGTATTTTATTAAATTTTGTTTTTTGTATTTGAAGATTATGGTTCAGTGTTTTATGTATAATTGCTACTTTACTTTTGAGTCTTCTGTCCTGAAGGCTTTCTAAATTTAGTGATTTTACTAATGGTGTTACCCTAGTCAAATGTGAATATTCGTTTGTTATGAATCTCACTGCTCTATTTTGTGTTTGTTCCAGTTTCTTAATGTTTTCTTGAGTTGAGGGGTCCCACACGGTGGATGCATATTCTATTATTGGCCTAACCAAGGTTAAATAACATTTTAGTTTTATGTTCTTATTTGATTTATAGAAATTTCTTTTAATAAACCCTAATGCTTTGTTGGATTTTTTTATAGTTTCATCAATATGTGGATTCCATGACAGTTTTTCATTTATTATAACACCTAGGTATTTTGCGTTTTTAGTCTGTGTTACTGGTTTGCCATGAATAAGATAAGTGGAATTAATTTGTTTTAGTTTTTTTGTTACTCTTAACAACTGACATTTTTCTGGGTGGAAAGACATGCTCCAATTTGATTCCCATTTCTGTAATTCATCTAATTCTCTTTGTAAAATATCTGTGTCTTGTTTTGTTTTTATTGTTCTATATATTATGCAATCGTCTGCAAATAATCTGACTTTTGTTCCTGAACTAATGCAATTTGGTAAATCATTTATGTAAATTAAAAATAGTAGTGGACCCAAAACTGTTCCTTGAGGTACACCTGAGTTTACTGTTATTGGTGTTGATTTAGAGCCATTTATTATTACAGATAAAAGCTTAGATCTAGTCAATCTCGATATACAGTGAATACACTCTGCTACACCTAGCCTACTGACAATAATAGATTTAGATCTAAATACTATTAATATACTGTTATGACCCTATTGGCGGCGCAAAAGGGTTAACTATAGGCTCAGTTGACACACACGAGAATCACTCAGGTCAGCGGGGGCCATGGACAAGGGACAGTACTACGATTACATGATTACACGCAAATATGACCAATGTTATGGTCATGTGATCGAAAGCCTGCGTGTACGAGTGACACAGTGGATAGAAAAGCGGGAGTTCAAGACCGGAGAGCGTCGAGACCAGCACAGTTAGTCGCCATGAAATCGGTCCTGGTTGAGTCCTGATGTGTTGATGTACAAGTCCAGAAAGAGAGACAGTAGAGTTCTTTAAGTTGGTGATGTACAGAGTGACATTTTAGTTGTTGATGTGTTTGACGCCAATTGTCTAGTATTGGCTGTTATCTACTTATTCACTCATTATTAAAGTACCAGATTATTTGTAGCCTTGTTGTCAAGTTCTTGATGTGTTGATGTATGGTGTTGTGTTTAGCAGTGTTTACAGAAGGTCTGAAAAGGAGGGAGAATCGTAACATTGGTGTCAGAAGTGGGATCCTTTCTGGCTGAAATGTCTTCGAAGAAACTACTTAACCAGTTGTTGGTCAAAGAATTAAGGCAAGAACTTCGCGAGAGAGGTCTGCAGCTCAACGGTAACAAAGAAACACTAACAGAACGCCTAAGACAGGCCCTTATTGAGGAAGATCAAGATCCAGATGAATACATATTTGAATTAAACCCAGATATGACAGAGATCCTGAGTAACATGCAGGGCCAGATGGACTTAATGAAGGAGAGCCTCAAGAAAATAAACGCCATGAATGAAAAAGTAAATGAACAGATGAGCTCTATGAACGAGAAGATTGACCAGAGAGTCAACACTGTGGAAAAAGAAATGGAAGAGATAAGGACTCATGTCCAAGAACAACTGAGCAAGGAACGGGGTACTAGAACAAAAACATTAGTGCCCGAAATCTCTGTGAAGATAAAGCCGCCTGTGTTTGATGGATCCATCTCATGGACTGTTTACAAAAGACAGTTTGAGGCAGCGGCCAAGGTTAATAACTGGAACACTGAAGAAGAGAAAGCGACTGCTCTGGTGTTGGCTTTAAGAGGGAAGGCAGCAGAACTGCTCCAGTCAATGACAAATCAACAAGATTACGCTGCCATTGTTAAGGCTATGGAGCTCCGTTACGGAGACGAACATTTACAAGAAGTTTATAGAGTTCAGTTGAAAACCCGACAACAACGCCCCGGTGAAACCTTGCAAGAGCTAGAGGCGGACATAGAACGTCTTGCTCATTTGGCATATCCAACAGCAGCACAAGACTTTCTGGACGTCGTTATCACTGATGCATTCATTGATGCTATTCGAGATCCAGAACTGAAGAAGGCAATAAGAATCAGTGGTAAGCGCAAATCCAGCGAAGCCCTGGTCTACGCCCTTTCCTATGAAGCCGCCAAAGACACTTCTAAGAATATCCATCATGGGCGTATGCTGGAAGTCCAAGAAGAAGATCTTACACAACTTCTCAGAAGGGTAACTGAAGTGCTAGAAGAACGCAGACCAAATAAGAAGCAAGAAGGACAGAATAGAACCAGTGTACGTTGTTGGAATTGTGGAGAACCTGGACATCTACAAAGGAACTGCACGAGAAGATTTCCCCGACAAACAGAGTATCAGCACAGACCGGAGACAGATGCAGGGTCAGGTGCTCATGTCTACCAGGGAAACTAACTTTCGCCGGTTTTATGGGGCAAAAATCGGCGACCAAGAACATGACAGCCCCTGCAACTATAATTCCAGTCGCTGTGTTAGGGAAGAATAACAGTCTGTACATCAATGGTAAAATTGGATCTCGAAATTACCGTTTTCTTCTAGATACTGGTGCCTCACGTTCAGTCATTCGTCCAGACATTGTCAAAAAGAACGAAATCAAGAAAGTGAACTCTTACTCCTTGAAGACGGCCAGTGGAGAGATGATGCCTATACATGGACTGACAAATATAAACTTTGAGCTCGGGCATCAGTCATTTATACATGAATTTCTGATCGCTAACATTACGGATGACTGTATTATTGGGCTTGATTTTATGCAGAAATGTGGATTCTCTCTAAACATCGGAGGTGGTACTTTGAAATGTGGTGATGTTGAGATTCCCTTGCTCGGGGATGAAGAAGAAGAGAATGGTCAAATAAAAAGAATCCTTTTAACAGAAGATACAAGTTTGCCAGCTCAGTCTGAAGCAATTATCTGGGGAAAGTTAGAGCATGGTCAAACTGCAACGATGACGGCGATAGTGGAAGGCATTGAAAATGACAACAGCGGAATGGCAGTAGGAAAAACATTGGTCCTTGTCGGAAAAGATCAAAAGGTGCCCGTCAGAATCATGAACCTCGGCCTACAGGAGAGACATCTAGAGAAAGACAGCCCCATCGCAATATGTAATACTCTTGACCTGATCAGAAACTGTAATAATGATATCACGATCGTTAATTCCAGCAAACCTTTCAATCCACAAATCACCAAGCTCCTGACAGAAATGAAAGTGAATTTATCAGATGAGCAGTACAGCAAAGCAAAACAGTTGATCATGGAATTTGCAGATATTCTGCCATCTGATGAAACAGACTGCGGACGGACAAACATGGTACAACATCGAATAGACACTGGAAACACCAGACCGATTCGACAACCACCACGTCGCTTGCCGCTAGCAAAACAACAAAAAGCTATGGACATGATAGAGGGAATGACGCAGCAAGGAATCATTGAGCCCTCAAATAGTCCTTGGTGTTCACCTATTGTCTTAGTAAAGAAGAAGGATGGATCTATGCGATTTTGTGTAGATTACAGAGCTCTGAATGAAGTCACACATAAAGATAGTTATCCACTTCCTAGAATCGACGATACTTTGGACACGCTTGCAGGGTCCCAGGTATTTTCTACTCTCGACCTAAAGAGTGGGTATTGGCAAGTTGAAATGCATCCCAAAGATAGAGAGAAAACCGCCTTCTCTGCTGGCAACGGCCTCTGGCAATTTACTGTAATGCCATTCGGTCTCTGCAACGCACCAGCCACCTTTGAACGATTGATGGAGAGGGTTTTACGAGGACTTCATTGGACCACATGCCTTGTTTACCTTGATGACATTATTGTCATTGGCAAAACGTTTGAAGAACACCTGGCAAATCTGAAGGAAGTATTTCAACGGATAAGAAGTGCGGGAATGAGACTCAGCCCAAAGAAGTGTTCCTTATTCAGGAAAAACGTTAAGTACCTTGGTCACATTGTGTCAAATGACGGAGTCAGCACTGACCCTGACAAAGTTGAGGCAGTGAAACGATGGCCTACGCCAATTAATATCCATGAGCTGAAAAGTTTCTTGGGACTCTGTACATACTACCGACGTTTCGTGCCGAATTTCTCCAACATCTGTAAGGTCCTTCATCAACTGACAGAACAAAGGAGGCCATTTATTTGGACATCTGAATGTCAAGAAGCTTTCGAGAGGCTGAAAAACACACTATCCTCATCACCAGTATTGGCCTACCCCATTCCAGGGAAGACATTCATACTCGACACAGATGCAAGCAACACTGGAATAGGCGCAGTCTTGTCCCAAAAGGTGGATGAAGCTGAACGAGTCATCGCATACTTCAGTCGAAGCCTATCGAGAGCTGAAAGGAACTACTGTGTGACGAGACGTGAATTGCTGGCTGCTGTAGATGCAATAAAACATTTCCACAAGTACCTATACGGGCAGAAATTTATCTTAAGGACAGATCACGCAGCCCTGCAATGGTTGCTTTCATTTAAGAGCCCTGAAGGTCAGGTAGCAAGGTGGATCGAACGTCTTCAAACCTATGAATTTGAAACTAAGCACCGAAAAGGGCAAATTCACCAAAATGCTGATACACTGTCTCGACGACCCTGCAAATCAGAATGTAAGCACTGCAAGAAGGCTGAAGAACAGGAGGTAGCTATCAATTGTCATCGGCTCGGAATAGATGTTTCCGGACCCTGGTGTGATAAAAGGATTCGAGAGGATCAAATGCAAGATGAAGATCTGGCTCCCATTCTTCTATGGAAAGAAGATGGACAACGGCCAGATTGGAAAGACATCTCTGAGAAGGGGGTAGCCACCAAGGCGTACTGGGCTCAGTGGGACTCGCTGACGTTGGTCAATGGTGTCATCAAAAGGGTTTGGGAATCTGCTGATGGAACATCCAAACGCCTTCAGCTGATGTTACCGAAGGTGAGAGTTGCTGAAGTACTGAAAGAGATGCATAATGGCGCTAGCGGATCTCATCTTGGTGTCAATAAGACTCTGGAAAAGGTTTGTCAGCGGTTCTACTGGTTCAGATATAGAGAGGATGTAGAGGAATGGTGTCGAAGGTGCGACATATGTGCGGCAGCAAAAGGCCCTCGTCGCAAAACTAGGGGTCTTTTGCAACAGTATAATGTTGGTGTTCCATTCGAGAGGATCGCAATAGATGTAGCAGGCCCATTTCCTGAAACCAAGAAAGGAAACAAATACATCTTGGTAGTCATTGACTATTTCAGCAAATGGCCAGAAGCTTATGCCATACCAAATCAAGAAGCTATCACAGTGGCCGAAACACTCGTGGATAACTGGATCAGTCGCTTTGGTGTACCTAACGAGTTGCACTCTGACCAGGGAAGGAACTTCGAGTCCAAAGTTTTCCAGGAGATGTGCAAGACACTTGGCATCGAAAAGACTCACACGACAGCTCTCCATCCGCAATCTGATGGGATGGTAGAGCGATTCAACAGAACCCTAGAACAACATCTGTCTAAGGTTACTGATGACCGACAAGACGACTGGGACACCCATATCCCCATGTTCCTCATGTCATACAGAGGATCCGTTCATAGCACCACAGGATATGCCCCAGCGAAGATGTTATTTGGTTGTGAGCTTCGTCTACCATGTGACCTGTTATTTGGGATTCCGAGAGATACGCCAGTGTCTTCAACTGAATATGTCACCAATCTCCGAAGACGATTGGAGAATGCTCATGTATTGGCCCGCAGAAACATCAAGACCAACAGTGACCTGATGAAAACAAGGTATGACAGACGGGCCAATACGTCGGGGTTCCATGAGAATGATCTAGTGTGGCTCTATAACCCACAGAGACGAAAAGGCAGATCCCCAAAACTCCAAAGAGACTGGGAAGGTCCATACCGTGTCGTAAAAAGAATAAACGACGTGGTCTACCGGATACAGAAAAGTCCACGGTCCAAACTGAAGGTTGTCCACGTTGATCGACTCCATCAGTACCGTGGTGAAATAGAATCTGTTCGGGACGAACAGATCTAAGAAGGGGGCAGTGTTATGACCCTATTGGCGGCGCAAAAGGGTTAACTATAGGCTCAGTTGACACACACGAGAATCACTCAGGTCAGCGGGGGCCATGGACAAGGGACAGTACTACGATTACATGATTACACGCAAATATGACCAATGTTATGGTCATGTGATCGAAAGCCTGCGTGTACGAGTGACACAGTGGATAGAAAAGCGGGAGTTCAAGACCGGAGAGCGTCGAGACCAGCACAGTTAGTCGCCATGAAATCGGTCCTGGTTGAGTCCTGATGTGTTGATGTACAAGTCCAGAAAGAGAGACAGTAGAGTTCTTTAAGTTGGTGATGTACAGAGTGACATTTTAGTTGTTGATGTGTTTGACGCCAATTGTCTAGTATTGGCTGTTATCTACTTATTCACTCATTATTAAAGTACCAGATTATTTGTAGCCTTGTTGTCAAGTTCTTGATGTGTTGATGTATGGTGTTGTGTTTAGCAGTGTTTACAGAAGGTCTGAAAAGGAGGGAGAATCGTAACAATACTAATATAGATATAAATTCATAAATAAATACGCTAAATTTAGACTTACCTCAGCACTATTACCTGGATCTAATCTAATCTATATATCTAGATCAAATTCTTCATTATTACTATTTATTTGTGATAATTTTTAGAATAATTATAAAGTTTCTTCAGTAGTAAACATTGTGGGTGTGTCTTGGACTAGCGTAGTCATGGCGACGTTTTTTTTACATGGTAAAAAGAGTAAAAATAAATGTCTAAATAATGCCAAAAGCTTCAAATTTCTATGTAAACAAAGGATGAACTCTTTTTATAAAGTACAAATAGTTCCACTGTTGTTAGTTAAAAAATTTAATTTAAAAATGCAACGAAACAAAGGTAGGATATTAACGTCTATGGGATAGACGTTCCGTGCGTTTAGGGGCAGTCAGACCGTCTATGAGATAGACGCTCCGCACTCATTGAGCTAATATGTTCTTAGTCTAATAGCGCCGATGTCCTCAATAGGCGATGACGTCATTTGCGCTATTTTCTTTTTCTTGTATAGTGTTAGCAGATGATCTCCCCTTGCTACTTTGTCGTAATTTCTTATGACATAAAACGATTACGTAGTAAGACTTTCGTAGTTAATCGTCTGTTTTATTCTCTCCATCTTGTACTGTGGAGCCAAGTTGTATTTTGTGAGCTCTTGAATTTCTCCTTGGATCTGATAGTGGATAGCCTTATCATTGTTCCTTGGATATATTTTTTAAAGGATTATTTTGACCCCTGTTTAGGGTAAGTTTTATTTTCACATTATATAGACAATATAGTTGTTTGTATTTGGATTCGATCGTATTTATATTTTTATAATTAGATCAGAAGATTAGAAGAATCTATTCTTTATCTTTTTATAGGGTCTCAGTCTCGGCCTCAGTATTGAGATCTCAGCTTGAGGCTCTACAGGACTGACGGTTTCCATCTCAGTTAGTCTGTCTGACGTTTCAAGTTTGTTTTACGAGTCTGAGGTTCCAGATTGCGGGTTGCTGTGTCCAGACCTGGTGGTACAGTTCGAAATTGTGAGTTTTGGTGTTACTATGAACTTTTGCTATCTCTTGGATAGGGGATATATGGACTTGTCATGAAGATGTTGTCGTGAAATATTGTTGAAGGCAATATTACTGAACCTTATAATTTAAGGTGCATGTGTTTGTTTATTTATTGCAATCATATTACAAGTATTGAAATTCCACATCACATTATATGTATTTATATTGTGCTTATCATTATCATTGATCAGATCGCATTGTCATTGTCAATATATCATTAGATTAAATTCATAATTTTATTTAAATCATCATACACTTCGTTTATTAGTTTATGCACAACTGGATGTGTCTGGTGTGTCTGGTGTGTCTGGTGTGTCTGGTGTGTCTGGTGTGTCTGGTGTGTCTGGTGTGTCTGGTGTGTCTGGTGTGACTGTTGGGCTGAACTTGGGACAAAATTAATATTAACTTATCAATTTTATTATAACACACACACATTGAAATAATATTAATTTTAATACCTAGACACATTAATACATAATAATATTCAATATTATAAATAAAACTTAAGACCTGACAGCCTCCCACACTTCTATTTGATGTCTCACACACTTCTATCTGATGCCTCACAAATTTCTATCTGATGCCTCACACATTTCTATCTGATACCTCCCACACTTCTATCCGATGCTTCCCACACTTCTATCTGATGCCTCTCACACTTCTATCCGATACATCACACACTTCTATCAGATGCCTTCTACACTTCTATCTGATGCCTCACACACTTCTATCAGATGCCTTCTACACTTCTATCTGATGCCTCACACACTTCTATCTGATGCCTCACACACTTTTCTTATGCCTAAACACATCTATCTGAAGCATCACACACATCTATCTGAAGCCTCACCCACTTCTATCTGAAGCCTCACATACTTATATCTGAAGCCTCACATACTTCTATCTGAAGCCTCACACACTTCTATCTGACGCTTCAGACACAAGACACAGCAGGAAGACGTCTATCAGACCCCATACACTCACCTATCTTTGAAAGTTTTTGATGGATCACTTCCAACGTTCCAGTAAATGGCCGCAAGGACAGCTGAAAATATAACGGATGTTGCAATCTGAAAAATATAACGGATGTTGCAATCTGAAAAATATAACGGATGTTGCAATCTGAAAAATATAAAGGATGTTGCAATCGGAAAAATACATAATGGATGTTGCAATCTGAAAAATATAACGGATGTTGCAAATGTGTAATGAACAGTTATCAGAAGAGTGAACTTTTATTTTTTGTTCCCTTTGTTTTTAATGACAAATGTACAATAAAATAACAAAATACCACTTTTTAATAAATACACTGTTTTATGACAGAATTAGGCATTAGATTATAAACAAAATGTTATGACTTACTGTAAAAATCGCTAATTGTGGATTTCTGATTAAATTGACTAAAGCTCTCTTGGCAACAACAATTACCTAAAAAAAAGTGTGACGAATATTAAATGTCACAATTACTGTTGTATATCTCAATACTGCCAGATTTATCTCCATCTTTCTATACAAAACGAAATAATTATTACCACTAATTTATTAGCTAATTGGTTATTTTTATTGATTCGTGATTTGTCATAGATGATCTATACAGATATGAACTTGACCCTAGACTTGGAGGTGTCATATAACGTGTACAAGGTTGGTACCAGATAGTGTGAGTTGATAGAAGCTTCGTTATAATTACGTTTCTCTTGACCGCATACAAGAATTGAATTTTCAAATAGAAATCATGAAAAGATTGAACACAATCGTATATCGAGGGTAGTCTCCCCCTATTTGTAGCTTCCTGAACTCATTTAGAAATTAAAAGTTCTCTAAGTTTCTGGTATTGGAAACCACTTATCTCCCCTTACATTGTTTCTCGTCTGGGTAGAAACTGGAAACTACGCGAAGACAAATTGTAAAAATACAATTTCCTGTCTACATTTTAATTCTACAACTGCTCTTGGTAGCACCATCATATTATTGAGCCCAGACACACGGGTACACCTCTGTCTACGAGAAAGAATATCAAAACTAAAGTGATGGAGATTTATCCAATTTTATCTCATAGACTTAGTTGTTTTCTCACCTGGTGACCAAAAGAAGTTGCGTAGTCGACAGCTTTATGTTTCAGACCATCATTAGATTTATAGAGAGCGTATATTGCTTGAGCTTCTTGCTGGAGACTGAACAATCATACAAACTTGGTTTATTTTTGTTATGATCAGGAACACGCAAAGGTAATGCAAGAGTCTAAGTTAGGATAAAAGTAATTCTAAAACTAGCCTTTCAATTGAACATCTTGAACAAACTTACATCCAATTCCAAACTGAGTTCCGAAAGCCATCTACCAGCAGCTCGTGCGGAGATTGTAAAGTGGCTGCAAAAATAAACACACGTCGTGAATGTTTTAAATCAAGGGAGGTAAATGTGGGGGAATGTCTTCATTTTTGGAGCAGAAGACCAAGATTGGATAAAGATAAACACTAGCGACACTTTCAGAAGAAGTTACTGTTATTTGTATGTCTTAATATGTCTTTAGTAGGAAGTTCTCTTTGTCTTTTTAAGAAAAAAACATAGTATAAAAACTATGGACACTTGGACACTAAAGTATCTTTTAAACAGAGTTTTGAAAAGATCATTAAAGAATGTGTAAATATGAAAACTGCTTCGAATTTTCAAAACATTAAATGAAGAAGTAAGTTAATGTCCTCTATTACGGTGGTTGAGGCATTAATTCATGTGACTATGCAGACTCAGTTGCAATCAACAAAATTTTCTACACCTGATACAGATAATGTCTTTGCCCACAAGGGGTCTATGTAATCTCCATTTTCGCCGTCTGCTCAGGTCTTCGGTAAGGACTTTTCTTTAGGTCTCAAACGTTTTTTTCCCGCGACCTTCTATGAGATCTCTCCAGCTGTCTCTCTCAGATACCAACTGCTGCCAGCTTTCTCTCTCAGATACCAACTGCTGCCAGCTGTCTCTCTCAGATACCAACTGCTGTCAGCTGTCTCTCTCAGCTACTAACTGCTGCCAGCTGTCTCTCTCAGTTACCAACTGCTGCCAGCTGCCTCTCTCAGCTACCAACTGCTGCCAGCTGTCTCTCTTTCGATACATCGTCATACGGGAGAGGCGTCCATTCCAGTGCAACAGTCCAACGGTAAATAGTGTCTCTACCGTTCATCGTATTTAAAATACTAAGAGTAAGTACAAATGACTAGTACACGATAGTTAAGGAGATTCGTCGTCGGCGGTGAGAAATAAGAAGCCATCTCCAAAGCAACCCGAATGACTAGACTCTTTAAATGGATCCGATTACTCATGTCTATAATTGTTCTTTTGTCATACATAAAGCTTATCTTTTTTATTGTAGATGATAACAAGCCAAATATTTTTTTTAAATACCTAAAAGAAACAAACGTATAAAGGGGAATAGCTCCATGTTTACAGCCATATATCTAGATATTGTAATATTTATTTCCCTTTAATAAATAGTTTACAATAATAAATTAATTAATTGGTTGATTTTTTATTGATTCATGAATATTTGTGCAAAGTTTCAATTTGATCCGAGAATGGGAAGTGGTAGAAATGACGTTCAAACTATGTACCAGACAGACAGAGTGAGTTGATAGAAGTTTTGTCCCAATCAGACAGAGTGAGTTGATAGAAGCTTTGTACCAGACAGACAGAGTGAGTTGATAGAAAATTTGTACCAGACAGAGTGAGTTGATAGAAGATTTGTACCAGACAGACAGAGTGAGTTGATAGAAGATTTGTACCAGACAGACAGAGTGAGTGATAGAAGCTTTTGTACCAGACAGACAGAGTGAGTTGATAGAAGCTTTTGTACCAGACAGACAGAAAGCGTCGATAGAAGCTTTGTACCAGACAGACAGAGTTGATAGAAGCTTTGTACCAGACAGACATAGTGAGTTGATAGAAGCTTTTGTACCAGACAGAGTGAGTTGATAGAAGCTTTTGTACCAGACAGACAGAGTGAGTTGATAGAAGCTTTTGTACCAGACAGGCAGAGTGCGTTGATAGAAGCTTTGTACCAGACAGAGTGAGTTGATAGAAGCTTTTATACCAAACAGACAGAGTGAGTTGATAGAATCATTTGTACCAGACAGGCAGAGTGCGTTGATAGAAGCTTTGTACCAGACAGACAGAGTGAGTTGATAGAAGCTTTGTACCAGACAAACAGAGTGAGTTGATAGTAGCTTTTGTACCAGACAGACAGAGTTGATAGAAGCTTTGTACCAGACAAACAGAGTAAGTTGATAGAAACTTTTGTACCAGACAGACAGAGTCGGTTGATAGAATCTTTTGTACCAGACAGGCAGAGTGCGTTGATAGAAGCTTTGTACCAGACAGACAGAGTGAGTTGATAGAAGCTTTGTACCAGACAAACAGGGTGAGTTGATAGTAGCTTTTGTACCAGACAGACAGAGTTGATAGAAGCTTTGTACCAGACAAACAGAGTAAGTTGATAGAAGCTTTGTACCAGACAAACAGAATAAGTTGATAGAAGCTTTTGTACCATAAAGACAGAGTGAGTTGATAGAAGCTTTGTACCAGACAAACAGAGTGAGTTGATAGAAGCTTTGTACCAGACAAACAGAGTAAGTTGATAGAAGCTTTGTACCAGACAAACAGAGTAAGTTAATAGAAGCTTTGTACCAGACAAAAAGAGTAAGTTGATAGAAGCTTTGTACCAGACAAACAGTGTAAGTTGAAAGAAGCTTTGTACCAGACAAACAGAGTGAGTTGATAGTAGCTTTTGTACCAGACAGACAGAGTTGATAGAAGCTTTGTACCAGACAAACAGAGTAAGTTGATAGAAACTTTTGTACCAGACAGACAGAGTCGGTTGATAGAATCTTTTGTACCAGACAGGCAGAGTGCGTTGATAGAAGCTTTGTACCAGACAGACAGAGTGAGTTGATAGAAGCTTTGTACCAGACAAACAGGGTGAGTTGATAGTAGCTTTTGTACCAGACAGACAGAGTTGATAGAAGCTTTGTACCAGACAAACAGAGTAAGTTGATAGAAGCTTTGTACCAGACAAACAGAATAAGTTGATAGAAGCTTTTGTACCATAAAGACAGAGTGAGTTGATAGAAGCTTTGTACCAGACAAACAGAGTGAGTTGATAGAAGCTTTGTACCAGACAAACAGAGTAAGTTGATAGAAGCTTTGTACCAGACAAACAGAGTAAGTTAATAGAAGCTTTGTACCAGACAAAAAGAGTAAGTTGATAGAAGCTTTGTACCAGACAAACAGTGTAAGTTGAAAGAAGCTTTGTACAAATGGTAATTGTTTTAAATGTTGTACATAGTTGGCAGTGAGAAATAAAGAAGCTAAACATTTATTTTGTTTTGTCTTCAGTATTAAAATATATTTTAATTTTTTAAAAATAATTGTATATTTAAATACGTACATCTAACAGTCCATTGGTTTATTTGAATACTCAGCCTGAGTATCGTATGGAGAACACAGTGAGCATTAATGTTCTGTCATGTTCTATTAGTTCTGTCGTGTTCAATTAGTTCTGTCTTGTTCTATTAGTTATATCGTGTTCTATTGGTTCTGTCGTGTTCTATTAGTACTGTCGTGCACTGTTAGTAATGGATTTATTGTAAATCTCGTAGATCAGTATTTTAAAAAAATGTACCTACTTTGTATACTGTCCAGACTTGAATCCATATCTTCAGCAGTGAATAGATTCTTGATGGAAGTGTATGCTCTGAGATCACCATTCATGACATCCAGGAAGAAGTCTGGGGGATTGTTGTGTTTCTCACACATATAGCCTGCAATCAAAATACAAGTCTAAAAGTAATTCATACATACAATATAACAAATACAAGTCTAGAAGTAGTTCCTGGTAGTAAAATATAACAAATACAAATCTAAAAGTAGTTCCTGGTAGTAAAATATAACAAATACAAATCTAAAAGTAGTTCCTGGTAGTAAAATATAACAAATACAAATCTAAAAGTAGTTCCAGGTAGTAAAATATAACAAATACAAATCTAAAAGTAGTTCCTGGTAGTAAAATATAACAAATACAAATCTAAAAGTAGTTCCTGGTAGTAAAATATAACAAATACAAATCTAAAAGTAGTTCCTGGTAGTAAAATATAACAAATACAAATCTAAAAGTTGTTCCTGGTTGTAAAATATAACAAATACAAATCTAAAAGTAGTTCCAGGTAGTAAAATATAACAAATACAAATCTAAAAGTAGTTCCTGGTAGTAAAATATAACAAATACAAATCTAAAAGTAGTTCCTGGTAGTAAAATATAACAAATACAAATCTAAAAGTAGTTCCTGGTAGTAAAATATAACAAATACAAATCTAAAAGTAGTTCCTGGTAGTAAAATATAACAAATACAAGTCTAAAAGTAGTTCCTGGTAGTAAAATATAACAAATACAAGTCTAAAAGTAGTTCCTGGTAGTAAAATATAACAAATACAAATCTAAAAGTAGTTCCTGGTAGTAAAATATAACAAATACAAGTCTAAAAGTAGTTCCTGGTAGTAAAATATAACAAATACAAGTCTAAAAGTAGTTCCTGGTAGTAAAATATAACAAATACTAATCTAAAAGTAGTTCCTATTAGTAAAATATAACAAATACAAATCTAAAAGTGGTTCCTGGTAGTAAAATATAACAAATACAAATCTAAAAGTAGTTCCTACAAATATAAGTTATTTTTTCAGCATATAAAACTCATACATTTTAAAATATATGTGTCTGTGTTCTAGATTTGTACATGTATTTTTAAGATGATCCCAACTTTTGACGTGGAGACAAGGCTTTAGTCAGACTAACCAGAATCAGAATTTTAAAAACGTTAAGAAAACTGTTATCTTCACCAGATCTATGCTAAAGTTTAGATAATGAGGGGGTCATCGACCCATTCAAAGAGTAGCTCTATATGAAGTCTAGAAGACAAGCCCTCTACAAAGTGTGTCATTTGTCTTAACCAGTACGTCCAATCTTCAAAAAGGGTTATGCTCGTTCGAAGATACCTCATCACTACTGTCATCATACATTTTAAGATAGAGCGAGCGAGCAGTTGAATCAGTTATGCCAATTGTGGGTCTCTATCTTTTTTGTTTATTTCCTTGTCACTTTGAGAGCGGACAACCTCCTGAAAATTTCTATTCCAATGATACCCCAAGGAATTAAATGTCATAACGTATCAAAACAGGCACTGAGTAGCAATAGACTTAGGAAACAAAACCTTTTGAATTAGTTTGAATGTTTTTTTCAAAGTTCTAGCTGTGTGGCCAAAAGTTTGTACACGTTATTTCTCCGACAACCTAATCTCGGATCAAGCTAACATTTTGAACAATTATTTATTTTACCTGACAACACAAGAATCAATATAAAAAATAACCAATTAATCAATTAACTATTGGTAATAAATTCCTTTGTTTGGTACCTCAAACAAGGGAAAGAAATAGTACTTGGCTGAAGCGGTAGTATAAGATTAATAAGTCCCCTTTATATAAGGCTGCCGTCTGAGGCTTAGTTAAAACAAACAGGAAATAGAAACAATAGATAACTATATAATCTTCCATTTCCATAGACTCTTCGCTAGCAGAGTTGTTACTGCGTTGGCTTGAGAAGCCCGAGAAGACTTTAGCCCACAAGCTAGAATTCAGGTGGGTTTTTTTTATTATTATTCATTATTGTTAGTCTAGATTCCTAGATCAATTACAAATTCAATGGCATGACTGATCCAAACTAATTGATACACATTAACATAAGTTTTGTTTTTTCTTTTAAAGCGTATTTTGTATTTTGTTTGTTTTAACTTTTCTGAGTTACGTTTTACTTAAGTCCATGCTAATAATAATTTTCAAGTGTGTATTGGGGGGGGGGGGGCGAGGATGTGTCACTACCAGGTGTTCCTTTCAAGAAGTTCCTTCGTTTTCATTTATTTATAATTATACGTTACTAACATTCAACTAGCTCTAAAGAAAGGGAGAAAAGATCTTATAAGATCTTGTATTTCTGTTCGTTGTGATTGTTATTTCTTATAGCGTCTCTCACCTTGCATGGAAAAAAAATGTAGAGCTTCCCTGGCAGGTCCGAAATAGACAGTGTGACCTTGAGAGAGAAGTAGAAGTGTATCAAACATCTTGTAGATTGAAAACCTGGGCTGGTGGAGAGAGAAGACGATTGTTCTGCCACGACGAGCTAATCTAGAACCAAAGAAATGTGAAGGAAAGTTGTATTGACATATATAATTTTGTATACACTTTCTTAAACGATTAAGTGACTCTAAGAAACACAAACACATCCTCGGTGTACAAGAACTGCGAAGAAACACAGACACAAACACACCCTCGGTGTACAAGAACTGCGAAGAAACACAGACACAGACACACCCTCGGTGTACAAGAACTGCTAAGAAACACAGACACAACCTCGGTGTACAAGAACTGCGAAGAAACACAGACACACCCTCGGTGTACAAGAACTGCGAAGAAACACAGACACAGACACCCTCGGTGTACAAGAACTGCGAACAGACACCGTCGGTGTACAAGAACTGCCAAAAAAGACATTCTAGAGCTGAATATTTGGAGGTTGAATGTTTTGGCGTTGAATGTTTTGGCGTTAAATGTTTTAGCGTTGAATGTTTTTGCGTTAAATGTTTTAGCGTTGAATATTTTAGCTTTGAATGTTTTGGAGGTTGAATGTTTTGGGGGTTGAATGTTTTTGCGTTGAATGTTTTGGCGTTGAATGTTTTGGCGTTGAATGTTTTAGCGTTAAATGTTTTAGCGTTAAATGTTTTAACGTTGAATATTTAAGCTTTGAATGTTTTGGGGGTTGAATGTTTTTTCGTTGAATGTTTTGTTTCTAAAGATTTACACTAATAGTATGTTTATTTTTTTTTTAAGAAAAAGATTTCATTAATATCACTGAAAACACCTAGCCACCAATGCCACTGGGAAAGTGCTTCTCCAAACTACTTAGTTAAACCACTTAGTGCCCTTCTCTACTTACAGACATGGATTCTCTCTCCAGATTGTTTTCATTAGCAACACGACACATAAGAGGCTTCTAATATGCTTACATAATATAGAAATAAATGAAACAAAAACCTTTTTAAAAACAAAAGAACTGTTTTTGCTGTATTAGCATCCAGGCCAGTAGTTGGCTCGTCTAAAAATAGAACTTGTGGGGAAATAATCAGTTCCATTCCAATGTTGCACCTTTTCCTCTCCCCTCCTGACACACCTCTGATGAAGTCATTGCCGACCTGGTTTTTTTTTAACCACAAAACAAAACAAAAATATGAGTAATGAGATTTAGGCACACGATGTATGTGGTAAATATGATAGTACCATTGACTATATATATTGCTATGAAGATTACCTTTGTATCCGCACACTTTTCTAATCCCAGTTCTTTAATAACCTTGTTAATTCTCTCTTTCCTTTCTGCGGCTTTGATCGAAGCACGAAGTCTCAGTGCAGCAGAGAATGTCAAGTTCTCTCTCACTGAGAGCGTGCCCATCACTACGTCATCCTAGACAGCCAAAAGTTGGATTTATGCATAGCTCTAAAGTTATGCTGACCAATTTTAGGAGTGTAAGAATAGCGTCCCTTACACGTTTAATTACAGCATATCACGTGCTTCACTGTTAACAACATTGCAGACATTCAACAATCAAAGATTTGTCAAGTCAGGACATTCCGACCTGAACACTTGGAATTCACGTTCGGATACATATAAGATAATTTTATTCGTCCAAACGAAAGTGAATTTAGTTTGACTACAATTCTCCACCTCAGAATTACCATTACGAGATCTATTATATACTAAATAAATTAGTATTTTTTGTTTAATCTATATATGTATGTATCTTGCTGCACGTTAGAATTATTTCCCTTGTAAGGAAGTTAATTTTGTTACGGTGATACTTTCTTCATATGCTAGTGTCGAAATGAAACTCATCCATGAATCAGTTTTGGCGTTGTTTTTTGTTTTATTTAAATTTTGTTTTAATAACAAAATAAGTGTTTTTATTTCTTTTTTTTTTTTTTTTTTCAATCTTAGCAAGAGTTATCAAGTCCGGCTCTTGTAAAGTAACATAACATTGTCAAGTCGTGAATTAACAAAAGTGAAGCTAGTCATTATCTTGCACTTTGTGGCTCTTTCCTGGTGTTTTACACTACAGAACCTACGACATCTTTTCTATTACAATTATAAGAACCACACAGGCAGAAGCGCCATATAAAGAGTGCTGTGACATATAAAATCACAAAGCAGGACCACCTCACCACCTTAGGCATAGACAAGCTAGGCAGCCGCCTAAAACCCCAAATTACCTAATGCCGGCCCTTCACAAAGAACATTTGACGTGTTGCGACAGAATAAGAGATGCGTGTTAAAAAATAATGTGCCCTAAAAAACCTGCATTATTTTAACAAAACCTTTTCTCTCCCAAAATGCAGTGTAATATTTTGTGCGTAAATAAGCTTCATTCCATACATAACAGAAGTGCCTGACACACTCTCTGGGCGAAATAAGTGGTTCTCGTAAACGATGGTTCAACTATTCATTCAGTGCTCCAGCTGAAATAACCGCGGCCCAGTGTGCAGCCAAACATTACGTACTCAATTAGGTCTTACCTGCCACACGAGGAGGCATAAAACCCCAATGCAAAGCCCTCAACTCCTTGAATGATGAATGCGTCATCATCGAACAACAATGGACGAACTATGTAGCCCAGTGATGCTCAACCTCACTCAGACGGCGGGCCATTTTAATATCCGACACTCGAGTCGCGGGCCAAAAGAAGAAAAAGTGAAAAAAAAAGGGAATTATACAATAAACCAATTTTTATTTAGAAACCCGTGAATCTAGTATTTACATTCATGAGAAGTTTATCCTAAACTACTTTTAAATATCCGGCTGCATAGTTGAGACGCCAAGAAGAAGAACTGAATCTAGAATCCTAGTCAATAGCCTGCATCACATGAACTTTATCAAGCAAGGATATCTAGTTTGTAAGTCTATCAGTTTCAGTTGTAGCTCTGTCTGTGCAATTGACACATTGGCCGCTGATGGATTTTAGAAACGACGAATATTGTTCGATCTGAACACGATCATCATCACATGGTCCATAGATTTTAAAGGTGAATAATTCAGCGACACCACAGAGACTCGGTTCCATTTGACCTCTATAAAACTATTGTTGTCAACTATAGTTTTGGCTCTATCAGTATTCACTCTCACTAATTTCTCCAAGGAAAAAAGATTCTCTCTGTTGATTGTGGCTCTTTTATCAGTGCTTTGCCATGCATGCTCCAAATAGCTACAAATTTTCTGATTTCAAAACTGTTGTTTTTATCGTGAATAAATATCAAATTTTTGAGCGGTATCAGATATGTCGATAGACTCGTCAGCGGCAACAGAAAATAGACATACATCCGACTCATTTTCTTCTCTTTTATGTAAATATTCTCATCAATCCTCCACTCTAGGTGTAATGTAACTATCGCGTCTCAAACCAAGAATATTGCCTTATTTGTTTGATTTCCTAAAGCTGTTTAAAAAGAGCCACTCATTCTTTATAAAACAAATATGTTGGCTTACTATCGATACCAATCCATTTACTCGTAGTGAAAGATATTTTTTAAAACTTTTTTTGGACAATGAATTTTCTACACTTTGTGCCGTCGTCTCGGCGGGCCGGATAGAACCAAGTCGCGGGCCGGATGTGGCCCGCGGGCCGTATTTTGGGCATCACTGATGTAGCCTATATGTATAAATCAGTAAAAACGAAAGTAACTACCAATGCATATCAGTCATTTCTTGGAATCAAAAAAACATAAATAAATGACGCAAAAATACTGATCAGTAATTTTAATACTACAATGATAGTGGATTACCTACCTGAACCACATATCCCACCATGCATTTAAAATTTATAGGCACTGGTTTCCCGTTGAGCAGAAGTTGACCAGAAATTCTTTGATTTTCTTTCCTTCCTGCTAGAATATCTAAAAGTCTGCGAGATTCAATCACAGCTCAACATTAAAGATATTTTAAGAATTGAACTTAAAATTAACTTTCATTTGCTGTCATCAATTTTTTTCTTTATGCTTCTACCTATTTTAAAAGCTCACATGACAAATGGAACAGAAATCCAAATTTCAGAGATTTCACTCAGTGTAAAAAAGAATGGTTAACATGTTTCGGATGTTCCTTCAGAGTTGAAGACATTCTATTGCTAGTACAAACCTGCCGCAAGAGGGATGGCAGCTTGCAGCGAATGAACCCAGGACCATCGAGTCAATCAAACAACAGTCCAAAGCGCATACCTCTCGACCAGGCAGCCCTCAATACTGAGCTTGATGTCACTTATATTTTCTAAAATGCAAGACTACGCAATGTTTTAGTTTTATAGAAATCTTATTTTGGTCACTTTTTGAAGTTCACATCAAATGTATTTTTGACATAGAAAAATGATAGGTGGCCACCAGTTTAACTGATTTCCAATTTCTAAGTACGCACTATTTCTTCTTGTCAAAGTGCTGGTCCAATAAAGTTAAGAAAATGTGTCAATAATGAAGTGTGAGAGACATTCAAGACAGTAGAGCATTTAGTTGTGTAAAGGACTTGATCGTCATTAGACATTTCTCATGTTCAGCAAGACGTCTCGCTTTGTGTACACCTAAAAGACGTCAACAAAAGATGACCGTTCTGGCGTTAGAAAGTCGTGAAGTCTTTAGCATGAAACTGATGACGACTTATTGAAATGTCTTTTTAAAAGAGCTTAATGTAGAACTTGTTGCAAACCGATTTATGATAGTCTCTTCTTAGAAAATCTTTTTAATTGATTAAAATCAAAAAAGGATGTAAAAATACAGATTAAAAAAAAACTTCGCGCCAAGTAGTGCGGACGAATTTCGGTAGGCATCTGTTAACAAAAGTCTGGAGCTTTTCCATATTTGTTTTAGTGACTCTCCAAGTTTCTGAACCGTATAGGAGGACAGACTTAACGTTTGTATTATAGATCGTATCTTGTTGTGTAGAGATAATGCCTTAGAGCGCCAGATAGTTTGAAGAGTTGAAAAGGCAAACCTAGCTTTATTGATCCGAATTAGTATATCATCATCAGCTCCGCCGTCTTTACCAACTCTACTTCCCAGATATGTAAAGTGGTCCGTATCAAGGATATTCTCTCCCTGTAGCATGATTGGGTTCTTTTGTCTGTTGTTGATCCTCATAACTTCTGTTTTCTTTTTGTTGATTAGAAGTCCAGTCTTTTTCGCTATTTCTGAGAGTCTGGTCAGTTTGGTCTGAGCATTTTGTTGTGTATGGGAGAGGAGGCAGATGTCATCGGCGAAATCCAGGTCCTCTAAATGTTGTGTTAGCGTCCATTGTATGCTGCTTTTATTATCTAAGACTGTCTGTCTCATGACCCAATCGATCACCAGCAGAAATATCAAGGGCGAAAGCATACATCCCTGTCTTACTCCTGTTTTTACTTGAAAAGGGTTGGTCAGCTTACCATTGTGTATTACTTGGCATGATGAGTCATCATGTAACTGTTTAATGATATTGGTGAATTTCGTTGGAATTCCGTAGTGATTCATCAGTCTCCAGATTACGTCTCTGTCAATACTGTCGAAGTCTTTCTCAAAATCAACAAAAGTCATGTACAGAGGAGATTGCCACTTGTTCTATGATAATACGTAGTGTAGCAATGTGGTCAGTGCATGATTTCTCTTTACGGAATCCAGCCTGTTCTGGTCTTAGTCTTTTGTCTAGGGCATCTTTTAGGCGTTCCAATATTATCCTAGTTAAGACCTTGCTGAGGGTTGACAGTAACATGATTCCTCGCCAGTTGTTGCATTGAGTGAGGTCACCTTTTTTGGGTAATTAAATAAGGTAGCCCAGTTTCCAGATTTTATGGACCTTTTCTTGCTCCCAAATTTTGCATAGCAGTGGATGCAGCATTTCAGCTGATATTTTGGGGTCTGCTTTTAAAACCTCTACTAGTATATCATCTGGGCCTGGCGCTTTTCTCTTTTTTGCATTCTTAATGGCCTTGATGATCTCCCCTTTAGTAGGAGGACCTGTTTTAACATCTATTTCTTCTGTTGTTGGGGGAATGTCCGGAATCGATTCAGGAGGATGTCGGTTCAAAATTTCCTGAAAGTGTTCGGCCCATCTATCCTTCTGTCCAACATCACTGGTGAGGATTTTTCCTTGTTTGTCTTTCACTGGCTTGTTGTTGTTGGTATTTCTTCCTGCTAAGGTTTTTGTTATGTAATTAATTATATTTCAACCTATTTTTAGATTATTTCGTCCCCCCCCCCTCTAGTATGTTGGCCGATTTGGTGGGGTGGGGAGGTGACGATGGCATCATCCCGCCCCCCACCATAAACTTTCGAGTGGGGGGGGCGGTCCAATTTAATTGTATAAATCACAGCTTGTTAACAGAATCAACTAAATATATATATATAATTAAAACCTGTCAGTGATATTTTAACCAATCTATATATTATGTCGTTCCCTGTTAGCCGATTGGGTGGGGTGCGAAGTGAATACATCTACTGCCCTTCCGACCTAAACCCTTTAAGTGGGAAGGGCGGTCCTACTTTTATTTTGAATTAATAGTATGTGAACAAAATTAGTTGAATTACTATATAATTTTTATATTATGTCGCTACACTTCTGGTATCTTAGCCGATTCCGTTAGGTGGGAGGGGGGGGGCGATAGCGTCTACTGCCCCCCCCCCAGTCTAAACCTCTGAGGGGGGGCGGCGGTCTTATTTTGAGGGAGAAATCATAGTTTGTAAACAAAATTAGTTGAATATCTATTTAATATAAGCTACATAATGATGTTTCAGCCCATTTGTATAGTGTGTCACACACACACACTCTGATCTCAAATTTGATTAACGTTTTCGCTCTACCGCCATCTTCCCTTTCCAGACGAAAAGAAGACGCTTTAAAACAGAAAAGTCAAATATGACGACAGAGTTTATGTAATTGCACACGAATTTATCTTTGTTATTTTAAGAAAGACTTTGTTTTGGAAAATTTTGAATTCATACGAAATTTTTCATTATAATAGTAATAATTGAGAAGAGATCTTAACGCAAATAGCCTATTATTTTCCTAGTCACCTTTTTCCAACCTTTACTAATACTGATATTTATAAAAACATTTGGGACTATAACTCACAATATATTTTAGAGTAGAATCTAATGGGCTTTGTTGCTGAGCAAAAAAATTATATATGTGTCAGACGCGAATAGCCCAATTTTTCAGTAAAAGAAATTACAAAAGGCATTTCTCTATAGAAGAAGTTACGAAGGCTATATAAAATACAACCACAGACCTATATATACTACAATAAATATAGGTTTTTTATTTCTAGTTACGATTTATTTAGGTAGGTGCTGTTTTACTATTACATACCAAGTATTAGAGTTTAGAAAAACCCAGGTTCGTTTCTTGTGCAACGCTATTAGCTAACACCGCATATCATCTCTCCATTAGTATATTTAGATCTATAATCTAATTCTAGTCTAGATGACTATTATATAGATCTATATAAAAATCGAATAGATCTAGTAATAGTATATATTCTATTTTGAGACTAGATTGCCGAGTCTAACCTATGCTATGCATATAGTTAGTTTTTATTAGAATAAAGTCTAGATATTACTAAAGACTAAAGTTTATTAATTATTAGATTTTAGATATAGACATCTTATCTTATATAATACAGACGTTACTTCAAAAAAGAAGATGCTTACGTCCTACGCGTTATGCATTTAGTCATGCATATTAACCAATGACTTAAACTCTGCCAAGTCACTGGTTAGTACATAGACTTAGATCCATTATAGTTTATTAATAGATTTACTTTTCAATGCCTTGACCTAATAATAAAATTGCTAATGATATGTCTAATGACTGATTTTTTTTTTTTTAAGTAATAGGCCTACTATATCTAGATCTAGATTCTACTTAAATCTAGTCTAAAATAATGACTGTCTAAGACTCTAAATGATTGAGACTTTCACATATAGGTGTTGTTAATAATACGGAATGTGAGCTGAAAGTAAGCTGAATACAAAGTATACATATATAAAGTGATGTTTTTTGTTTTCTTTTGTAAAAAAAATAGATGATGTACTTAGTTATAGATTGCCTAACTTTCAACTACTAATAAATTAACAATTAACGTTGAAATACAAGAAAAGTAATAATTTTTCCCGACATTGAAAAAAAAATAAAAACTAAATGTATATCTCAATCTTCTTTCATTTCATTTTTTTTTTTTTTGCGGTGTTATTGCTACTTAATATATTGATACCGGATCGATTTAAATAGGGCCTAAGTATACAAGCAGGATCTCGAGCATTGGATACATCTATTTTTTTAAATACAAAGTTTTATGGAAGAGGCAATATATTAGTTGTTTCAAGTTTGTAACTTCTTAAATTCAGGCTAAAAATGTCGAAGCCTACATTTTTACACTCATTGCTAAACAATTAGAAGAGATTGACTGACTCATAGTGTACCTTGTGTACATTTGCAAAAACACAAACTCTCTTTGTAATCTTATCAGTTAGCCTTTCAAAACTATTAAATATAAACTTTGTGATTTTTTTACTGTATAATTCTATTATTATTCCTTTTTAGAATTAGGATATAAACACAAATTTGCCACGTGACTTTATCTAACAGAAAAAAATGAAACTTACGTCTATTTATGCGGTTATTTTTAGTTCCCTAGTAATATAAAATATATTGAACTAACACGTACATTCATCATAATGCAGCCATGCGATTTTTCGTTTTACAAACATAGCATTATTTAGGACCAATATTTTACAAAGGCTGCTTAGAGAAATCAGGAGAAAAAACGACCCCTTTACTCAAGAAAAATTTAAGAAACTAGAACAGACACAAATAAACAGTGACATTCATAACAAACTAATATTCAAAATTGATTAGAGTAACATCTTTTTAAGTAATCATTTAAAGTTTAACATCATTACAATCTTTTTTCAACAATTTCAACAATTATTTTGTGTATGAAATTGTTTATCGGAAAATGCCGGGTACTTGAAATAAGCTAGTCCTAAAAAAACAACACAGATCTTGGGTAAAATACTTATCAAATAAAGTACTGTAAATGTGTAGTTTCACGCGCTAGTTTCAGGTCTTTTATTTCTATAGCCTCTATCGGGTTATATCCCAACTACCCGTATTTTTGTGCAGAATTGTTTTCTCTATCAGGTACACTTAAAATTATAGCATAATAATGTCAGTTTTATTTAAAAAGAGAACTAAAAAATGCAAAGATATATAAGGAAAAAAGCAACTTCCGGCCCAATTTGTGACTCAACTTTTTAATCAACGAAACGGACTAGTCCAACATAGCCCATTGGTCCACTTAATTTCTCCTCCCACATCCGAAATTTTATTTTTAGAGCTTTGAATTATAGTTCTGTAACTTAGCAAAGTTACAAACATGCCTATTGAACAAAATGTATCACTTACAAATGAGCTTTTTTTTTTTAAATATTATTTTTCGAATATATTTTTTTTCGGCGGCGATCCTCAAAACCTTAATCTAAATATGTGGGGTACCTTATCTTTTCAAGGAACAAATGGCTTATATTTGCAATTTAGTAAGGGCCTGTAAATTCATATTAGGATATTTTTCAAGTAAAACATTATTCAAAAGGTCCTTTTTTAATAGGAGGAATAATGAGATGTCAGGAGAGTGCGTTTCTGCAGTGAAGAATACAAGAAACGCTTTTGGTGTCGGGGCTTACAGCACTCCCCCAGATCCCTTAGAGAAAAGTTTTAACATGGCTGTTGTTGTTTTTTTAATGTGTTTGTTTTTTTCGCCAAAGGTTGAGAAACACAGCTTTATTTTTTAGTTCTAATATATATATATATATGCTTAGGGTTAGGGTTTTGAAAAAATCGCCCCCCCCCACTCCAAAGTTCTGGATCCGCTAGTGCCACGTAGTGCCCCACAGATTGATCAATTGTGTCCTATTTCTTACGATGATTTCCCAGATCCAGTGGGTCCAAGGACAGCTGTCAGACCTGCTTTAAATATGGCACTGCAGATGAAAAAAAACAACATTGTTACAGATCTAGAAAAAAATTCTCTATTTCATTTTTTTTTCAAAGCCTTAAAAAAAAACGACTTCTAGTCCAACTAGATCTAGGGGGAGAGTACTCACGTAACGTCAAATAGAATTTGTTTCTCTTCACTGCTACAGAACCTGGATGCCACCTTAATGGTGTAGTTCACATTGTGGGCAGAGAGAATAGCTCCGCTTGCTTTCTTTCTTGTCACTGCAATCTTCTCGTAGTATTTCTCAACATCAAATATGGTGATTTCACGACCAGCCATGGACTGCCTAGAATAACTTACAATTATTTAATTAGCTATTGGTGTTAGACGTGTGCACAAAATGAAAACCAGTCCATAAGGAATAAAACATGTTGGAATTATTTGTAAGTGAAATTTATCGTGAATTTACTTTGTCAATTTCAACTTTTAATTTGTCTTTTAAAAAGTGAAAAAAAAAATCATGATATTTTATGTAGACAAGAAAAATTAACTTCTCACAGAAACAAACAACATTTGCTTTGCTGTTCGTGAAGGTTATATACCATTATATAGTCATTTAACAACTCTCCTCCTCCTCCCCTCCAACTATTTAACTTTTAACATAAAGAGAGGTTGAAAAAAAATGTCCTAAATTCTTACTGCTGTTTAACCTGTTAGTAATACTTTGCTCTGAAGCTCGATAGCAGATTACATTACATTTCAACATTAAAACATATTTTAAGTTGGTAAAAAAAAAAGTGCATTTTGGTCGAGCTACGCATGTGTAGTGACCTTTCTTTACAAACATTTAAATAACTAGGTTACAGATACAGAGAGAGAAAGAGGGATGGGTGGATGGATAGATGGAAGGGTTGTTCCTAAACAATACAGACAACACTTGAGACATATTTGGGGAAAATCTAGAGACCCTACTTTTGTTTTAGGACGTGGTGGGCGGCAATGCTCTGAACAAAGTGAATGTCCTAGATTGCTCCCCTCTCCTCTAGATCCTTTTTATGTGCCGTCATAGGATGAGTGTTCATGTAATGGAGCAAAGGGTAATTCAACAGATGGTTGATATTGGAGATGTTGCGACAAACAATAACCCTGTAAAAGAGACAGATTTTGTGATCTCTACACAGCCGAGCATTGGTTTTCAAACGTAGGTAAACTGTCTTGGAATTAGTGAAGTAGAACCTAGTGATATTATCCTTATACATGGGAAGCGTGATCGAGAGGCCAAGTACGCTTGAACTTGGCTTGGCTTGGCTACCTAGAAGGGGGCTCGAGGTTCGACACCCGACTTGGGCAGAGTTGTGTTTACTGAGCGCCTAAAGGCAGCACGGAAAACCAACTCCTAGATAACCCCTCCCCCCCCCCCCCCCCCCCACTGGTTCACAAAAGAGATTGGACCAAAAGCGCTCTGAGCATGCTATAATCATGAAAGTAGCGCTATATAAAAGCTATAATAATAATAATAATAATAATAATGTAGTGGCGTAGATTAGTTTTCATACAAATATTTTTGATAGGAAATATAACCCCACCCAAAAAAAACAACAACATATCTGATTTAAATCTATGTCATTTTGAATATACACTTTCTGAGTCAAAAGAAAAATATAAATAAACTTTTTTAAAAAGCTTGTAGTAAGTGTAATTATATTAGTTAGTTTGAATCAGTCAAACACATTTGTAATAGATTTAGACTAAGAACAATAAATCTGTGTGATTATTAATATTAAATTGTTTTTTGTTTAGCGCTATTTCATGCTATTTCATGCTTTTAGCTTTCTCAATACGCTATCATCCTATCACTTATTTGGACCAGTTGGGAAAAGCCGTGCATGGGAGGTTACCGTGATTGCTTTGTAAATGTAGTTTATAAAAAAAGTTGTACGACTTCAATTTGAACTCAAGGGCTCAAGGCCTCCTCAGTCCAACACAACCGTTCAAGGAACGACCTAATTTTCTACACAAAGTTTAAAGGGGATTAATTCAACTTATGCCTCCACATCTGTCAAGTACAATTTCTTTCCCTTGTTCGTTACCTAATCAAATATTTAATTACCAATAATTAATAAACTATTTTTTTATTGATTCCTGTTTTGTCAGGCACAATAAATGACATCCAAAATTTCAACATGATCCGAGATTGGGTGTGGGAGAAATAACGTGTACAAACATTGTACCAGACAGAGTTATAATAAGCTTTGTAAAAAGAGAGTGGAGTACATAATTTACCAGCTACCTACACTTCTGTTATTATGTTACGCCTTTACAGAATAATGCGCATACGAGACGAATCAATGTCGTTCTACGTCTGACGGAGGCCAACAGTCGAATATTTCGTCCAAAAAAAAATGCGTTTAAAAAGTTGTCAACTATTTTACTTGGTCGATAAACTCAAAAGTCGATTTGTATTTTATGGGGAAAAAACTGCATTTGGAATTTACGACTTTTGATTTAAAATGTAAAGCTTTTACTAGCATTATTCTGTCATGACTGACCTGACTTGACCTGATCTGAAATTGTATCGGACGGGATACATGACATTCCGAAAGAGTAAAAAGAGTATCATGATCTACCCCAACAATAAAACATGGGCCACAGCAAAAGACAAAAAAAAAACGAGAAATCAACCAAAAGAAAAAGAGCATTCATGTATGGCGACAGACAGGACAAGAGCACATTGAAATCTCAACGTTGCTCTTGAGAAAGGGAGGAGAAACTACCGCACCAAGGTAAAACCCTCGATCAAGACAAGTTACATGAGACAGGCCTGGGGTATCATGAACAAAATGGCAGGAACACAAGTCAAAAGTAAAAATAATTTTGTTGCAATAGATACGAAGAAACATTATCCAACTAGCTCAATGATTTCTGCTCGACACTATCACTTACTTCCATTGCGTCTAAATGTTTAGAAAATTGTTAAAATGTTTATTTTGAATGATCAAGCTAGACCCTTTACAATTTGCTTACCAGAAGGATAAAGGTGTAAACCAGTGATTTCCAAAGTGGTTTATATAGACCTCCAGGGGTCTATGACAATTTCCAAGGGGTCTACGAGAGTGAAATAATAAATTGAGGGTTTATGAGATGTAAATGGGGCTGATAGTGGATCTCATCTAAAATAAATACTACTCGTAAAGTCATTGGTAAAAAAAAAACATTTTGATAACTGTTTGAGAAAAACATTCATAAGAAATCTAAAAATATTTTAGAAATAAAAAATCAAGATTTCGGGATTCTTACCATCACAAAGGAGATACAAGACACCAGATACAAAAACAAACAGACACAAAAACTCCTTTGTTTCCCTGACAATCACATCATCAAATACAATTCATTTGCTCATATAAACGTTTCGCATGTAACTTTTCGATACATCTCTAGTTCTAATGTTTGGTTTTGTGTAATGCACAAATGGTAAGACAAAGTTTCTTATGGATAATAAAGATTTTTATGATTGTTTTGATTAATGCCTGCGAATATCAAATAAACCAAACTAACATATTTTATTTCATTTATTTGCAGCAACATGTGACAGACTGAAACTAAATTGAGTTGAAACACTCGCGCTCTATTTTACAAAGCTTTACATCCACAATGCCTCCGCTTCCAAATGCCATCTATTTTAAAATGTTCTCCACTCAATGCCTCGGCATGACAACATTCTCCATTTTACAATGCCTTACACTCCACAGTGCCAACCACTCTACAGTGCCAACCACTCTACAGTGCCAACCACTCCACAGTGCCAACCACTCTGCAGTTGCCACTAAACAACGCTTAAATTGTGACAGTTGATGAAGTTCAAATGACTGCCAAAGTTTAAATTTGATGTTCAATTGGCAGCTTTTTAACTACCTGTCATTATTTTACTATAAATAACATACCCAAATAATTTTGAGGTCAATATATTGTTGTGGGTCGTGGTGACTGAGTGGTAGTGCGCTTGGCCACATTACACCCTCATTGACCATTGAGCTGGACATCCTCTGCCCTATAGACCGCAAGGTCTCAAAGTGTTACTTTACTTTGGCTCTAGATGTTCTACTCTTGTATACGCCCCTCACCTTCGTGATGAGATCAACGTGCGCTATCCAGTGAAATGACTTGCCGTTAGTTTTGTTTACATATAGTCTAAACCTAATCTGTGTCTTAATCATTTTCTTTAAGATCCTGTACCGCTGAACATCTGATATGACATGCTGCAATGACGGCGACCTAAAAGTTTTTGTGTAGTGATTTTTAAAAATGTTGTTCCCTTAGTCATATACAGCAGACGTACAACAGAAGAACAGGGCATGCTGGGATAGACGCGTCATAAGGGGCCTGAACACTGACCTGCTACGTGGCAGACAGTAGGCAGCGGCAACGAGCTCTTGGTCTCTTCGTGTGCTATTTTTTTTTGTGGCATTTTACGTCTCGAGAGACGATCTTTTCCCTTTGCAACTTCTTGTGTGACTAAAGAGGCCAATCCTTGATACACAGCTGCGATCGCAGGTTGGGCATATATAATCACCAGGCGCCGTTGCATTTTCACCCTTCTTTCTGCTTCTGTTGTGTATGACATCTGCAATCTTTGACCCTTCCTTTATGCTCTCTCTCTCCATGAGGATCTGCCCAGTGCTACCTCTTCCCAGTTGCCAGTGTCGATTTTGAAGAGCTTTATGTCGCGTTTGCATACATCCGTATAACGTAATAGTGGGCGACCAGCGGCTCTCCTGCCTTCTATTAGATCGCCATACAGGATGTCCTGTGGAAGTCGACCTTCTGGCATTCTACGAACGTGGCCAACCAGCCAAGGCGTCTGCTGCTGATAACAGAGTGGATGTCCTGGCACCCTGCTCTTTGTAGCACTTCCTCATTGGTTATCTTATCTTGCCACCTTATTTTAAAGATCCGCCTTAGGCATCGGAGGTGGAAAACGTTCAGCTTTTTTTCCTGCCATGAGTAGGTTGACCATGTTTCACTTCCGTACAGCAAGGTGCTCAACACACAGGTCCGGTAGACTAGGGCTTTAGTACTGTTAGTCCGCAATATGTTGTCCCAGACTCTTTTCTGCAGCCGTGACATGGTGGCCATTGCCTTGGCTATCCTGTTGTTTATGTCTTTATCCAGTAGAGTGTTGTTGGATATGATGGAGCCAAGGTAACAAAAGTGATCAACAATTTCTAGTGGTTGGTCATTAATGCTTACTTGAGGTGCAGTGTTTGTGTTTTGGACAAGTATCTTAGTCTTGCTTTGACTGATGTTTAAGCCGAACTTCTGGCAAGCAGCAGATAATTTGTCAACCAGGCACTGTAGCTGAATATCAGAATCAGCCACAATAGCTGCATCATCAGCATACAGGAGTTCCCTGACGAGTAGCTTCCTAACCTTGGTTTTTGCCCGCAGCTTTGATACATTAAATAGTTTTCCAGAGGATCTTGTATGGAGAAACACACCTTCGTTTATGTCGTTGTACGCATAATGCAGTAGACAGGAGAAGAATATGCCAAACAGAGTAGGTGCGAGCACACATCCCTGCTTGACACCACTGCAAACCTCAAAAGGTGCTGATTGGGCTCCATTGAATTTGACAGTGCATTTAGTTTCCTCGTGAAAACACTCAATGAACTGCAGTAGTTTGGGAGGGCAACCTATTTCCCTAAGGAGTTTGAAAAGGCCACTTCTGCTGACCATGTCAAAAGTCAGATCAACAAAAACGATGTAAAGGGGTCTGTCTCTCTCTCTTTGAATTTCTCCTGCAGTAGTCGTAGAGAAGATATCATGTCTACAGTGGATCTACCACTCCTGAATCCACACTGAGAATCTGGGTAGACTCTAGAAGCTATCACTTGCAGCCTGGATAGTGCCACTTTAGCAAAGATCTTGCCCACTATACTGAGGAGAGAGATACCCCTGTAATTGTTGCAGTCACTCCGATCCCCTTTGTTCTTGTATATTGTGACTATAGTTGCGTCACGCATGTCCTGTGGGACATGACCTGTTTCCCAACAGCGGCAGAGGAGAATATAGAGTTCAGGGAGCAGGAGTGATTCGTTGACTTTCACTACTTCCACTGGGATACCATCACTCCCAGGAGATTTTCTATTTTTTATGCAATTAATTGCTTTTTTAAGGTCACTGAGGCTCGGAAGATCATCTAGGCATTCCAGTACTGGAAGATCTGGTAGAGAAGCCAGAGCGACATCGTCTACTGTGTTTTGTGTGGCAAAGACTTCGAGGTAGTGTTCTGTCCAACGTTCTAGCTGCTTGGTTTGATCTGTAATTTTTTCTCCTGATTTGGATAGAAGGGGGGCAGGCTTAGACACTGTTGGACCCAGGGCCGCTTTAATGCCATCAAATAGAGCTTTGCTATTTCCTGAGTGGAGACTGTCTTGGATTCTGTTGCAGGTATCCCTCCAAAAGTTGTTAGCACATTTTCTAGCCATTTGTTTCGCCTCTTTATTAGCACTTTTGAAGGCCTCCAAAGATCTTGGACTTGGCTTTGTCTTGTGAGCGAGGTGTGCAGATCGCTTTTTCTTGATGCAAGGTTCCATATGTGCTAGATTCGCCTCAAACCAGTCTACATTTTTGTGTTTTTGAGGCCCAAAGGCGGTGATTGCCGAACTGTAGATTACATTAATTTCTCCCATCTGATAGAGATGTCTTCTTTATCACTTAACGAGGGGATTGAACTGTTCAGGAGCTCGCCAAAGAGTGCACACTTATCTGGGTCACCTACATGGTTGACGTTAATTCGCATAGTTCTGGGTTGAGTGGAAGTATAAGCCTTCTAAGAAGTAGTTTGATTTTGCTTAGCACTAGTGAATGGTCTGAGTTGCAGTCCGCACTATGGTATGAACGGGTGTGGATGACACTTTTCAGATCCAACCTTCGGGTGATGCAGAGGTCAAGCTGGTGCCACCTTTTTGAGCGTGGGTGCTGCCAAGAGACTTTATGGCGTTCCTTGCCAGAGAAGAATGTATTTGTTACACACAGTTCATGAGAGCTACAGAACTCGAGTAGCCTTTGGCCATTGTCATTGATTTTGCCAACACCATGAGGTCCCAAGCATTGTGGCCATGCATCATTTCCATCACCAACACGGGCATTAAAGTCTCCATTTAATAGAGGTGCTCGGATTTTGGGATACTTTTAATTACGCCCTCTAGAGCTTGAAAGAATCTGTCTTTGTCCTCTTCCGGTGCAGCAAGGGTTGGTGAGTAAGCACAGATTATATTAACTTTGCCTTGCGGTGATGCAAATTTCATGTGTGCTACTCTTTCATTGCCAATGGGAAACATCGCGATGCAGGGGACGAGACTGTTTCTTATTTCGAAGCCGACGCCATGTATTCTAGGGCTTTGTTCTGGTTTTCCTTGCCAGTAGAATGTATAGTTGCTTTCTGTAAGAGATCCGCTGTCTGCCAGTCTGGTTTCTTGCAGGCAGGCCACATCAATGTTTAGTCTGCTGAGTTCTCTGTCGATGATAGCTGTTTGACGCATGTCGGTGACGAGTTCAGGGTCAGTATTGAAGCCAGGACACATTGTCCGTATGTTCAAGCTTGCTAAACGCATTAATGTTGAGGGTTTTCTTTTGATTGTATTTGCAAGTGCGGGTGAGCAGCTTGGTTTTTGATTTTGTCTTAGCACCAAGCACCCAGTGGTGCGGCAAGCTGTGGCGGGATAGCACTTTACTGTTCGAGGGCTGCTCGGCTTAAGGCAGGCAGTAGCTGTCCAGTGAGGCTAAAAAGCCCCTCCTACCGTCAAGAGTGGTCCCTGGCGTTCCAGCTTACGCCAATCAGCTAGGAACTTATAACCGGTAACTACCACTCTCCGTGTTTTTTCCAAAGACATTACTGTCAGAGATGGAGTGACCTCTCCATTGCTGGGGGAAAGCCTGGGCGGTAAATTTGCGAGTGCTGGGCTGCCCACACGTCAGCACACGCCTCTCTTCCATACTGACCGGGTCCAAAGGGATGGCGAGCCATCACAATTTGGGGACAGGTGGCTGCAGGAGTTTGCCAGAGAGCAGTAGTCTTACTACTGTCCCCCCGCCTACGAGGCTCCAGGACCGGATTTTCTGTTAGGGTTTTCTCCATTAGCCTTAGACCTTACAGGGACACACACACAAGGCAGTGCGGCTATTGACCTATAGCTAGGGGTTTGGTTTGTGGGCAACAGGGCGTGTCCGCACGCCGACGGGCCATGCCTGCCTCACATCTTGGGGCCAAACCTCCTCCGAGACCCTTGCAGATTAGCCTGAGGCTTCGCAGCCTCAGTTTCCATCTGCCACCACGAGGAGGTACTGCATAGGACTTGCTGTGGAGAGGCTATGTACTGGCAAGAGAGACTTACAAAACTGCTCCCTTTTCACAGATGCTAGCCAGCGGTGGCAACAAGTCAAGCTACCACACTAGACGCTTCACACAGCCATTTGACAGTCGTGTGCTATACAAGATGAGTAAAGTGCTTGGCTTCCGAACCGATAGGTCTCGGGTTTGAGTCTCGTTAAGGATTTAGTGAATCTTTGGGTTTTAGGGCAGCAGTGAGTCAAGGCAACTCTGACATTAGTTTGCAAAGGGTAAAAGCGGTTGATCGTTGCACTGGTTACATGACACTCTCGTTAAGCGTGCACCACAGAAACAGATCTTATCTTATCTTATATAATACAGACGTTACTTCAAAAAAGAAGATGATTACGTCCTTCGCTTCATGCATTCAGTCATGCATATTAGCCAATGACTTAAATTCTGCCAAGTCACTGGTTTTCCTGGCTGGCTCAGGCAATCCATTCCATGCTTTAATAGCACTAGGTGTTGTGATTGTTGTGAACTCCTTACTGGGATTATATTTGACACATAATGTACTAGTACTTCTTTCAATAACTCAAAGAGACGCCAGAGATGAATTAACAACAAAAATATAACTTTAATAAAAGTAATCAGAGTATCTGTAGCTGTAGACAACGCATCAAACGTTAACTAAATGAATATACACATCATTATAAAACTGACTTCTATATTACTCATATCCTACGACTAGGCTCCATAACTCAGGCCTCAGCCAACAACAACAATAACAAAATTCAAGCGCTGTCAGTCTGTCCCAATCAAAGGACCAATGAAAGCATAGTAAAAATAATAAATAAACATAGAATTCCTTGAATCTTAAAACCCAGGTTATCAACTGCTGTTTACAATCCTATATACAAACATAATCACCACACTAGGTAAAAAGGAGTATTTGTACAAATTTGTCCTAGCATATGGAACTAAGAATGTGCCCTTATCTTTGTGTCTTTCTGAGTATTTTATTAAATTTGGTTTTTGTATTTGAAGATTATGGTTCAGTGTTATATGTATGATTGCTACTTTACTTTTGAGTCTTCTATCCTGAAGGCTTTCCAAATTTAGTGATTTTACTAAAGGTGTTACTCTTGTCAAATGTGAATATTCGTTTGTTATGAATCTCACTGCTCTATTTTGTGTCTGTTCCAGTTTCTTAATGTTTACATCTGGCCAATGGATAGCGAATAATAAATACAACACAGACTTATAAAATTAAGCTTTAAAACAAAAAACAAAATACTTAGAAAAAAAACAAAGCTCTTTGAGTGTAATTTTATCAGTTAGTTTGGTTTAGTCGTGTGATTAAATTTCTAATAGATCTTGTCTAGCAATAATGAATCTGTGAGATTAGAAATATGTTTACCAATTGTTTTTTATTAATGCAATTTCATTCTTTTAGCTTTCTGCATGCGCTATGATCCTATCACTGGACCAGTTGGGAGGAGGTGTAGGAAAAAAGGAATGGGGGTATCTGAGAAAGTGATCGCTTTTTTAAACGCATTATAAAAAAAAATGAGCATCTTGAATTCGAACTCAGGGCGCAGGTGTCCTCAAGCTAGTATAATATCCTCCATACCAGTATTTAACTTTGAAAATAGATGGCTATATATATATAGACGAATTTGTTTTCTAATATGTACTCTTAAATTTCACTTATTGTCCGCTTCCTTACCCAGCCTTGGCCCCGCAAAATCCGTTTCGAATAGAGCCTCACAATGCGTAAGTCCGGCCTTGCTATTCCTTCAGAGTTGAAGATAGTTTACTTTTTAGACAAACCTCCCGCAAGACGAATGGGGATGGGAGTGGGCATGGTTTGACAGTCCAGCGTAGCCATCCGTAGCGACGCGTTCCCCCCTCCCCCCTTGTTATTTCTTGGGGTGACTATCCACAGAAATAAGAGAGTGATATTTCCTTTACTTCTTGCTCATCCAAACTGTTGAGGGAAGAAGAGAATTCTATTTATAGATAGATAGCATACGCGATTTCGCGGGGCCAAGTTTAGGTAGGGATACGGGTAATAAGTTTAAATTAAGAGTTTGTATTAGAAAATAAATTCGTCTTTGCATTTCATTCATTCTTTACTACGTACAGAATTACTTTACGAGCCTTGCGTGTAGCGAAGTCATACAGTATATCATAAAAATTCTGTTTCCTACATAGATCACGCTCAATAGCAAGAATTACCAAATGTTTCAATCTATCTACGAGAATTGTTTACCTCAAGTAATTCTTCATTAGTTTGAGGCGTGAGAAGCTTCAATTACTAGATTCCCCAATTACGGGTATTGCATAATGCCGTTTTTATTAATCGCGCGTAGGATTGGCGTTTTCCATATTGAATGACACCCCAAAATGACAATTTTTGTCAATATATTTCAGGAGATTTTTATGAGTATTCAAAAGATTTTAAATTTCCGGATATTTCCAGAACTTTTTCTTATATTTTGCAATTACAGGAGATTTCCAGGAGCTCCTGGTTAATCGACAGGAGGCCGCGGGAAATCTATCATAAGTTATAAAATGATTTAATTTAATCATTTATACACCTAGAATTAGCGCGGGTCCTATGAAAGTGCGGGGCCCACTGCGGTCGCATAGGTTGCAGTGGCCTAAGACCGGCCCTGCAAAATAGCTGCGTATGCTACGCCGCCGGTCGACTAGTTAAAAATATTACAATAAATATTTGTCTTGGCTGTTTTCTTCACAGACAGAGCTCATTAGTTACGCATGCGCACTAGCATAAAGTGCATGCGTCACATTACCGCTGCAAAAAAGATATCATTTCTACTCGTGATCTCCCTGTTGTTGGGGCATTGAAAAGTTTTATTAAGACGTATCTATTACTGGAAAAGGAACAACTTAATACATTTAATGTCTTTCATAAATATAAGGAATCTGTTTTTATTATTCTATGTTATATCCTTGTCTGAGAATTAAAAATAAAAGCATTAAATCATCTCGAAGTTGTCAAACCTTTTGACTAAATATTTCCGCAAATTATAATACATATTAAAGCCATTAAACCTGCTACTATTTAATTAACATTTAACCCAGAAATATTAGTTACTCTGAATGTAGTGATGTTACACAACTTATATCACAACAATCCTCCCCCCAAACAACAATAATATGATATTTTGTAAGCCTTCTTTTTAAACTTTAGTTTGACAGTCTTTGGTTTGCTGACACAGGTGGTAAAAAATTTTGAAAGTTTTAAAGTTTGAAAATTTTTGATAATTATTTTGTTTGGTATTGGAAAAGGGACATAAATGCTTCTTATTAAGAGATGTGGCGGTCGGTATATGTGGGGCTATTTCCCTTATTACGTTTTACAACGCTTCTATCAACTCTGTCTCTGTCTGGTAAAAACTTTTTACACGTTATTTCTCCCACACTCGATCTCGGATCAAGATGACATTTGGCAAAATTATTTCTTTTAACTGAAAACACGAAAATCAATTTAAAAAGCAATTAGTTAATTAAATATTGGTAATTAATTGTTTTGTTTGGTATCTCAAACAAGGAAAGAAAGAGTACTTCACTGAATTAGTGGTATAAGCTGAATTAAAATCATAAAGCTCCCTCAAAATAACTTGAACGTTGTACACAAATGTATATGAACTTCAAATCCCAGTGTTTGAAGCTTTAATGTAAGGCTTTGCTTTCCATCAGGTTTTGTCAATTGTAATGGTGGTTAGCCCTAATCCTGTGTTTGAGGTGACATCGTTTCCATATCGGCCTATTCTTTTTCTTTTCCATTGGTAGTATTACAGAAATGGGAGGGGGGATGGGGAGAGTTTGGTTAAGAAGTAGGGATAGCCCTGATTGTCACTAATTAAAATTTCGATACAGCTGCAAATTATTCAATTTTTTCAAAGCTTAATATGTTTTTTATTTTGTTCTGTATTTAAAATATGTAAAATTATATTTCCATTCATGGAGACTTTGTAATTAAATTCTAAAGTTTCCTTATTAAAAAAAAATAAAAAAAATAGTAAGTCTAACATTTAAGGAGTAACGGTTAGACTAATAAAGTTCCTTTGGTTCTGTATACAATGGCACCGAACTCACGTCTTAGCCGCAACGTGATGTCAATATGACTGGCATTTCGGCATTGTCGCATCAGAAGAAGCCTCTCGCGCATTTAGAAATAGATGCACAGGTTTCTTACATTGCCAATGAAAAGGCCAGAGAAATGTTCAGTAAATAAATATTCGATCTATTTACTGCTAAATAATGGACGTAGAACTAGATACTAGTTTGTATCAATGTTTCAAGTTTGACACTTTGAAATGTTTTAGGAATGTCAATGTGTAGAATGGGATCTAGAACTCATAAAACATTTCTTTATAGATTTGAAACTCCGTTAACTTGTTTAATTCTGTTCAAAAATTGTACAAACATTGACTTTTAATTCGTGCTGGAGACTTCTAACCGAGTCAAACGTAATAAGGTTATTAAAAAGCTGCTCTTCTTGCATTGGAATGTCTTTTGGTCAATGTACCGATTCATTCAGATTACTCAATTGTTTTGTTATACATTGTATTCGTCTTATTGGGGGAGGGGGCCACCGATACATTCTAGAACTCGGGTCCACGGGTATCTTGCTACGCCACTGCTCACTTCCCATTCTCTCGCCACCGATACATTCTAGAACTCGGGTCCACGGGTATCTTGCTACGCCACTGCTCACTTCCCATTCTCAGATCAAGTAGAAATATTTTGCATAATTATTTATAGCCGATTACAATACATGAATTTTAAAAAATGGTAATTAAAAAGTTGTAATTAATTTTATTACATACATAAAAAGGGAGCCTATTCTTGTAATATTGAATTATATAGCAATGATTTGGTGGTTCTTCAAATTAGATAAGCTTTGTTTTTTTTTAATTATTTTTTTTTTACAATTTTCGGGGTAAAAAATAACCGACTTAAGTAGAACTCTTATATGACAGTGATCATATGTTTGCTGTAACGATTGTTTTCGCTACTAAATAAAAGCAAAAGAAAATATCTTTTTAGGCTACAATAACAAAAGAATAAAGTCTAGACTCTAGATTTGTGTATGTGTGTGTGCATTTAGGAATAGACCTACTATTATATATATATATATATCATGGGCGTAGCCAGGTTTTTTTTTCGGGTGGGGGGGGGGGGGGTTGGGGAGGGTTTTTTTTTTCTCCCCCCCCCCCCCCCCCCGCGAATTTTTTTTTATATGTATTTATGTGTGTGTGTGTACATAATCTTTATTGCATTCTGACCCTTCATTCTTTCGGAAGACGTTTATTGTGCCCTAGAATAGGTTCTTCCATGAGTTAGTGGAAAAATTGTAGATTCCCCGCCAATACTAGCAAGGGAGTCTGGGGGAGCGCTAAGAGCACTACTTCTGATATTGAAAGCCAACAAAATGCATATTCTGAGGTATCTACAGTGCATTTTCCTGCTATTAAAAAGTTTTATTTCAAAAACCTAATGTGCTATTTTTACTGACTTAGACCCTCCCGCGCCGTTCGGAGCATTTGACGTCAAGCATAAAAATCTGTCACTGGTAATGTCTGAAGCCTCTTCCCACCTGCCATGAGGACCTCAATGAATGAGTGGCGTCAAGTTGTCGGAGAACATGGCCCGCAAACCTCATGCGTCGCTTTCTCAAAATCTTACTAAAGGGTCGACTCCCAGTTCGGCATAAGATTTCCTTGATTTAAACCCGATCTCTATAACTGACTCCTAAAATCTGTCTTAGCCATCTTTGTTGAGCCACATTTAGTGTTTTTCAATTTCACTGCAGTTTATTAAAGGAGCCCTGGCACTGGTAAAAATGTGTAACCTCTCTTGAATACGCTCTTGGAATTAAGTGACTGTAGTTTGCTTAGGATTTTATATCGAAAAGAGAAGTTTTATCTTCAAAATCATCTGTTGGGGGTTTTCCACCTCAAAATGCTCTGTAGGGGGATCTTAAACTCGAAACCATCTGGAGGGGTTTTAAACTTTTAAATACCATCTGTAGAAGTGGGGTTTAAATTCAAAACCCCCGATTGGATTAGCTACGCTCAAATAATTTTAGTGTGTAATTTTCTTTTTTTTTTTATATATTAAAGAGGTATTTTTCAGCTTTAAACTCCTCTGAATGGGGTTTTAAACTCAATACCCCTTTTGGCAACGCTCATAGCATTTTGAGTGTATAATTTGCTTTGTTTTTATTATTAAAGAGGTATTTTTTACCTTCAAACCCCGCTGAAGTGGAGTTTAAACTCAAAACTAAGTCAAAACCCATTTAGCTACGCTCATAACATTTGAGTACGAAATTGCTTTTTTTTTATATTGAAGAGGGGGTTTAACTCAAAACCCCTGGTAGGGGGTTTTAAACACAAAACCCCATTGATTGTGCTGGGGCAAGTGATGGTTTAGTATTAAAATCTCACCTAAAATAAACAAAATCAAAGCAAAAAATCATTCACTAAATTCCGATCTCGGGGGGGGGGGGTGAACCCCCAACCCCCCCCCCCCCCGGCTACGCCCATGATATTTATATTACACATCAAATCGTTGAGATGGGGAACTGCTGTGCGGTCAACACGTTCCAACCCTAGCCAATGATGGTCTAGCATTCATTTCATTTCTATGAGATGATCACTATGTTAGTTTTAACTGAAGGACACCATATAAACTAGTGTGTGTGTGTGAGAGAGAGAGAGAGAGAGATTCTATACAGGCCTATTAGGCCAGTGTTTCCCAAATTATATTCCACAAAACCCTAGTGTTCTGCGAGACGTGATTAAGTGTTCCACGAACTGCTGAAATAGTTATAACTAGTAGGCCAACACGTGAATTAATCTCTCGTAAATAATTATAATGTGCGAAATGTTCCGCTATGGAAAAAGTTTGGGAAACACTGTAAGCTTAGTCTCTAAAATAAAAAAAAAATTAAAATAAAAAAACTTCTCGTTCTAGATTTCTAATCCTTGTCATCCTCTCTCTCTCTCTCTCACACACAGACACACACACACACTGTCACACACCCAGATCTGCATATGACAAATATAAGTCAGTGAAGAACGCTCATAACATATAAATATCATTTATATAGGTAATCTGACTCACAATGAGCTCTCGAGTAAAAAGAAAAAACAAACTTCACTTCACTATCACCAATGACGCTGCATTCTGCGAACACAAGGATATGACTTGGCAAAATATTAGATCTAGACCTAGATTAGTAGATATAGATGTAGCTCTACCTAAATCAATTAATGCAAAACAATCTTCCATTACCATTGATGTCTTTATTAAAACGTAAATTAGATTTTAGTGTATCTCTGCTTACGAAACTTAGCATTGGTAACAAATTTTGTTGTCTGGCAAATACTAGTAATAATAGTACTAGATCTAGATCTAATAGTCGCAAATATTTCAGCCCTATGTGGCCAAAGACAAATTATTACTTGTTTGTGAATTTTTGTGTTAACATATTCCTATGTTCATGCAGCATTGTTGAAACTATTTATGAAAGCAGTGTATTAACTATTCCAAATTCTACAAACATTCAAACTACAGAATGTTTCAATAAAATAACCAAAACTAATTATTTCTATACGTTGATGACTAGTCAAAGTCAACCAAGTGCTCTGAGCTGCCCAGCTCCACTCGTACAGACAGTTACTAGATCTAGAGGCTTTCAAAGCATGAGCCAAGATAATAAAAAAAAATCTGAAACAGTTTTACCAGATCACTTAACTGTCCATGCTGCTCACATAACTGAAGTTCATAATGTTCCACTACATATTCTAATAAGGCCAATTCCTTCAATACTGGATGAAGAGAAAGTTAAGTCACTTATGGAAACTATTGAGGTAAGATTTTCAATTAAACAATTTACTTAGCTTACACTGCACCATCTTTATATCTTTAAAGAAAATCTTATTGATTCAGGACATTTAATAGCTAGATATTTATTGATTTATTATTATTTATTTTTTTTATACAGTGGGTCCCCACTTAACAACATGGTTAGGAACCAGAAAGTCTGTCGTTTAGCATGTTTCATCATTAAATGCGACCCTAGATTTGGGTTAGGTATTAAACATTTTTATAGTAGAGTATGTAGTAACTTTTTTTTTCTTTTGATACAGTGCTGTATACAATTTCTACTTTTGTATGATTGACATCTTCATAACTAGGTTGATTTTTTTTTTGGGGGGGGGAGAGGCTTTTTAGTGGAACATGCTGTAGGAGTTGTACTCTTCCTTTTGTCAGCCATGTTGATGGGATACATTTTGATCATAAAATTTAAAAAAAAAACATACAAAGTTCTTATGTGGGAAAGAGCAATCACTTTGTCGAGATGAGCTGTCTCTGCCCAGCTTAGCATAAACACCACACCACTGTGTTGCCACTGCTCTGCGCACATTGCAAAATTTAAAATATTGCTCATCCAATTTGGCTGTAAATCGGAATTTTTGTGAGGAATCATTGTACTATGCCAAGTTAATAACAGTAATAGACACAACTTTTTTCTTAAACTGACATATTCATATACTCTTGACATATTTTCCTTCCTTTTGGCAAAATATGTTTTAGGAGTAAGTTTAAAATCTGATAAGTCCTAATTATTTATGTAAATTTTTTATTCTATATGGTAGATGGTATCAAATTTGCAGTCTCTGTAGCAATTGTGGTTTTGCAGGGTGGGGTCGCTAGCCCCACGCCAAACCTTCCTCCTCTCTCACTCAGGGTTGGGACCAGCAGATAAGAAAATTCTATTTCAGTGTTAAAAATAAAAATTGATAAACACCATAACTTTATTATGGTCATGGTGGCTGAATGGGAAAGCACTTTGCTATCAAACCAAGGGGTCTTGACTGAGATTTTGAAGTTCAGGATTTATAGGATGACCTTGAGTCCACCCAAGTCAAATGGGTATCTGACACATGTTGGGGAAGTAAAGGTTGTTAGCAATTGTCTTAGCCACATAACACCCTGGTTAACCATCAGCCAAAGGAATATATGAGCTTTACATCATCTGCCCTCATAATTGAAAGTTCTGCAAGGGGTACTTTTTATAACTACATTAAGTGGCTTGCATAGAGGGTATTGTGAAGATTTAATAATATGTATAATATGCCTACAGTTAAGTCCATTGATCTTGAACTTAAATGTTCAATTAAGGAATTTTTTTTCTCCTTTTTAATTTTAGTCTGAAGAAGTACAAAATGTAGTTCCACCTATTGACATTCTGTGGATCAAAGGGAGACTAGGAGGAGACTACTATTACTCCTTTGGAGGATGTCACAGATATGAGGCTTATAAGAAGCTCAAGAGAGAGACAATTCCTTGCAAGATATTTAAATCTACCATTGAAGATCTGAGGTCCTATTTAGGCTCCTCAACACCTGACTTGTTATGATGAATTGAGTTAAAAATACTTGCACAATAAAAGAAATACATTTTAACATACATGATACCTTATTATGAATGACTTATAAAATAAAAATTCAGTCTTATTATTTTGTATATATGTATATATATATATATTAAATAAATATGCCTAGTTAAGTCTTTTTTTTTTTTTTGGTTGGCTTCCTTCAATTGTAGAAAGACTAAGGTTCATCTTGTAGAGCACTTTTTCATGTGATTCTAGAGCCTTGACCTGGAGAACCATTCCTGTCCACATGTAAGGCAGATAAACGTGCATTTGCTTTGGTGGTAGAGGAATCAGCCATTTTTTATTAGCATGCTTTTCTTCCAGAGCTGAGGTCAATGCTTTTTCATTGTCCGTGGCTTTCTTTATCACCAGCTCTCTAGACATAGTGCAGTCTAGGACTATGTCTTCCCAGTACTCAACATCTATGTCCACTGCTTTGAGGTACCATTTAATTACATCCACATATCAGGGTGGGGATGACCAGTTCTCCTTGTGCCCATCATGAGTTGTCCATAAAGAATCATTTTTGGGATATGTTCATCTTCCAGACATGACTAAGCCAAACAGTGCTGTTTTTGCATGGTAAAGATGCTTAGAAGACCAGTTTGAGCAAGCATCTCAGTGTTACACATTCTTTTTTATCATGTAATTTTCAGCTTACCATATAGACTGAAATCAGTTTAAAATTGGATACGTTGAAATTAGATTTAAATTAATGTTACTAGTGTATTGTTTTTTTTTTTGGTTTATTTAAAGATGTTAAAATTTTTAATTCAGAGAAATCTAACAGAGAACAGGATGTGTGGCTGAGAGGCCAAGACAACTTGGGTAGGGTTTGCTGACCTAACAAGAAAGCTCACGTTCAAAGTCCCACTCAAGCAGAGTTGTGTTTGCTGAGAACCTAAAGGAAAACCTTTTCCCAGATATTCCTCCCCCCATTGGTCCACAAAAGAGATTTGACCATGAAATATGTGCTGTATAAAAGCAATTTCTTTTTTACATCTGTTAAAAATATAGAAATGCTACAATCTTTTTTTTTATAAATATTTATGTTGTAGTTTTTTTATGTAATGAGACTTAAAATGGCTCATTAAAAAAATGATTGTATATTTTGTTGTCTGGACAATAAAAATGTTGTATTCAATGATAATGAATTTTCACTAAAAATCTTGCAACATTTCTCCATCATTTAACTAGAAATTTTATTCATTGTCAACTAAAATTTCTGAGTTTTCTTGTGTGGTGAAAACCAAAGATACATGAGCTTTGAACACAGTACCCAATTTTTTTTACATCATTTTTTCCCAATACTTGAACCCCTTTTTATAAATACCAGATTAATATTTTCTGTTCAATATGATATCTAACAAAGATCAATAATAAGTACAACACACATAGGCCTACACACAATCATTTAGTTTTATAAGCTGCTTTGTTTTATTACAAAGACTTGTTTTATTAATACAAATGTAAACATTAATGGCTTAAAAATGTGTCATCCCTTTTGGCAATAAAATACAATTTTAGTTTTTTTTATACAATAATATTAGAGGCACACAAAAATAAATCTACAATTTTACCTTAAAATATTCTCTTCAATTCTTCATTGCAACTATTCAATCAGATCTTATGAAAAATATTTTAAAGTCATAAAAAAGCATAGTAATTGACATTATGTCAGTTTAAAAATCTAAATACTTTAAAATAAATTCATTTGAAAGTCAGTCACTGTTGCTTATATAATCAAAAACTTAACAAAAAAAATATTTGACCTGACGCGGTTTTCATTAAATAACATGTCCCTTTGCTGGTGTTAAACAAGGTTTTAAAATATATGAGGATAAAGAAAATATTAACAAAGAAAAAAAATTAATATATATATATATATATATATATATTGAACTACTAGTATTCTTTTTTAATTGAATGTTTTGATAATTAAACTGTTAAGTGAACTAATATTACATGTAGCTTTTAACTTAGTAGACTTAAATTAAAAGCTACTTTTTAAAGAAACTTTTTTTTAAACATTCTGCAATAATCATTGTTAAAACAATCAATATTAATACTTGTTTTTTTTTGTTGTTTTTTTTAAAAGTCAATGGTAGAGCCTAACTTTTAGTTTAGGTGACAGTTCTATAAAATTATCTTATTATATCAGTGAGACATAAGGTTAGCTACTTAAAGGTATAGTACTTTGACGGACAGGGTAGTAAGCCTGGATGCTAGATTGACGAGCTTTCAACTGAGCCACTCTGTTGCGTGCATCCATCATGCGCTCATTAGCTTCAGCCAACATCTTGGTTCCAAGTGCAGCTTTGGCCACAGAAGTCTCTGTCTGTCTCATCAGTTGTCTGTGTTCCATGTAATTTTTCACAACATCCTGCTGCTCCAGTTCAGTTAACTGTAAAGAAATAAATCTTTAGTTGTTTACTGACGAAAATCTTTAGGTTACCTGAACATGGGCATTTCCTGTTATAAAAACTCTCTGTGCCAAAATGTTAGATAATACAAAAATGACATTGTTTCATTTATTTCAGTGTCTGAAGGAATATAAAATACAAGTTAATAGCAAATGAAATGAAGCTTTCTAAAGAGAAGTTATTATTTGAATTCTTAAAACTTACTGAATATAGATAAGAAGTGAAGAAGGTTTATTGTAATTAGGAGTTGCTGATGTGTTCAATAAGTTACTTTTGTAACATAAAGATTATGATGTAAATGCTTCATTTTACTTGTAGGCATTATTCATTACACAATAAAGTTGTTTGAAATATTAGTTTCAATGGCAGATGATAAAACAACCTTAGCATTGGTCACTTGGTTCCGTCTGTTTGAATGGCTGTCCTCCCATCTAGCCTGTCTGTCATGTCTGAGAAGAGCTTTAGACACAGATGTATGCTGGGAATTGAAGTCCACGACAAATGTTTGGTTTGACCTAGACTGTTTGTTCACATCAGAACTTCGAACCTGTAATGTTTGAACTCATTAAACAAGGTAAGTAAAAAAAAAATTTTATTGGCATGTTTGATAGTTATTCTTCTTCACCTTATTTTTTATTATTGACAGTAACTAAGTGTACTGTTCATATTTTTGTTTAATCCTTATTATTCATTTAATGCTTAATGTTAGTTATTTATATATCACAATGGTCTTGAATTTCATGATAAGAATTTCATACACTTGGTATTAAATAATCTGTACTAACAAATAATAATTTTTTTTTTCCATTTTATATGTATTTTATTTATCTTATGCATACTTAACATATATGCATACTAAAAGCAATTATCAGATATCTACCAGAAAACTATTTCAATTTAAAACATTGCTAGAAATATCTCGAAAGTAAAAATAAAATCAATATATTGCTGCTTACTTTACGCTCTTGTTGCTTATCCAGGAAGTTAATTTTTTCAAGTTCATGTTTTTCTATCTGCTCCATTATCAATGACCTCTCCAGGTCTCGAGCCTTGAGAACTTGAAGTCGTCTCTGCTCACGATACATGTTGACCCTGTCTTGTGACCGTAGTCTTTCTTCTCGCAAGCCAAGAATATTCTCTATTTTGGCTGCAGCTTTTTCTGCTTTTTCTCTTTCCTATAAAGAAAAATATTGTTTGTGAAATCTTTAATGTCAAACATGACCCTAAGATTGTTAAACTATCTGTGATTATATTAAAAATATTTAATACTTTTATTACTAATATTATGAACAATGCATTCACATTTGGATTTTGTTATCTGGAGTTTAAATACTAACTTCATTCTTGAATTATATAAGAGGGATGGAAGTGGACAGAGTACAAACCTGGGACCATCAAGACCACCTAACAACAGTTCACATCCAAAACACATACCACACAACCAGGCTGCTATTTAATTTTTCCAGTTAATTTTTTTTCCATTGTACAATTTGTCAATTTTTTAAAGTTGAAAATCATATAAATATATACACTGAGAGTACTTACAGAAACAACTTTACCAACCCTGACCACATTGCAAATAAAATTGTAGCTTATATAAAGAAATTTAAAATAATGAATAGTTTAATTTTAATAAACTTTGTAATCTTACATTGTAAGCTTTCTGAACAGCCATCAAACATGATAAACCCATTGTACCTTGGGCTCTATTGAAAAGTCTTTGTTCATTAGTCAGGAAATTGGGTCGTTCAATTTTTGGCTATTTAAAAAAAAAATTCATTAATTACTTATCAGATGTTATTTAAGTGATTTGTATTTTATTACTAACTAAAATAAATATCACAGGTTATATATTAATTTCTATTAAGAAATAAATTGTTTTAAATGAGAGATCATTATCACTAAAATTATAATCATCAAACTCCATTTCAGTGTTGGCTTTAATGGCTCAAATCCTCTTTTGTAGAAGCCCAGGACAGATACCCTGCTTTTTGCATAATGCACAAATGTAACTAGACAGGTCATGAAATTCTGGCATCCCAGACATATTGAGACAGAGATCAGGCAGTCAAAAGAATATAAGTCATGGTTTCCTATTCCTCCCTGCAGCAGAGACAGATTGAGTCAAAGTTTGATCTGAACAGTGAGAAATATTAACCAACAGGCCAGCAGTGGTCCATCCTGCACTGTGCTATAATAGCTTGACCTGGAGGCCTCCTGTTCTCCTAGACTCTGCATGCTTGTTCTAGTACTCAAACCATTTTTCCATTAATAGATTGTTGCAGACTCCTTTGCCCATCAGGCAAGGTTAACACCACTTCATGACCAGCCTGTGGATTTCTGTCAACAATTTAAAATAAAAATATTGAAATGAAGGTAAAAAAAAATATGTCATTTACCTTTGTTTCAAAGAATGCTTTTGTCATTCTCTCTGTTTCTGCTTCCCTTACCATTTTACCAGACTCCTTCTTATTCAATATCATCTCTGTGGTAGCATCAGCAATAATAAATTTTTCAGTTTGCCCTGCAGAAAATCATCAATGTTAAATTAACTAACTGTTTGGGTTTTTTTTATTTTTCAATGTTATGTAAAATTCTATTTAAAAAGGATATTTCACATTATGACCTACAAAATTACCTTTTAGTCTAAAGCTATTGAATGGTATGGATTCTTCATCTTCGGAGTCATCTAGGGAATCATTGAACACAACAGGACCAAAAAATTGTTTTTGATTTTTGATTCGACTGAACTTAGATTTCTGTTGAATAGGAGAAATGTCCATATGAGTTCACCAAAATGCTTAGCATGTACCACATATTTCAAGAGAATTTCAATGGCATTAATTCATTTTATCTAATAAATAACAAATGTCCCTTTGAAAAATAAGATAATAATAACATCCTATGCATATCCAAATGTTAATCTAGTCTAGTCTTACATGTTAATTAGAGACTTAAGCTATGCTAGGTAATTGGTTTTCCTGATACTAATGGCACTGCACTAGGGAAGAAGAAACACTTGTAGAAATTTGTCTAAGTGTATCAAATAAGAAATGTGCCTTTCTCTTTGTGTCTTTCTAAGTATTTTATTAGGTTGTGTTTTTTCTATGTGTAAACTATGATTCAGTGTTTCATATATTTTTGCTTCTTTACTTTTTAGTCTTCTGTCCTGAAGTGTCTCTAAGTATAGTAATTTTACAAATGGTGTTACTCTTTTCAAATGTGAATAAACATTATAAATAAAACAGGTCTACTTTACATCTGTTTTAGTTTCATGATTTCTTGAGCTGAAGGTTACTAAACAGAGGATATATAAACTAGCACAAGTCTAACCAAGGTTAAATGGCATTTAACTTTTGTTTACATACTGTGTCAGATTTTTTTGCCTTTTTGATGGAACTTTCTTTAGGAGAATTATGAGGAAGTCCAATCTTTTGTTTGTCTGCTAGTAATTTCTCCATGGCAACTGTGTCTGCTTGTAAACTAGACAGCATGTCCTCCTGAAGTTTATCCATGTTGATAACAATGAGACTTTTGTTACTGACCATGGATGGCATTTCTTCAGATTGCATGGACCTGAAAGTCTACAAAGGAAAAATTTCTTTCATTATGTTTATATGTGAACAGAATGGTCTTTAGCTATTAGATTGCTTTATTAACTGCTGTGAGTTATATAGAAATTGTGCATTGTGTTTATGTTTGAAATACCCAAAAAGATGCTAAGTTCTAAGATGTTATTTACATTATGCCATATCATGTTGTCTAAATCAGAAATGTTTTTGATATCTAACTAATAACAATATACTTATTAGTGCAATGTACATTTAAACTTCAAGTATTTTCTGATTCAAATATGTGCATATTATAGTATTCTGTGTTAATCAAACATTGAAACTAAAATTTATTGTTAGTCTTGATTGGTGGTCCACATGCAGAATGGGATTCTATTTAGATCAGAACTGGGTTATTTTTAGTCAACCCATTAAATTAACATGACTTTTTAAGTTTTGATGGGGGTTTTTTTGTAATTTAATTTTTATGGGGCACTGGGAAGAACAATGTCTAACCTCTTCTGGAACTAAAGAGCCTGGACGACGATTTTTCATGTAAGTGTCATAATCAATATTAACTCCAAGAAGTGATGTCTTGACTTGATCCTTCAGATAAATTGGTGTCCCAGGTGGAGGAAATACTTCTTTTAGTTTTAGACCACCAAGAGCATGAAGCCTACGTAGTCTGCAAAACAATAACAAATAAAAATATGTTCTAACTTCAAATGTTAATGGATAATTGTGCAAATGAATAAGTGATGCTATGACCTTTGACTTGTGAGCCAAAGTTTGTTTTTTTGTTTGGAACTATGTCTGATATTTTTTCCTCAATATGAGGTAAATTAAAGTTAGCTATATTGCTGACCTCAAAGTGGATCTAATTAAACCCAAATCAACACACACAATTATAGTCTGTCTTCAACACATAGTTTTAGATCTATAACTTATCAGATTTCATGCTTGGAGAAACGCCATTATTTCTCTTTCACAACATTTGCGCTCTATTATGAATGGTAATTTGGTGTGCATTGCACTAAGAATACTAGAGTGCAGTACAAATAAATAGGAAACATAAACTTAGTATATTAGTGATATTGTCTTCATACCTTTTTCTGACTAAAAAACCCCTGATACACCTTTGAACAATCAACACAGGAGAATGTTTGGCAAGTATTCTATTCACCTTCATCATTATTCCTTTGATCACTTCCAACTCGGTGCTGTAGGTTGGATTCTGTGAGATTTAGATGCAAGAGGGGGAAAAAAACTGAGTATGATGGTCTTTGACTTTATACACAAGTATTCTATTTATTTGATTTGTGACAATGTTTATATGTATCTGTTAGTAAATCTCCCCTCCTGTACAAACTTACATCATGAAACATGGATGGCTGCCTGATTGTGTGGTACGTGCTCTAGACTATCTTCTCAATAGTCCTGGGTCCAAACCCTGCTTTCCCAAATAAAATTGTTCACAGAGATCATAAAATTAGAATGACTTTAATGGAGCTTTATTACAATTGTGATATTATCATTTGTTTATTTCAGAAAAATGGATAAGTATCAAAATCATTTTTAATATGAAATTGATTAAAATCAAGTAACCATTCTTTACCCTAAATTTTCTGAATATAGCCTCAGTTTTTTTTTAAAGTAAAAAGGAATATATAAATATTATGAAAGATGTATTACAATTACAGACCAAGAATCAGAACTATATTAAAAGTTTAAATAAATAAACTTAATGCAGAAGTAATCTTTTGGATAAAATTTTTGGAATGAATTTTTGTTATTAAATTAGAACTTTTTTTCTGAGGCAACACATCTCTCATTAGGAAATATCCCACCAGGTGACGCAGGAAACTGTATGATTAATGAAGAGGTGCAAGAAGGAAACTATTTAATAAGGAATGAATGTAAAAATAAATTGTAATGTTTGAAAATATACTTTTATTACACAACTTTTATTTATCTTAAACACCTTACAGCATTAGTTGGTGGACAAAGGATGATTTTGAATGGTGGACTTAATGCTTGAAACCTGCCATTAAAGACAGCATCTTCAATTATCTCTTCATCAGAAATCACAAAATGATCAAGAGCTTTGAGTGTCCAAATACTGTTCACAACATGGTGTCTGAAATAGTAAAAAAAAAAGTAAAGTTTCCCTTTCAGACCTTGTGATCTAAGGTGCAGATGATGTAAAGGTCATCTGTTTCTGTGCCCCATGGTTAACAAGGGTGTCATGTGAACAGCACAATGACCAACCACCTTTACTTTTCTCCAACTAATGTCAGGTACCCATTAGAACAGGGTGGACTCAGAGGCACACTAAACAGAGAAGCCCCAATCTCTTATTGACCTTAATCTTAGCATCTGATACAAGAGTTAATCTTATCTCAATAAAACATTCCTGGGAATTCTAGACCCTTGATTCAAGCAAACTCTTTAAAGATACCCTCTTAGTTTTATATTAAGTTTGTTAAATTTGTTTATATTTGGTGTTTTTTTTCTAAGTTGTATTTGTCATATTTTTCTGTTAGCTTATCATTAAAAGTTATTAAAAATGGTTCTGAGATGTTTTACAGATATTAAAAGCTATAAGATGGCATTACAAATATATTACATAATGATTTCCTACAAAACTTCTTGAAAGATACAATAAACTAGAAAAAGCAAAGGGATCATGGAAATCTAACAAATAGCTAAATGGATATTTTCTAGGGTTATACATCCCAATAGTTTCAGGCATCAAATATTTGTTAGGTTTTAATCCTCCAAATGTTAATAAAGTAATGACTAATATATTTTTTTAATAATATACCAGTAATTTAAATGTTTAATAAAGCTTTTTTTTTTTGTTTAGCAAGTTTCACACTTTTAATTAATATGTGAGCTTTATCTTATCATTAAAAAATGGACAAAGTATAGACTATATAGCAATCTACATAACATCATGGTGTGAGAATCAATGAAGACATCATAATAGACACTGCAGTGGAAAAAAAGGCAAAACAAAATGATATTTAATTCTCACAGGCTCTAGCTGCAACAGCATGTTTAAACTCAAAAAGACCTCACCAGACCAACATGCAGAGGCAGAACCAAGCCCTCAGCTTCCTAAATAACAGAAGAGGCTGTCATCAACTATGATGGACATAATTTGATTGATTGATACTCTACATTTAGTAAATTGTGTAATCTTCTGTTAATTGTATAGTTTGTTGTATACATATTTAATAATGCAGTATGCTTTATACTGATTCTAAAGGGTTTTACCTGTAGTTTTTCTTTAATGCCAAAGGAGTATCATAAAGTGTAAGTAGAGTCAAATAACTGCATGAACTGAGATTCTTTAATATTTCAAACTTCCCCAAAGGATTATCATGAAGATGTAATATTTGTAGGTTTCGTAAATGGCTCCAGAAATTCAGGCCTGGAACTGTAATTAGCTGTGATAAAAAATTTGAACAGACATATTGAGATATTGACTAGGCCACAAGAGCTAACTATTCTTAAGAATTTAAGTGTGAAGAAGAAAAAGACAATTCTAATGATTATTATAAATATCAAAAGGTTTTTTTTTTGGCTCCTTTTTTTTATAATAAATAACCTTTTTTTATGTTATATTATAAATTACAAGAGTGAGTGAAATTTAAATCAAGAGTGTTTTAAGATGATAGTGGACTAATCTACATAACTGAGAAGGAATATTTGTTTAATCCCAATTCATTTATTTTAATTATTTCTCATTTATTTTATTTTGCTAAAAGAAATTTCAAAATTACCTGATTTGAATGAAGATCTAGTTTTATCAGATGTTTGCAGTGGGCTAGTGAATCAATTTTAGTCAAATAGTTATTAGAGAGAAGACAAATGGTTAAGTTAGAGCAGCACCAGATATCTCCCAAGTTTCTGATGTGAATACCAGCAAGTGAAATAAGTCTGAATTTGGTGACATCATTCTCCTCTGGATTCTGATCAATGCAGTGAGATGACAATGCTACTTTTGTAGCCACAAAAATATATCTAAAACATTGAACCAAAGAAATAGTATAAATTTATAATCGGAAGATAGTAACCTAAGTGGATAAGTGCTTAGTTGCCTAAGAAGAATTGAAGCCCTGGCTTGAACTGAGACTTTCAACAGATTTGAAAATTAAATTCCTATCAAGATTCTCATAAGAAATTTTTTAGAGCTGGTAAATTTTTATTACCATTTTGCTGGCAACCAAAAGTAACATAAATAGGAATATACTGCTTTGATTGCACTATGAAGTAGATTTTTAAAGAGCCTTTTTTGTATGATTTATAGATGCAGTTAAAAAAATCTTCATCTAAATTTAAAACAAAGTAAAAAAAAGATTGAATCTTAAGAGGGCAATTAGATGCATTAAAAAAAAAGATCACCATTGAAGCCTTTCTACAGTCTGACACTTGCAAAGTTGAAGAACATGTTCTTATGAAAATGTCTTGATTTTAAGATGAGATTTTATGATACAGGGAATAAAAAATTATACATTCAAAAGTAAATTAATTCTTTCAGTGCAGTGTTGCTCTCAGGGAGAAACTTAGCTAGTGCTGGTGGTGTGGCATTACTCTCAGTAACTTGGTATATAATATTTATTGCATTATCTTTATAATGTTAAACTTTTTATTTCCCTTTTTCAGAAAGTGATTGTTCTTTGTTTCGGTTGTCAATTGGATACATGAAAAAAGACAATATTGTGTTAATGGATCCTCTTTTTAAATTGTTCGGGGGCTGCATGCAGCCCGTGACCACTTTGCATGCGGCCCCCTTGGCCACCTAAAAAATTATCAAAATAATGTTAAACTATTACGCTGGAAAATAAGAGATGACAAGCTACTTGAATTGAAAATAATTATTGTTAAGCTAAATACCAAGAGTGAGTCTGCAGTAAAAGCAAGCTACATTTTGTCAAACTTAATTGCAAGCCATAGCAAATCATTTAGTAAATGTGATTTTATGAAGGAGTGTGTCGTTAAAGCCGAAGTAATTTGTTCAGAAAAGGTGAAAGCATTGAAAGAAATGGCATTAACTAAGAACACTAAGGAAATAGTACTGTTTCTGAACATGAAACTGTTAAACATTTCCAAACTGACAAATGGGTTCAGGATTTGGCATTGGCAGTTGATCTCACTGATCACCTGTGAGACTTGAATTTGAAACTTCAAAGTACGACAAATTGTCACAACTGCGTGTGATCATGTGAAGTGCCTTCAAGCAAAGTTACGACTGTCGATAAACCAAATATTGAAGAGAAAATCTTGTTCACTTCTCAACATGTCAGGAACTAAAAAGATTAAATACGGCTGCAACATTTGGTAAATATGTCTTACACCTGGAATCGTTAGTAGATGCTTTCAATGACAGTTTTCGTGACTTTGTTTCATACGAGCAAGAATTTTAGTTGTTTGTATCTCCATTCTCAATTGATTTTGAAAATGCTGCTGATAATGTGCAACTAAAGCTGATAGAATTGCAGTCAGATTCTTTGTTGAAAGCAAAGTATAAAGAAATGGCTTGCCAAAATTTTACAGTTATTTATCTGAACGGTACGTTGGATTTCAGAAATTTGCCGATAGAATTCTTGCTATGTTTGCTACTTTCTCTGTGAGCAGTTCTTTTCCATATTGAAAGCTACAAAACACCTCGCCGTTCAAGATTATCTGACAGGTATGCCGTTAATTATTGTATTCTATTGTATTATTTAAATTTATATAAAACTAGTAGGCTGTTTTCCAAATGATTTTTCGCTGCAGCCTCTCAGGTAATAGTAAGTAGTTTTTTATGTGGCCCAGACACCTTAATGAGTTTGACATGCCCTAATGTAAATAATAAAATTGCTTAGTGTATGAGTTCATCCTTTAAGAAATTTTAAGGGAAAAAATGTTGTACTTTTTAAATATTTATGGATTAAATATATAATTGAAAGGCTAAATCTTTCAGTATATTGATTTTTTTAATGAGCTTTTTCTATAGTCCCTTTTTCCATACTGGGTTTAAACTTAATAAAAAAATATTTTCTTGAATAATTTTTTTTTTATTACACTTTTGTAGCAAATTCCTTTTCCTTTAAAACAAAATCAAATATGATATTAGATTCTATAATGAAATAAAAAGCTATGTTACTTTTATTAACTCTACCAACCTTGCACATTTTATGTTTGTTGCTGACATTTTTTTCGATCAAAACAATATGCACAGAAAGAGTTGATAGAATTTTTTTCTTTCTAAAAACCAAAAAGGAACTAGTTGGAATTAGGTTCAGACTTACTGCCTTGAGTAAATATCTTTACCCTCAGTAGGATTTTAAGCCTGTGAACTATGCTTATAAACTTAGCTTTTAACCTACTATGCTTATAAACTTAGCTTTTAACCTAAATTGATATAAAAAAATATAAGTCAATCCAATCTGATAGGATGACTTCCTAGTCATGTGGTTTGTGCTCTAGATTGTCAATTTATGGTCTTGATGGTCCTGGATTCAAACCTTGCCTGCTGCCATCATCGTTGTCCTGCAGAAGGTTTGGGCTAGGATATCATTATCTTCAAACCTGAAGGAACATCCGAAACATGTATAACATGTGTTTGAATGTTAGAAACAAAAATGTGCAGTAATGCTTTAAAAAGTTCTTTGCTATAGTGTATCAGAAATTATTTATTGCTAAGGCATTGTTGTTTGGGTTAGGGTTATAGATAGATCCACAGGGGGAAAAAAATCACTATCGAGTAAATATTTTATAGATCTACTTACCCACTTTCTAGAGCATGTTTCATAACCTCAGTTTCTTTTTGTTTATAAAACTTATTGAGAAGATTTTGTGAATCTTGTTGTTTTGTGTTAATCAACTGAGCAAACCTAGCCCAGTCTGGTATGCTCACCATTTTTTTAAAATGTCTGTATCAAAATTACTAGGTTACATACTTAATTTATCTGGTATGATCATGTTTTAGCAGGCGGCCGCCATTTATCTTATGGAGCAGTATTATAAATCCATAGACCAGAGTTACTATGATTATCTTAGTTAACTTAGTTGTAGACTCTAGAATTAGAGTATAGTATTAGACTAGATCTAGTCAAATCTAGTAATACTAATAGTATATTATTTATTTTCAATATTCAATATCTATCTATAATTCTAAAAATCGTATTGATTCATAAAATTATATTATTTTAAATCTACAATACAAGGTAATATCCGCACTGTGCGTCAATATTGACGCTTAGTCAAATTTAACATGAAACTGAAAGAAAATCTTTTGGTAAAAACATTTTTAAAAAATGTTTAATAACTCTGTTTCTATAACAACAAAGGGTGTTAACTCTTAGAAATAATCATTATTTTCCTTCGCATTTTTTCCGTGTTTCTCTGAGAACTCTTTTGTTTATAGTTAGGATCTTAGTACTATACACTTTTTATACTAATACAGATCTAGAGATCCATAGATCTCTTAAATATGTCAAGTGCAAACTGGAAACAGTTTCCATGCAACAAATTAGAACTTTGTCTTGACACAGTTCTAGTCTGTGGGCAATCGTTTAGGTATGCCGTATGGTAACCGATTACGTTAGGCGTTATTAGGCCTACTTAAAACTATAACAAATAACAGTTAGTAAAAGTACTTAATTAGAAAGCTAATTAAAGTCTTAACTTCAACATTTAGCCAACTTAAACTCCGTCAGTGACTGTCACTCTAGACTCTACTATAAGTTTAAGTCTTACTCTTACTGAGTTACTCAAGACACTTTTAAGTGACAAGTCAGAGAAATCTAAAATCTAGACTAAAACACCATATATAATGATATTCTAGATCTAGTCTCTGAATCTAGAGTTAATTAATATTAATATACATTATACAGCATCAGTATGATCAGATAAGTCTAGATTGACTACACTAGTTCTACTTCTCTACTTTGTTAAATTACAAGTTTTGCATTTTCCTGACTTAAAGACTAGGACACAACAACATGTATTACATTATATATTAACATACATAACATACATCCAAACCTCCAGCAGAAGGCCGGGGCTAATGTTGGGCATGGTTCAAACCCTGGACCAATAAGACAACATTCCAAGGATCTAGAGCTAAACCTCTAGAGTCTATAGATCTAGTACTTTTAGTTTTAGTATGTGACAATAAATAGCCATACACTCTGCCCCTTTCTGAGGCAAACCCAGCCAAAAATCATAAAAATGCTTTGGCAAGATGAATAGATTTTAAGTATAATGTACTAGTCGACCCGCGGCGCAGCATACTATACGACATTATTTTGCAGGGCTGTCCCTAGGCCAATGCAACTGCAGCGGGCCCCATACTTTAAAAGGACCTTCGCTAATTCTCTTGAGCCAAGAAGAGAATTATAGATATAGTATATATATGTGTTCCCACATCCAAATTTTTAGTAATCAATTTTGCCATTTTTTCTACATTCTTATGTGCCAGCAATTTTTAAACTAATGTTCATATTCGTTTGCAAAAATTTAGATTTTCATTCACCGGCTTGAATGTGTTTCTTTTTTCTAATAAGCTAGAAATTCTGAAATGTGCATGAAGTGTCCCTACATTGGCTCAAATACCCCAGAGCCAAGACAATTCTGAACAATTTAAAGTATGCCAAGATACTAGATCTAGATATAACTTTTTAAAAATTTCATCTTAATAGCTTATTTAGTCTAGGGTAGTCTATTTTCAATCTTTCTGACTTTCAAAATGTAAAAATGTTTAATTTCAAGGTTTATCCCACTTACAGTGAACTGAATTAAACCCAATAAAATCTTATTTATTTGAATGTTATAATTGTTTTCATATTTATTAATTAAAACTTAATGCTGAAATCTTTTCTTGACATTATCAGATGGAGAAAGAACAGTTCTGGAGAATGGTTGGGTGTAATGGCTGGCTATGTCTGGAGACTAAAACAGTCTGATGATAGAATACTCTACCAAGTCTATGGTAAACACAACACTGCAGTCAGGGAGTCTGCTGATATAAATGATAAAAGTCTTAAGCTTGGGCAAAGCAATCTAAATACACTCTATGAGAATGAAGCACTCAAAGATCCAAAGATTGTTAAAAATGAGGTCAAACAGCTTACACAAACTACAGTAAAAGGAACCAAGACTAAGGCAAGCACAAAGAGGTCAAATGCAAAATGTAAATTGCCACAGGTCAACTCAACTAGTTCTCACACCATCGATTCATCTCCAGCTGTAAATGATGTTATCCTCAGTGATGATGATCACTTCTCCTCTTTATTACATAATTACTTTCAGCTTGGAGTTGACTTAAGACAGCTTTATAAATCTTGGGCATCAAAAGATCCTTATTTCAACCAAGTGGCTTCAAACTTTTATGGCATTCGTATTCTCAGGCAGGATCCAGTTGAGAATTTGTTTAGTTTTGTGTGCTCTTCAAATAATAACATTTCTCGTATCTCCAGCATGGTCGAGAATTTATGTACTAACTATGGAGAATTTATCACTAGAGTAAGTGTGCATAATCTATTTTTAAATCACAATTTATTTTTTTTATCCAAAATTCCTTAGTGGAAGATTTATATTCAGGGAATTTATATGACCAAATAAAGTATTGGTTCAGTGCCTGGTTATCATACTTAGGTTTGAGCAGTCAATTTTAATATAGACTCAGATTTTTAAATCAGTATTTAGGATGTCCTTGAGACCACACAGCTCTAAAGATGTTAGATGGTTGATTGTTGTTCTAACTACATAGCTTATACGAAAACAGTTGCCACAAAAATCTCAACATCTTTAATTTTTTAAAGCAAAAAGTGTGCAATATTCTTATTTCATGATTAGAAAGTGTTACCTGCTTGAACACCAATTTCCAACGCTCTCTTAATTTTAATAAGTGATTTTTCATTAACCATTGCTTCCACTTATTCTGTGTTCCAGCTAGATGAAACAGATTATTTTACATTTCCTAGTATCTCAGCACTTTGCAAAGAAAACATTGAAACTCATTTGCGACAGTTGGGTTTTGGCTACAGAGCCAAGTTCATTGCTAGGATAGCAAGAGACATCACTGAGAATAAAAGTGAAAATTGGTTGAGGTCACTTAGAGACAGACCATACAGCGAAGTCAAGTCAGAACTATTGAATCTCTATGGTGTTGGACCAAAGGTCAGAGAACTTTAACATGAATAGCTCTTAGCATTATTAATGTGAAAAATTACTATAAATTCTTATAATTTATATAATTATTATAATCATTTTTTTTAGATATTTACATTATTTTAAATATTTATTATATTTTTTTTTAGTATTGATAGACTTTCAAAATGTATATTTTGCCCCAAAAAATTGTTTCATTTTGTATAATCAAATAGGTCAAAATGAGTTCAACTCAATAAGATTATAAAGTTAAGAAGAAATAGTTAATAAATTAGTTCAATAAAGTTTTAAATTTATTAGGGGTGTTTGAATAGTTTCATACCTAAAAACAAAAGATATAATTTATTCTTAAAGCTAATTTAAAATCTCTAGTAATCTTTTACATCTATTACATCTATCGCTTATACAGCGATAGTTTGTTAAAAGATTCTGAATATACAAAAAACATTGCACTGACTTATTATATAAAGAAAAATCTTGTTGATATTTAAGAGCAGAAAGCTATGCAGTATATTATTTCATAAGTAAAAAAAAATTGGGTTTCTTCACCATAAAGGTTGCAGACTGTGTTTGTCTGATGTCACTGGACAAGACTGAAGCTGTACCAGTAGACACACATGTGTGGCAGATCACAATGAAACATTATTTGACAAAACTACAAAGTGCCAAGTCTTTAACTGACAAACTGTACAATGAAATAGGTAACAGAGTTGTAAACATTTTAAAATTAGTTTTTTATATATATATACTAGTCGACTGGCGGCGTAGCATACGTTACTAATTTGCAGGGCCGGCCTTAGGCCACTGCAACCTATGCGACCACAGTGGGCCCTGCACTTCCATAGGACCCGCACTAATTCTTGGTGTATAAATTATTGAATTAAACCATTTTATAACTTATAACAGAATTCCCGCAGCCTCCTGATTTACCAGGAGCTCCTGGAAATCTCCTGAAATTAATAAAATCTTTTGAAAACTCAAAAAAAAAATTTCCTGAAATATATAGAAACAAAAATGTCATTTTGGAGTGTGATTCAAAATGGGAAACGCCAATCCTACGCATGATGAAAAAAAACGTCATTACGCCATACTCGTAATTGTGGAATCTGAGAGAGAAGCTTCTCATGCCTCAAACTAATGAAGAATTATTTGAGGTCAAAAATTATCGAAGATAGATTGAAACATTTGGTAATTCTTGCTATTGAGCATGATCTATATAGGAAACAGAATTTTTATGATATACTGTATGGCTTCGCTACACACAAGGCTCGTAAAGTAATTCTGTACATAATAAAGAATGAATAAAATACAAAGACGAATTTATTTTGTAATACAAACTCTTAATTTTCACTTATTATCCTTATCCCTACCTAAACTTGGCCCCGCCAAATCCGTTTCGCATAGGGCCCCACAATGGTTAAGTCCGGCCCTGCTTTTTAGTGACGGGTCAATACTACTTGTTCTCCCCCCTCCCTCTTTTTTTTTTCACCTCTAAAATTATGTGGGCTAACTCTAGTCCGTCCGACTTGCAGAAATAAAAGAGTGATCTTTCCATTACTTGGTGTCCAAACTCTTGAGCCATGAAGAGAATTATATATATAGATTTTCAAATCCTAATTACTTTTATTGTCATTGTACATTTTACATACATGGTAAAGACTGTTTAAAAGTTTTCTTCAAAACACCAAATGAACATAAATACAGTACCCTAGTTTCTTATGCCAATCATTTTTGGTGATGTTGTGTTGTTTACACAGCCATATTTCCTCCTAGTTGAGTCATGTTTTTTTTTAGAACCTGGTAAACTAAAGAACTTCAATTCAGACCTACCAAAAAAAAACTTTGAAAATCCCATGATTTTCCCAGCATTCAAGCCTCAAAACTTTAGAACAGTAGAAATTAGCTTTGCTTCTTGACCCACCCCATTGTTTGACAAAATGTCTAGGAATTATTTCTGTTCTGAAATGTTTTCACTTCTCCTATGTTAGTGATTTAATTCAATTTCATTTGGATTTTTTGTTCACTGTATTTGAACGTCTTTCCTTAATAGGGGATTTCTACAGAAGTTTATGGGGACCTTATGCTGGCTGGGCTCATTCTGTAAGTTATAAGGAAACAGGAAAAGTGTATTCTTTTTTTGATTTCCTCTTTTCATTTCTTTCCTTCCCATCAAATGTTGTGACATAAATTTACTTATTAAACTAATAGAGATATGCTTTGGACATAATTATCTACTTTTTTTGATGATACATAAAAACCAGTGCTAAACCAAGAAAAGAAACTACAAAAGAATCAAACTTCCTATTTGTACAACTATTATGTAATAAAATAATTAAATTGAATAAAAATCTCTTACCCCTTAGAGGAATTATTACAGTTGTTCACAATTACAGATCCCTTGTAGTTCAACAGCCAAAAAAGAGACTAAGTACCATTCTTTTAGTACAATTCACCTATAATATTAAATCTCATTAATGGTCTAAAGCAATTGATACTAAACTGGTTTAAATATTTTTGTCACCTACATTAGGCTACATTGAAGAAAAATCTCACACAAAATGTATTTAAACATTAATTTAAACTAACAATTTGTAACTCAACATTCCTGGACCTGAGCAAGGTCATTGGCAGCTTCTCCTTTAGCCAGATATCTTGTCTTTACTTTATTTAGATATGTGAGAACATGAGCTTAGACTATATTTTTTTCCATAGGTTCTCTTTACTGCTGACCTAAGACACAACAAAAGAAAAGGTGAGAATGAAGCCACAGAAAAAAATGTCACTGACACAATTTGTAATCAAACTAAAAAGAAGAAAAAATAAATACAACATGTTAAGAGTTGCTTTTTACAAAGCTTATATCAACTCACTCTGACTGTCTATCTGTCTGGCCAAAAGTTTGTACTTGTTATTTTGCCCACAACCAATCTTGGGTCAAGGTAAATTTTGGACAATTATTTCTTTTACCTGACAACACAAGAATCAATTCAAAAAATTAAACAATTAGTCAATAAAGTATTGGTAATAAATTATTATGTTTGGTATTTCAAACAAGGGAAAGAAATTGTACTTGATTAAAGTGGTGGTATAAAGCTGAATTAGTCCCCTTTATAGATTGTTGTCAAGGCTTAGTGAATAATAACTGTACAAACTTCGATGTTAATAGACTCTTTGCTAGTAGAGTGGTTACACCTTTGGCTTGAGAAGCCCAAGAAGGCTTTAGTCCACAAGTTCAAATTCAGGTCGTTCCCTTTCCAACTGGTTGATACAAGTGATAGGATCATAGCGTATTGAAAAAGCTAATAGCATGAAATTTGGCTAAAAAAATATTTCTAATCACACATATTTATTATAGTTAGTCTAGATCTATTACAAATTTAATTAATTTTTTAAAAAGTATTTTTTTTTTGTATTTTGCTTGTTATGTAAAACAAATAGAAATTTTCTTCAGGACAAAATAAACAGTATTTGTTCTTTGATTTTCTTTAAAACATTCCTCTCTCATAAATTAAATTTTTTTTTTTTGGAAATTAAAAATAATGAAAGGTGGTATCATTCTTTCAAAATCATTTATATTTACCCTTTGACTTACCTGTGACAAAAAAAAGCCAAACAAATATAAACAAGATTCAAGGTGAATGTTTCAAACAGTTTATATTGTTACGTATCTAGGCGTTGTTTTTTTTCTTTCTTTGACCTGTTGCGGTCGAGAGACGAGTAGGTTGTCTGCCCCTTGTGTAATAAGTTTTTTTTTTTTCTTTTTTTTTTATTCGTCAAGCCACACAGACAGTGACCGGTCCTTGACCTGTGTGTGTACCTCTGGTTGAAAGGAGGGTGTTTTTTTTTCTGTCTCTTTGAAGAGCGTTCTAGATCTGGGTGTTGATGACTTTCTATTCTAGAAGTTACGAGATATCGACGCGCGGTAGATTATATAAGACCGCCCGCGTAACGTTGACAGACAGACATACGGAGACAGCCGTGAGACAGAATAGCGGAGACATTGCGCGACCCGTGCGTGGTATACCACTTGATCGTGTAAGTTAATATTTTGTTTTCTTTTTTTCCAAGGCCTTGCTTGCTTGTATTTGTAATTATATTTTCAAACTCTTGTATTGTAATATTTTTACATGCCATTTTTGTAAAAGGGTTTTGGTCAACACATCAATTCTGTATTGAGTAAATGTTTATTTTTCTTTCTTGTAATTTTATATTTGATTAAACATTAAGTTGATAGTTTACCTTCCGATTTCTTGTGTCATTTTTTTTTTGTTATTCATTGTAAGTCTTTGATTAAATTCAGACTTAAGATAAGTGACACAACTGCTTTTCTATTGTCACGTTCCCCTAGGCAAGCCATTTTAAAAATTAGAATTCAATTCGTAATACGTGACAAAAGAAGTTTGGGGGCCTGTCCGGGATATTTTTCTGAACCTATTTTCGTCTTACTTGAGTAATTTTGTAAAGGCGAAGTCGACTTTAAAAAATTTTTTTTTTGTGTCAAAGAGTCGGAAGTAAAGTATCAATAGTATTGACCAAACTCTCTTAAGGTTTTTTGTTGTACTGATTTTGTACTGTATATTTACATTGTATACATATTTTTGCTTGTAATAGTTGTTAGTTAGTCATGGATATTCAGGTTTTTCTTGCAAATCCCTCTGTGGAAGAGCTTGATGCTTTTACTAGGAAGGAACTGGTCCTTATTTCTAAACATTTAGGGTTAAAAATAAAATCAAATGCCTTTAAACAAGAAATCAGAGATAACATTGTAATCCATTATGTAGACGAGGAAGTGTTTTCTGAAGACCTTTTAGAAACCCTTAGACCCGATGAGGGTAAATCAGATTTAGAACTTCAGATAAAATTAAAACAAATGGAAATAGAAGCCCAGACGGCTAGAGAGCAGAGAGAAATTAAACAAAAAGAATTAGAGCTTGCAGCGGCTAGAGAGCAGAGAGAAATTAAACAAAAAGAATTAGAGCTTGCAGCGGCTCAGAAAGAAATGGAAATGAAATTACAAATAGAGTTAAAAAAATTAGAGTTAGCTGCTAATGTAAGACCAGATTCTTCCCCTGCCAGTCATACTGCTGAAGCAACAAAATTTTTGAAAATAATTCCACGCTTTAATGAAGCCACAATTGACAATTATTTTCCACAATTTGAACTTGCTGTGAAAAATTTTAATGTACCTGAAACTTTGTGGCCCACTTTGCTGCAAACAGTTTTGACTGGTAGAGCTGCAGAGGTATTTTGTTCTTTGACCATTGAACAACAAAAAGATTATAATGTTGTTAAGGCCTTAATTCTTAAGGCATATGAACTTGTTCCGGAAGCTTACCGAAAGCAGTTCAGGGATTGTCGCAAATCGGATGGCCAAACCCATGTAGAATTCCTGCGGGAAAAGGAGCGACGCTTTGAGAAATGGCTCACTTCCAGGGAAATCGGCACCGACTTTGCAAAATTCAAGAACCTAATGCTGATGGAAGAGTTCAAGAGTTGTGTGCGGCTGGACGTCCGTACGCATATAGCTGATCGTGGCGAGGAAGATGTGCACAAGGCTGCAGTGTTGGCAGACGATTATATAATATCACATCAATTTGCCAAGTATACGACGGATGTCAAGCCAAAACAAGTCAAACAGCCTGAGTCCACTGCTAGCAACTCCATCAAGAACAGCAGTACAAACGACAGAAAACCTACTACAAGTAAAGCTACTTGTTCCTACTGCAAACGAGAAGGCCATAAAATTGACGATTGTTGGAAATTGAGAAAGAGAAACGAAAACGCTCCTTCAAAAGTCAGCGCTTGCACAGTACAGTGGTCGGCGAGGTTTACTCCCTCATCATCAAGTCATATCAAGAATACCTCGACACCACCTGTTTCAAATGTATTGACTGTACAAGACTCTCCGAAAATGTCTCCACGGTGTTCAAATGACTCAACAGCGAGTTCTTCAAATTCATCTTTACGATGTTCCAATGACTCAACCAAGAGTTTTTCAAATACATCAAGCCGATGTTCCAATGACTCAACCAAGAGTTTTTCAAATACATCAAGCCGATGTTCCAATGACTCAAACAAGAGTTTTTCAAATACATCAAGCCGATGTTCCAATGACTCAAACAAGAGTTTTTCAAATACATCAAGCCGATGTTCCCATGACTCTATCCAGAGTTCCCACAATACATCATTCCGATGTTCCCATGACTCTATCAAGAGTTCCCATAAGACATCACCCCGATGTTTCAATGACTCTATCCAGAGTTCCCATAATACATCATCCCGATGTTCCCATGACTCTATCAAGAGTTCCCATAAGACATCACCCCGATGTTCCAATGACTCCATCAAGAGTTCTCCAAATACATCCACAAGATGTTCTACTGACTCAAGAAAGAGTTTCTCCACTGCGTCTCCTAGAGATGTCAATGACTCCAGCGAGAGTTCGACCCAAGTCCAGTCTGCATCAACCAAAATTGATGTTTTATTAGAGGATTTTAAGCCTTTCATTTCGGAAGGATTTGTATCACTACCCGGTGATTCTACAAGTCTACGACCTATCACCATTTTGAGAGACACAGGTGCTTCACAATCGTTACTTTTAGAGGGTATCTTGCCCTTGTCTAAATTATCATCGACTGGGAAGAGCATCCTGTTACGAGGCGTAGAGCTTGGATGTATAGATGTGCCTCTACATCTAATCGACATAAAGTCAAATCTCATTACTGGACCGGTTGTTGTAGGTGTCCGACCAACATTACCATTGGAAGGCATCTCGTTGCTGTTAGGCAATGACTTAGCAGGTGGAAAGGTGATAGCCGAACCCATCGTCACTCAAACACCCGACTTATCTGCCACACCCGAGGAAGACCTAGAGTTATATCCAGCGTGTGCAGTAACAAGGGCAATGAGGTTGAAAGCATCTCAAGAAGAGAACGTCGTCAAGGCCAACAGTAACCAAGATGATGTGGACTTGAGCACCACATTCTTTGCTTCTCTTGAAGAAGAACCAACGCCAAATTCTGAAAAGCCGGCATCAACTCGAAAACAGTTGATTGAGGACCAAAAGAAGGATCCAGAGCTCGCCAAACTCCGAGAAACCGCAATGACATCACAAGAGGCAGAGCTAGCATCAACGTGCTACTACATCCAAGATGATATGCTCTTCAGGAAATGGAAACCTCCAGACGCATCCAACGAAGAAGAATGGAGAATATGCCATCAAATCGTGTTACCAGAAAGATACCGAGCGTACATCATGAATCTGGCTCATGACACACCAATGTCAGGTCATCTCGGCATCCACAAGACATACCACAAGATTATGTCACACTTCTTCTGGCCACGTTTGAAGAAAGATGTCATCCAGTACTGCCGATCCTGTCATGCCTGTCAGATGGTTGGCAAGCCAAATCAAAAGATCCCTGTTGCTCCTCTGAAGCCGATTCCAGCCTTTGAAGAACCTTTCAGCAGAGTACTTATTGACTGTGTTGGTCCTCTTCCAAGGACAAAAGCTGGCAACCAATACCTGTTGACCATTATGTGTGCTTCAACTCGTTTTCCTGAGGCTATTCCTCTAAGGAACATAAAAGCATCAAACATTGTGAAGGCCTTAATCAAGTTCTTTACTCTATTTGGTCTACCAAAGTCTATCCAATCGGACCAAGGAACGAATTTCACGGCCAATCTTTTCAAGCAAGTCATGACTCAGTTAGGCATCAAACACTGCATGTCGAGTGCGTATCATGCCGAGTCGCAAGGCGCTCTTGAGCGATTCCATCAGACTCTCAAGAACATGATCCGAACCTATTGCTTTGAGCACGAAAAAGACTGGGACGAAGGAATCCACATGCTGCTGTTTGCAACCCGTGAATCCGTCCAGGAATCGTTGGGATTCAGCCCTTTTGACTTAGTCTTTGGCCATTCGGTGCGCGGTCCCTTGAAATGTATAAAAGAGACTTTGTTGTCACCAACAGCCACTGAAGGACTTTTAGACTATGTAAGTAAGTTTAAAACTAGACTTTATGATGCTTGTGTTCTGGCCAAAAATAACTTACAAAACACCCAATCCAGCATGAAACGCTGGTATGATAGAAAGGCCCGTGTTAGAGAATTTTCTCCCGGGGATAAGGTGCTTGTGTTTTTGCCCATACCAGGTCAACCCTTGCAAGCCAGATATTTTGGTCCATATGAAATTGAGACCAAAATTAGTGACCTCAATTACACAATCAAAACTCCTGACCGTAGGAAAAAGACTCAGTTATGTCACATAAACATGCTGAAGCCTTATGTATCTCGGCCAGATCACTCAGAGAAGAGTAATTGTGTTTTAAATGCAGTCAAAAGTTGTTCAAATAGCCATGTTTCTCCTATTGATGATGATATTGTAAAGGAGAAATTTGGACAATACAAAATACCTAATTCTTTTGTATTACAGAATTTGGATGTAAAACTGTCTCATCTGTCTTCGACAGAAAGGCCAGTTATCATGAAACTCATTAATGAATTTAATGACATTTTTTCTGATGTACCAAAACAGACTAATGTTATAATGCATGATGTAGATGTTGGCGAGGCTACTCCAGTCAAGCAGCATCCTTACAGGGTTAACCCTGAAAAACTTGCCATACTTAGGTCAGAAATCAAGTATATGCTTGAAAATGACCTCATTGAACCAAGTTCCAGTAGCTGGAGCTCCCCATGTGTCTTGATACCTAAACAGGACAAGACTTATCGTTTTTGTACAGACTACCGTAAGGTAAATGCTGTCACAAAGACCGATTCGTTTCCTATCCCTAGGATAGACGATCTCATAGATCGTATTGGTGACGCTAAGTACATCACCAAAATAGACCTACTTTCAGGTTATTGGCAGGTTCCCCTGACTGATAGGGCAAAGGAAATCTCCGCCTTTGTCACCCCTGATGGTCTGTACCAATACAAAGTGATGCCATTTGGCATGAAGAATGCTCCTGCCACTTTCCAGAGAATGATAAATGCCCTGCTTGCTGACATGGAGAATTGCCACGCATACATAGACGATGTAGTAATTTTTAGCCAAGATTTTTCTAGCCATTGTAAACAACTGCATTGTCTTTTTACTAAACTGTTACATGCAAAAATTACTGTAAACCTGAGTAAGAGTGATTTTTGCCAGGCTTCAATCCAATACTTAGGCCATATTGTAGGACAAGGCCAGGTGAAACCTGTAATGGCCAAAGTAGAAGCTATCCAAGCTTTCCCTATCCCTGCTGATCGGAAACAACTCCGAAGATTTTTGGGAATGTCTGGATATTATAGAAAATTTTGCGAAAATTTTTCTGTCATTTCCAGTCCTTTAACAAACCTCCTGAGAAAGAACGTCCGATTTACTTGGACGGATGAATGTCAGAAAGCCTTTAACCAGATCAAGCAGATATTATCTAGCTCTCCCATTTTGATGGCTCCTGACTTCGGAAAACCTTTTAGGTTAGCTATTGACGCCAGTGACACAGGTGTTGGGTCAGTCCTTTACCAAGAAGATAATTTCCAAGTAGAGCATCCTATTTGTTTCTTTTCCAAGAAATTTAATAGACATCAAAGAAATTATTCTACTGTGGAAAAAGAATGTCTTGGGTTGATTCTTTCTATACAACACTTTGATTTTTATATCAGTGGGTCTAGATGGCCACTGGTTGTATTTACTGACCACAATCCCCTTACATTTATCCACAAAATGTCTGGCAAGAACCAACGACTTCTCAGGTGGAGTTTATTTTTACAAGAGTACAACCTAGATATTAAACACATAAAAGGCAGCGAAAATGTTATCGCCGATGCCTTATCTAGATTGTAAAAAGTATTTTGATGTATATATTTTTTTTTTTATATATATCATGATAAATACATTTTGTAATGTAAATATTTTTTTGTAGTTCTAAAAAGATTTCCATTTCGTGGAAATGTAAACTTTTTATTTTTAGGAGGGAGGTGTTACGTATCTAGGCGTTGTTTTTTTTCTTTCTTTGACCTGTTGCGGTCGAGAGACGAGTAGGTTGTCTGCCCCTTGTGTAATAAGTTTTTTTTTTTTCTTTTTTTTTTATTCGTCAAGCCACACAGACAGTGACCGGTCCTTGACCTGTGTGTGTACCTCTGGTTGAAAGGAGGGTGTTTTTTTTTCTGTCTCTTTGAAGAGCGTTCTAGATCTGGGTGTTGATGACTTTCTATTCTAGAAGTTACGAGATATCGACGCGCGGTAGATTATATAAGACCGCCCGCGTAACGTTGACAGACAGACATACGGAGACAGCCGTGAGACAGAATAGCGGAGACATTGCGCGACCCGTGCGTGGTATACCACTTGATCGTGTAAGTTAATATTTTGTTTTCTTTTTTTCCAAGGCCTTGCTTGCTTGTATTTGTAATTATATTTTCAAACTCTTGTATTGTAATATTTTTACATGCCATTTTTGTAAAAGGGTTTTGGTCAACACATCAATTCTGTATTGAGTAAATGTTTATTTTTCTTTCTTGTAATTTTATATTTGATTAAACATTAAGTTGATAGTTTACCTTCCGATTTCTTGTGTCATTTTTTTTTTGTTATTCATTGTAAGTCTTTGATTAAATTCAGACTTAAGATAAGTGACACAACTGCTTTTCTATTGTCACGTTCCCCTAGGCAAGCCATTTTAAAAATTAGAATTCAATTCGTAATACGTGACAATATATTGATCATTTCTATTTTATGTTTTGAAAATTTAGAAAACAAAATTGATGAATTAAAAAAGATTTAAAGAAACAAAACAAAGTTTAACTAAAATGGATGGATGTTTAAAAAAAGGTGCAGAATTGATTTAAGGAAAATATTACAAAGATGCTGTAAATAGGTTATATCCTGAAAGGAGAAAGGATGCATGAATGGATGAACATTGGTGGATTACTACAGATACAGGCAGGAATACAGGATAGAGCAGTGATGCCCAACATTGTACTTGTCTGCGAGCCATTTTAATTTCCGACACTCATGTGGCGGGCTAAATCAATGATAAGATGAAAAAAATGAAATAAAAATATTTTAAATAGCTTATTACAAACCCGTGGCTCTAGTAGGCAACGCAACATAGAAAACAACTCTCTGCGTCGCTTAAAATTTCTCAAGCAGTCGTGTATGGCTTTGTAAGTCAATCAGTTTCAGTTGCAGATCTGTCGGGCACTCCTTAGAGTCAGTGAAAAAACATTTCAAAATCTACTTCTCTGTCGGAACATGCGTTGTCTCATTTAGTTTTGAATGGCGATTTGTAGGCTACCATATCTTCCACTCGTTTTGCAATTGTCATGCTTTAACTGCAATTTTTTTTAGCATTAATTTCTTTCATCACTGCTAGCAAGTACTTCTTTGACACTTCATTTCTGAACTCTGATGCGAGCAGCTTTGTAGTTTGCCATCAACTCATTTTTTTTTTGGTCTCTTTTGGCTAAATATTTTCGTCAGTGGCTCAAACCAATCAACTAGGCGTAAATTAACAATCTTTTTCTCAGCAGCTCAAGCCAACAAAGTCTTCATATTTTTTAATGTTTTGGTTTACTATGTAATTTTATGTTGTGCTCTTAAAAAGCAGCCAGAAAATTAAAAGCAGCCACATTTTCTGTGCAAATCAAACATGTTGGATTATTATCAAAAAAAGCAAAGATATGTCCACTTTTTTCTTGAAGTTTCTACATTTAGAATCTACTTGTATTGACACCAAAAGAACATGAACCAAAACAATGATTTATTGATGCCCTGTGTTACACACCCAAGATGTCAAGCACAAGGCCAGCTTGACAGCAGCGGTATTGGCCAAGAATAAAAATAACTGTTAACTGTTGTTGCCGAAAAATAAACGTTGTGCTCTAAAGAAAATTCGAATATTCGACTATATTAGATTCGAGTTAAATCCATTCATCTCTAATGTAGAGAAAATACATTTTTCACCCTTTTTATTTTCTACACTTTGTTTGGATGTTCGGCGGGCCGGATGAAACCACGCCATGGGCCGGTAATGGCCCACAGGCCGTAGTTTGGGCATCACTGGGATAGAGGAATAAAGACAAGTTAGTACTTAGGAATAATCAATGAATGGATCTATAGTGCAAGAGTTATATTTCTTAGGCAGGAATTATGAAGGAATTGATCTATAGTGCAATAGAAGCTCTAAAACTTGTAATCATTGTTCATATACATTGGTATGCAATGCTATTATAGTTGTTTTTTTTAGACCTCTTAATGTTCTGTTTTATTTTTAGGACTGTTTATGTTTAGCTCTTATTTTATAAGTTACAGATGTTACTTCAATAGAGAAGATGACTATGTCCTATGCATGTCCATGTGTCCATCTAGTCCTGCATGTTAATTAGTTACTTAAAATCTGCCAAGTTGTTGGTTTTCCTGGCTGATTTAGGCAACCCATTCCATGCTCTAATAGCACTAGGAAAGAAAGGGCATTTGTACTAATTTGTCCTAGCATATGGAACAAGAAATGTGCCCTTCATCTCTTGGACATTAATAGTTCATATAAAATATTAGTATTACAATATTTAATAAACTAACTCAAACAAAAATGTAACTAGAGAATGCGGTGACTGTCATAAAACCTAAGAATTAGTTGATGTACACTCTTTGTGAACTATAGTTGTGTTTGAACATTTTGGTTAGCAAAAAAAAAGGGGGGGGGGGGGGGATAAGCCTAACCAAATGTACAGTAGGACTTTTGTTTAATGTGGTTTTCCCTCTTGAGTCTCTATATTTATATCTAAATCTTCAAGGAAATATACTATTTACTGTAATCTTATAGCTATCTAAATGTAACATAATTTGAATAATTTATGTTATATAATGCCATATTTATCCTTTGTAAACTTTAAACTGCTAGAGTTGAACACTTCTTTGATGATGATCAACATTTGCCAAGAGATGACCATTAGGAATGTTAGTCTGTATGTAACATTAGTTTCAATTTATCAACAACATCTGCCTTGGATGTCCTTAATCATGCAAGCAATAAATCCAAAAATGGACATTTAAATAACTGAATGAAATCTGAATGCTTTATGTAAAATTTAAAATGTGAAATTCATTTTAATAAGAAATTATTGTAATATTTTCAGCTCTGTAGATATTAAATATAGATATTAGCGTACGGTCATTAATTTGTCTGAGACCTCATGTTTGAAGTTTATGTCATGTTATTATTTTAACTAAATGCAGCACTCATTATTGCAGAAAATGTTTAACTTCCTTTTAGAAATGTGTTCTATAAAACTACTGGATTTTATTTTATTTTATTTTTTTGAAGAGATAGATTAGATTTTGAAAGCAAGTGTGGTAGCATATAACCAAACATTTAATAACACAAAATTAAACACAGAAGTCACACCAAATTCAAAACATTTAGTAACACAAAATTAAACACAGAAGTCACACCAAATTCAAAACATTTAGCAACACAAAATTAAACACTGAAGTCACACCAAATCAAATGACAGCAAAACACTTTGTTTTGTTTTATTATGAAGTTCAGCACTTGAGTGATAGTTTTTCATTAGAATTGAAAAAAAAAGGATAACAAGGGACAAAAATGTGGACTAATTAGTTAAGCAAAGAAATAAAAGTATGTAGTATCAAAAGGCATACATCTAATGAAATAAGTTGAATTACTTTCATTGAAATTGTTATAAGTAATTTGTACATGTTACTTGGAGGACAGGTTGACAAATGAACATTTCATTTTGTTTTCATGTCCTCTAAATGTAAAGGTCTAAAAATAAAAGCTTAATTGTCTCCACCTTTCTTACTTATTCAGATGTAATGTTTATCTTACACTGACCATTGTAGCATTCAAACTTTCAACCATGTGCAGGCAAACAATAGAGTTGAAAAATGTCATAGAAATAGATTTGAGGTTTGCTATATAATCAGAGAATGACAAGTTTTGTTTAAAAATCTCTAAATATTATTTTTAAAAAATTAAAAACTTTAAATGTATCCTTTTTGGTATCACAAACACAATGTCAAATGAATCAAAATGCAAATTTGTAGTAGCTGAAGTATGTGAATATTTATAAATAGCCTACTTCAACAGTGCAGAAATAAACAAAGATATAATAACATAAAATCATTTTGAGTTTAATAAATGTTTCTTTATTTTAAGTTATTCATCCTTGAAAAAAAGAAAGAAAGTGATTCATTAAAATGTTAAGAGAACAAAAATGTTGACTAAATAGTTTAGCAAAGAAGCTAAAGTACCAGTATAGAATCATCTTTAGAATGGAAATTACTTTCAACAAAATTGTGAACAGTAACTAAAAGAAAAACAAGTAGTCATAGCTTACATTCACTAAGAGATGTCTTGTGTGGTCAGCTGAACTGACATATCAGTACTGGTTTAGAATTCCAGACCATTGGCTATTTTTTGAAGAAATGATTTGACAAGTACAAAGTGCTGAATACAACAAAATCACCAAATGAAAGAAGACCAAACATAAAATCAATGAAATATATTAAAATAACAATTTAAAATTGTAAAAATAATTTGGTAAAACACTGAAAACATTTGGGTCCTACGGAATGTACTTCCTATTTGAAAACAGAAGTTCCAGTCTCTCCAAAATAGCTGCCACTTGTTTGTTAGTGGCTAGTTTTCTCTCTACAATAGTCTCCACATTGTCTACAGGACAGAAGCAGGTACATTTCACTGTATACACTGGGACACATACCTTACAAAGGCTGTGTCCACATCTTAATACTTTAAGACAATGATTCCCCTTTGAGGTGAAAGTGTTTTTACATCCTGGGCACTTAAGTGATAGGTATGCCTAGAAAAATTTTTAATTAGTCTTTTAAAATATATTTATATATTATCTTTAAAATATATTTCTAGATATTTAATACTAAATGATTATTTTTAGTTTACAAGTGAGTAAAAGTGAACACTGACATTTCTTATTCTTCTCAAAATAGTCCTTAGTCTTTCCCTTTGAGTCTGTATGTCTTGCCTTTGTCTTCTTAGTTCTTGCTCTGACTTAAAAGTTCTAGCCTTGCCCTCAAAAGTTCTTGCTCTACCGTGAGACATTCTCGCTTTGACATGGCTGGATCAATTTCTGAAACTGAAAACGAAACATTTTAGTAAGGTTTAGAACTGTAAGACATAAAATATTAGTTTTTATTTTTTGTAAGCATCATGGAAGTCAATTTTGAGCTATATCTTATTGGTAAAAAAAATTCAGAAAAAAAAACTTGTTCTTAGCAATTTTTCAAAGCTTTTGGAAAAGAAATCCTTATTTTATAATTCTTACCATAGACTTTTTTAAAGGGATGGACTATGTATACTTAAAGAAAAACTTGTTTATGAATCACTATTATTAAAGACAATGCTAGACAGATAAGCAACAAGACAGGTACAGAAAGTGCATTTATCTGTAGGGGTAGGGTTAGGATAACTCAATATTGCTAGGATGGAGACAATAATATTTGATAGGGTTATGATATCTCAATATTGCTAGGATGGAGACAATAATATTTGAGAGGGTTAGGGTATCTCAATATTGCTAGGATGGAGACAATAATATTTGATAGGGTTATGATATCTCAATATTGCTAGGATGGAGACAATAATATTTGAGAGGGTTAGGGTATCTCAATATTGCTAGGATGGAGACAATAATATTTGAGAGGGTTAGGATATCTCAATATTGCTAGGATGGAGACAATAATATTTGAGAGGGTTAGGGTATCTCAATATTGCAATGATGGAGACAATAATATTTGATAGGGTTAGGGTATCTCAATATTGCTAGGATGGAGACAATAATATTTGAGAGGGTTAGGATATCTCAATACTGCTAGGATGGAGACAATAATATTTGATAGGGTTAGGGTATCTCAATATTGCTAGGATGGAGACAATAATATTTGATAGGGTTAGGGTATCTCAATATTGCTAGGATGGAGACAATAATATTTGATAGGGTTAGGGGATCTCAATATTGCTAGGATGGAGACAATAATATTTGATAGGGTTAGGATATCTCAATACTGCTAGGATGGAGACAATAATATTTGATAGGGTTAGGGGATCTCAATATTGCTAGGATGGAGACTATAATATTTGAGAGGGTTAGGGTATCTCAATATTGCTAGGATGAAGAGAATAAGATTTGATAGGGTTAGGATATCTCAATATTACTAGGATGGAGACAATAAGATTTGAGAGGGTTAGGGGATCTCAATATTGCTAGGATGGAGACAATAATATTTGAGAGGGTTAGGGTATCTCAATATTGCTAGGATGAAGGCAATAAGATTTGAGAGGGTTTGGGGATCTCAATATTGCTAGGATGGAGACAATAATATTTGATAGGGTTAGGAGATCTCAATATTGTTAGGATGGAGACAGTAATATTTGATAGGGTTAGGATATCTCAATATTGCTAGGATGGAGACAATAATATTTGATAGGGTTAGGGGATCTCAATATTGCTAGGATGGAGACAATAAGATTTGAGAGTACTTGCACAAGCCCCTCAGTTCCCTCAACAAATTGCCAGTTCTCTCATGTTTGTCTTTTAAAGGCTGAATGACCAATGGTGGAGGTGGAAGATCACCTGCTGGACCATCAAAGGTGAACAGAAGAGCTAAACTAAATTACACTCTAACCTACATAGTTGAACAATAAGACAATACAAACATTTAGTGCAGTAGAGAAGAATACAAAGATGAACAAAAGGACGCTACAAACATTAAGTGCAGTAGAGAAAAAGACATACGGTAGTTGAACAATAGGACAATACAAACATTCAGTGCAGTAGAGAAGAATAGGCCCTACATAGTTGAACAATAGGACAATAGAAACATTCAGTGCAGTAGAGAAGAATAGGCTTACATAGATGAACAAAAGGACAATACAAACATTCAGTGCAGTAGAGAAGAAATGCATAGTTCTAGCCAACTTTCCTCTATGTGCTGACCTGAGATGATTGAGGAGGGGGCAGACATTTTCACTACTCACCTCTTTTAAAATATATGCTATCTTCTTCACCCACCCTCCACATAATCTGCTTAATCTTCTAAAGATAATATGAGTTAATATTTATATACAAACTAACAGTAATAATAATAAGGTTCAAAATAATAAAAGGCATTGATTATAAAAAAAAAGAGTTAGACGTTGATGAAGGGTCTTTCATTACAAAAGAAAATTGTGCTACTATATGGCTAGGCCTACTATATCATACTATATTTCTAGGCCTTCTATATGGCTAGGTCTACTAAATGGCGATACTGATTATTTTATATAGCCCTAGATCAGTAAGTTAAATTGTTGACATTTCGTTAAGAAGTCTTCAGCTTCTACGAGAAGAGGTTAATATCTCTGTAGATCTAGATTCCAGAAACACTGTTCCACTCCAGCTTCTCCAGACCTGCGTGCCTCTAGATCTAGATCTATTCTAGTCCTAGAGTAGATCGCTGTAGTTGGTAGCGATTAGAGATGGGAAACGAACCGAACTTTGAAACTGCTCTGTACGAACCGAACGAACCCTCCTTATCTTAACCGTATATATCAGTATATTTCATTAATACTACATCTCTATCTTAAATAAGTGAATATTGTACTAACAGTTAGGCTATATTGAGTTTATGTTCACGTAAGAAATGTCTTTTAAAGTTCATTAAGTAAAAATATAAAACGTCTTTATTAGTTCAATTGTAAAAAATGTTTGTTTTACATGTTTCGGATGTTCCTTCAGAGTTGAAGATAGTTTATTGTTCTAGCTGTTTGTAAGCAACAAATCAACGATCAACTAACAAGGAGAGGGGGGCGTCGAAAAAAAATGTTTTATTTTCAATGTAACTTATTTGAAAATTAATTAATGTAAAATTACATGGGTAAAAATTAAAATATATTAAGTAGAGATGTCGTTTTATCTTCTAATAAGACCTTATTAAATAAAGACTGCTTTTTGCGAGGCGAGAATGCAACAATATGGGTCAAAACGTTTTGAAGAAAAATTTTAAGATAGTGTGATTCTTCTGGATTTTTGGTCTCAGATTAGTCAAATTTCTTCCGTCTAATGCAATTTATTATAGTGACGACTTTTCTGGGGAAAAAAAACGTCCGCTACTGAGATGTCTAAACACGAAGAATATTTTTTAAAAAGATCACGCCCATTACAGAAATACGAGCGCAATACGTAGGCCTACCTAGAATGTACCTCGCATGATACTATTGGCCAGGGCTGCCTCTTTATTATTAGATTTAATATGGCCCTCGACTTTTTTATTAGGATGAACAGTGCGTTCTGAAATAAAACACATCAATATTATATATATATATAATATTATATATATATAATATTATATATATATAATATTATATATATATATATATTATATATAATTTTTTTTTTTTAAATTCTCTCTTCTTACTAAGAGAAAAAGCTTAGCGCCGAGTCCCTCCCGGAATTAAACCCCTTGGCGACTTGAGCGAAAACCTGCCGCATCTTCAATTCTATCTCCATTATGAAATGAGTAAATGTAAATTGGATAAGAAATGGACCAAAAAGGATTTGGAGGAATTGATAAAAGACGGAGCAGCTCGGTTAGTACCTGCCTCATGGACAAAGAGTGAATGCTGGACACGCTTCCGTTGTGTTGAAGTTGGAAATGGGGTATGTTGATTGCTCACAAAATTTAGCTTTTATAAATAATTAATTAATCATTAATCAAAGACATCTCACTAGCAATATAAATTGCAAACAATGTCATATATATACTAAATAGAGTCAACAGACAGCAATGACATTTTAATCGACAAATAAATGTATTCTATTTAACTTATATAACTGTACATGATCATGTTGTGTAATGTCTTTCAAAAGATTATCAAAGAGTTTGCTGTGTGTAAGCAATGTGGACTATGGTTGTCAGTACCTATTGGCCATACTACAACTCTGCAAAGACATAATGCATCACACACCAAAGCGATCAATGTAGACCCTGGACAATTTAAAATGACAAGCTTTTTACCTAACAAGTCAGAGGTTAGTAAATATAACTAGTTAGCATATGTTTCATTCTATTTACTTTTTAACTTACTTATTGCTATCTTTGATAGACGACTTGTTTTTAATAACGATACACATTTGTTTGTAGTATAAGCCGAAAAATAAAACATTATGAATTATGTAGCCTACATACCATTTAATATTTATAATTTACAGGCTCCAAAACATATTCGTGAAAAAGGACATTGTGCAGCTGTGTACATGATTGCTAAGGACATCCAACCCTTCTCATGTCTGCATGATGATGGCTTTTGTCACTTTGCTCAAACAATCATTGACCTTGGGTCAAAGTATGGATCGGTGTCATTTGACGATATCATATGTGATCGAACAACGCTGTCCAAGTCACTCTTGCCAAGATTTTATAACGAATATGTCCAAAAGCCTGTCACTTGATGTACATACCTTGCCGTGGTGTGACAGCTTGAGTGCCTCAATGACCCTCAGAGCTATACAGGCGGGAGCTCATCGCTCCTGGTACTACCAAGTCGGACAGGTCTGTTAGGAAAGAGGCCAGACAAAAGGTGCATCCCCCTCCCGGGGACATAGGGGTTGTGAGGCTAACAACCTGTCCACGGAAAAAAATAGTGCTATAGAAACCAGAGCAAAAACATAAACACTAAACATAGTCAGAGGTGAGAGTAGAGCTCCACAAAGGAGACTTATGAAGCTGTGCAGGGAAAGTCGAACGAATACTGTGAGGCCGACCACTCTACTTAAAGCAATGAAAAAGAAACACTTCCTTATTCAGAAAGCAATATTTAACTTGAAATGCCTGTACTTTACTAAAACCATGTAGATGTGCACAAATTGCCATGGAAATGGCCAACTACAAACTACAAATCCTGGGAATGAGTGAAATTCGATGGCACACATTCGATGAAACAAGACTGCAATCAGGAGAAACCCTTATCTTCTCGGAAAGGAAAAAGAAGATGACTTACATGAAAATGGTGTAGCACTACTACTAAACAAGGAAGCTTTCTAAAGTCTTTTAGAATGGGAACCAGTTTCAGAACGAATAATTAGAGCCAAATTTTTGTCCAAGTTCAAAAGTGTTCACATCATTATGTGCTATGCTCCCACCAGCCTTGCAAGTGATACTGACAAAAAATACATTTTATGACCAACTGCAAAGTATAGTTGACAAAATACCTTCAAGAGATGTTTTGATCGTCATGGAGACTTGAATGCCAAAGTGGGAAGTGACAACAGAGAGAGAGAGAGAGAGAGAGAGAGAAAAGTATGGGCACTCATGGACTTGGCACCATAAATGAAAATGGAGAAATGTTTGCAGACTTTTGCAATTTAATGAATTAGTGCTAGGAGGCAGCATTTTCCCCATCAAAAAATACCACAAAGTGACATGGGTTTCACCAGACACAAAAAGACAGAGAATCAAATAGACCACATTATCATAAGGCGGAATTGGAGAAGCACATTACTAGTTGTACGAAACAGACGAGCAGATATTGGCTCAGACCACCACCTAGTTGTTGCCAAACTAAAAATGAAGCTGGCCAGCAATAAAACAGAATTAAATAAAAGGAAAAGATTTGACATAGACAAGCTCCACAACACCCATATCCAACTATCCCTTCAAAATAGATTTGCTGTGCTACAACTAGATGAGGCCGAACTAAGCGTTGATAAATCTTGGCAAAATTTCAAAGAAATTATTACTGAACAAGCAATGAAGTACTAAGCCTTAACCCTAAGATGAAAAAACAGTGGATTAGTGATGAGGCATGGAAATTAATCGAAGAGAGGAATGCGCTAAACAGGCAGTCAACCTAGCAAAAACAAGAAACCACAAGCAACAATCCAAACAAGACTACCAAGCAGTTTCACAAAAAGTCACCAAAATGCTCAGACAGGACAAACGATCATTTTACAACAATCCCGCTGCAAGGGCAGAAGGTAAAGGAGATATAAAACTACTGTAAAAAATCAATAAACTTCTTAGTACCAACAAGGCTAATTGCAATGTTCCAGTCCGAGACCAATATGGAAAACTACTTTCTTCAATAAATGAACAACTTGAAAGATGAAAAGAATATTTTCAATAAATGCTCAATAGACCCAAACCACGAAATCCACCAGATCTAAATATAGGACCATCACTAGATATAAATATGGAAGAAATAACAAAAGAAGAAATAAGGAATGCACTCAATCACTTTGTAGTCAGTACCAAGCAAGATTTTCGGCAGAATCCTGCTAAACAGAATAAAAAGAGCACGTGATGAACACCTAAGGGAAGAACAGGCCTGATTCAGAAAAGGGAGATCTTGTGCTAACCAAATAGCAACACTCAGAATAATTGTAGAACAATGTGTCGAAAGGTAATCTCCTCTTTATGCAACTTGTCGACTTTGAAAAGGCCTTCGATAGTATCAACAGAGAATTTATCTGGACAGTAATGAGACATTACAGGATCCCAAATAAAATAATAACAATAATTATAAACCTTTATGATGGTTTCACCTACCATGTAGTCCACCGTGGCAAGCTGTCAGGGGAATTTCCAGTCACAACAGGAGTCAAACAGGGATGTCTTCTCTCACCACACCTGTTCCTTCTAGTATTGGCTAGGGTCACAAAAGAAGCCTACTCCAATTCAGGGTAAGAAATCCAATGGACTCTCACACAAAAGCTGGAAGATCTGGAATTCGCTGATGACATAACCTTATCACACAGACTACAGGATATGCAAGAAAAGGTCACAGCTTTAAGTGAAGTAGGAAAAAGAGTAGGCCTCATAATAAACCACCAAAAATCTAAAGTACTTAAAGTAAACAATAAACAAATTGGAGACATTGTACTGAATTCTCAGACCATAGACCAATTAGATAAATTTACATACCTTGGGAGTGTAGTCAGTGTATCCGGTGGAACAGATGAAGACATTAATCGTCGTATAAATCTACCGCGTCAGACATTTACACAGCTAAAACCAACCTAGAAATCTCCGCACATCTCAAACAAGACTAAAATAAGAATCTTTAACTCTAATGTGAAGGTGGTCCTATTGTATGGTTCTGAAACATGGAGAACAACTGAAGCAACAATAAAAAAAAAAAAAGTACAGACCTTCATCAACAGATTCTTGAGAATTATTCTAAAAATACACTGGTACGACAAAGTAGAAAACACCAAACTGTGGGAGATGAGTGGGCAGAAAAATATAGAAGTGCAGATCTTAGAGAGGAAATGGAGATGGATATGTCACACCCTTGGAATAGATACATAAAAACAGAGCTAGGCAGACCTTAGAGTGGAACCCCCAGGGAACAAGACGTAGAGCCGCGGTTCTCAACCTTTTTAGCTCGACGACCATATCTTACGATTCCTCACGTATTCGCGACCCCCAACAGTAAATTATTTTCATTCATTAATATACGTAATTGTGCTTTCTCTAATGTTACAAAATCAAAACACTAGGCCTAATGTAAATATCTGATTTGCATTGTCAAAGCTTATTGTTAAATCACGGTACAGTGTGTAATTATATTCTTGAAATATATGTTTCTTCTTATTATCCAGTTACAAATAAATGAAATAATTTCTTTACAACGAGCATTTATTAACATTTCTATTTCTTATTCACATTATCCACACTACATACATACAGAGTTTCCGTATTTAAATTTGATAACTTAACAGGCTGTTTCGAACAATATATATTATTGCAAATGGAAGAAGGTGCAACAGAGACGAATCGGAATATGACTGCAAAAGTTTGATCCAGATTTGTGTAGGCCTAATGAAAGAGAAATGTTTCACTGTTCAACTATTTCTGTCTCCTAAACATCTTTAACTTTGACTTTTATTGGATTTCTGGCAAGTGTAAATGGGACCATCCCTTTGGGATATTAAGTAGATAATAGATATGGAAATTAGGATGAAATTTTGTCCAAGTACATGCGCAAATGTTCTTTCACAGAAAGTATTGTTTGCCAGGTTCTAAGTCATTTCCCTCATAGAAAGAAGATAAGGTTAGAAGCATGTCAATATTATTTTCGGTACAAATGACGTACTGGAGTTTTTTCAAATCCTGCTTAAACTAATGAGGCAGGGAGAGGAAACAGTGGCGCATGTCTTATGTGTGTCAAAGAGCTGCGGGGAGACAACTGAAGGGTCACTTGGGTGCTAGGAGGAACTACGTTCAACAACGGAGTTTCTTACCAGAGCTCTACGGTCGATCAATGCTTTCCTCCCTTGCTACCATTAGGAGTTCATCCAAGGTTCATGTCCAATGCGTTATAGATTTCTAAAAGTTTACGTATTCAAATTTATGGATGCCTAATTTAACCTTTTTTTAAGCGTATGCCGTTTAATTCAAATATTACGAATTTATCACTTCCGTTAGCTGTGTAAAATGAATGCCGTAAGTAATAATTGTGACCCTAATAGTTTCACTAACATTTAAAGCAGGGGTTCTCAACCTGTGGATCGCAAACCCTTTGGGGGTCGCCTAAGACCAAGGGAAAATTATGTTGTTTTTTTTTAATAAAATTTAATCGGAAGTTTGTTTCAAATGTGTTGTAACAAGCATATTTGTACCATAGTGGATAGATATTTACATAAGAGTCTGTAGTGGAATAGGACATTACTCAAGTTGCATTATTACCAAACAAATTATGAAAGGATCGTCAAGCTTCAATGAAAAAAAAAAGTGGGGGTGACAAATATAAACACGGACATACTACCAGAGGATACAAAAGGCAATAATAGTCAATGGAAATAAATTCATAATGGACCAACTCATGAACACGGACTTCGAACAAAAGAAAGTTAATCAAAGAAAAGAGAATGACGATTTTTTTTGCGGTATAGTTTTACTTCAATAGTTTGAACAGCAATTCAGAGACCCCGATGCGACATTTGTAATGAAGTTCTCTCTGCCGTATGTATTGAGGCCGAACAAACGTCCGAACTTTGCCAATTACGACATCCAGTAGTTTAGTTTAGACTCAGATGGCAAGTACATATCAGCCTACGAATCTTCTTGTTTGGCGGCTATCAGAATTACCAGAGTTCTAAAACCTCACACCATTACCAAGGAGTTATTGTCAGCGGCCAAAGACATTGCTCGTTATGATTGGAGCCAAATTTATTAATAAATTTAGTGCAATTTCCATACCTGATGACACTATTCACAGATTAGTTGACATGTCTTCTATTGAGAAAATGATGTCTTCTTCTTTTACAATACTTAGCATCCAGCTTGATGAATCCACAGGCTTTGTCAATTGTTCACAATACTAGTTCCGGTATACTTAAGATATATACATAAACGTCCTCTACGTGTGATGTAATTGACAAAGTTGCTTAAATATGAAAAAGTAAAAGACTTCTTGGGAAAATATTTGTGTTGTCTACAAAGATGGTGCTCTAAGTATGCTTGGATGTCGGTCTGGATGTCAGAATGAGTCACCATAAGAATTTATTGTAACTCATTAATGATTCATCGGTTTAAGTTAGCAACGCCAAAAGCAATGCATCTAAATATTTCTCTTCAATGTTAGTTACACAATTCAGCATCAATTGTTTTCTGTCATTCTGCTCTAGATGAGATTTTTTTCGAGACTTCCTATTCCATTTCCAACACTGTATCTGTGTGAAACATGTTTTTTTCTGCCAGTCAGTTATTAAGTCTAAATACAGAAATAAACTTGATTTGAATTCCTAATTTAATAAAAATAAAAAATTTAATAAATCTAATAAAAACAAGCTCAACCTTCGCACTAATTTAGGCGCCACACTGTTCATGATTAGTAATAATTTTTAAATTGTAAATTATGTATGTAACGTGAATATTTTAAGCAGGCTTTAGAAAAATAAATAAATGAAAGTCATAAAATATGTTGTTTTTATTTTAGCGCAAATTTATTTTATACTAAATAAATATGAAACGTTTCTAGCAATTTAATTAATATCATATCATGGATATTAGTTCATACATTTTGATAGCCATTTTATAACATTAGCTAAATCACAATTAACTAGACAAAAACTTTTTTTATGGTTGGGGGTCGCCTCCTAGTGAAAAGTTGTATTAGGGGTAGCGGAGCTAAAAAGGTTGAGAACCGCTGATTTAAAGTGTTATTGATAGCTCTTGTCTCATAAAGTTTTGGACGTAACACATTAATCTACATTATTTTAAACTTATACAAAATATATCTCCTGGACAATTAAAATGTTCGAAACCAATTATGATTCAGTTGTCTGCAACATCTATGTAAACATCTAGTAAATTCCAATGAAAAAAAAACTTATGTGACAAGTTTTACATGTTAGAATGGATCCAAAATAAAATCCATATTTTCGATGGGCCCGAAGGGGTCACGGACCACAGGTTGAGAACCCCTGACGTAGAGGAAGACCAAAAAGAACATGGCAGTATACTAAAGGAACCCGAGAGGACCAGAAAGAACTGGGAAGCCATAAAAAAAAAAACTAGCAAGAGACCGTGGAGAGTGCCGTGTTTTTGCTGAGGCTCTATGTTCCACGAGGAACCCAAAGGAATGATGATGATGTCCAAAAGCTAAAAAACAAACTTGCTTTGGTTGCACATGTCGCAATTACAACTGATCACTGGACCGATGATATTCAAATACATTCTTCTCAAGCTTTTACAGTCCATTACATTGACAATAATTATTGCCTTACAAACAAATGTATTGGACTATTTGAGTCCAAGACTGGTGTAGCAGTAAAAGCAAAGACAACTGAAATTCTTAAAAAACATTTTCCTGAGTCTTTAAAGGAAGACAACTTTGTATTTGTTACTGATAATGGAAGCAATATGAAGTCCGCTTATCGTAACGATGTTAGAATTAGTTGTGCAGGTCATAATCTGAACTTAGGTGTTGAAAAGGTTCTGAAATCACCTGATGCTGATGTAGTTCACGATATGATTAAAACATCAACAGAAGAGGTCGCCTATTTTAAGCACAGTGGAAAAAATCAGGAACTTGAACACACTCTTAAACAGGATGTTCCTAACTTCCTACTGGTTGGAATGGTCAGTTTTTTTCTTGTGCAGTTGTTGTCATGTCAGTTAAATCATGTCAAGTCCATTCTTGCTGATGCAAGGCAGTTTGACAAACATGAGCAACTAACAATGTAAATGAAAAATTGTTAAGTGACGTCGTTGAATTTTTGCATCCATTTCACAAGGCTACTGTGCAACTGTCTCATGACAATGTGCCGACATCCCCTGATGTATGGCCAATGCTATTTCATCTTCGGTCAGTCTGTAAGATCAATGGTTCAGACAGTGACAGTATGCGTGATTTGAAGGCAGCTTTTCTGTCCAGCTTGAATGAAAAGTATATTATTCACCCACTGCACCAACTTTCAACTATTATTGTGCCATATTATAAATACTTGACTTTTGTGAATGCAGAAGATCGTGAAGTTGTTTATTCGGAGATGCGTAAAATGGTCGACAAGTTTAAGTCTTCTTCAACACACCAGGTGGAATCAAAGCACTCAGACGGTGCATAAATAGACAGTTTGGGCGAATGCAGCCGTTCGGATCAACGGTCTCTTACCAAAAAAGAATAAAGTCGACCCTGAATCGTTTGATTTACTGGCAGACTTTAAGACAGCAGTGACTCCATTGACTCATGCTGATAGTAATGACACGAGACATGAACTTGAAAAATACTTGGCACTGCCCGTGACTGACTGCAACACATTGAAATTTTGGAAAGATTATGAACATAAGCTTTTAACGATGGCATCGATCGCTAAAAAGTTGTTGGCTATTCCTGATACAAGTACTGCCAGTGAAAGAGTATTTTCAATGTGTGGATTGACAATGAGTGATCGCAGGGCTAGGCTTAACCCAGAAACATTACCAATGCTGACATTTCTCAAGTACAACATGCAACCCTGATTGTTTAACTGAGCTTAGGCTATTTTAGGTACCATTATATGTGTATAAAGTCATATCTTTATTCATTACATTTACTGTTATTATATTTTGTGTATATAACTGCAGCAATTTGTAGTTTGAAGTTGCAATAGCTAATAATATGTTGCAAGGTATTTGTTTTATGTAAAAAATTCAAATGAAAGTGTTTTAGCTAATAAATTGCATTAAACCTTATAACTTCATTTTGCTACTACATAATTTCATAACATCGAACCGAACCCGAACTATACTCGTCACAGAACCAAACTCGAACTTAAATCTGACCGAACCGAACCCGAACTTTAAAAGTTGGGTTCGATTCCCATCTCTAGTAGCGATGGGCAACGCAGAGTCGTTACAACTAATTGAATCTAATTTGTTAATAAATGTGAATAATAATAACAGATAAGCCAAGACTATTTTAAATTTCTAATTTGATATATCTAGATCTAGTCTACCCTGTACTGCAGATAAAATGAAAACTTGAGAGGTCTCCAAATTCTCTGAGCGAAATACTCGTTTAATTTCTCTTCTATTCCAACTTCGTTCAGGATGGTGCGCCGCTTGGTATGCTGTTGCTAGGCGTGCGCAACGCAGCGCACCATTCAACAAATCTTATAAAATAACAGACGTTACTTCAAAAAAGAAGATGATTACGTCCTACGCGTGTTTCTAGGTTAATTAAACTCAATACAAAGGAACAAACAAATGTGTATTGAACTCGGGGCCACAAAATGTTAAATGATTGACCAAATGTTTAAGGGACAGTTGTTTAACTGAGAATGACAAGGAGTGAGACAGTTAGTGAGACAGTGCGAGATGAAGAAATGTGTAGAACCACCTTGTATATGGAAAGGAAGAAGTGTGTGGACTGAATATAGAATATGTATGTTTTAGAACCCAATAATGTGTCCGACGGAACTGTTCTCACTAACAGGAGAAGAGGCAAAGGCGAGTAACTGGCGCCTTAACCAATAAGCTTCGGACAGGAGGCGCTCGTTAGCCATGGCTGGCTACCCACCTAGGAGAGAGAAAACTCTGAATTCAAACCTCTGTTGCCTTGCAGCTATACCCAATCATGGGAAAGGCCTCGGGAGTCAACCCTGAGGAAAAATCAGGAGCTGGCGACCCTAAGGCAGTTTGCAGCACCCAGTGCTACACTCTGGCAGAACCTGCGACCCGCTGACCCCAAACTGTATCGGCACTGCCGTTCCTTTGGATAAATCAGCTGCGTGGAGAGGGGGGAACTGATGTGTGGGCGACATCGTTCCGACCACAGCTAATGCCCAGGCATTCATCTCATGTCCATAAGATGATCCATAGTTGCTTCGCGACTGAAGGAGGCCATAGATAGAAAAGAATCTGTTGAGTAGGGGGAACAAAAGATACACATGAGCATTAGTTGCATACATTTAAATACATCCTCAAACAAAAAAAAGTGTAGGTCTATGTTTAAAAAAAATAAGGTCAGTTGTTTCTTGAAAGAAAATATTTTCCAATGGCATACTAAACACAAATGCTAAATAATGGGAATGACGGGGGCGGGGGGGGAGTTAAAGTATACCCTTTTAGACGTCAAATAGTGTCACCAAACTTAATTCATTGCAACACATGCAATCAAGACAATACGTAGAACAACTCACACTACCTTTTCAGAGTGGTTGCAGTGATGTTTCGTAATCTAACACCACACTGGGGTTAGTTGACACATTGCATGGAGTAAAGAATCAAATAATCACCAAAATCCCAAAAGTTTGGTGGATCTAAATATATATATATATATATATATATATATATATAATTAGACAATTAGTTCATTAATTGTTGGTGAAAGAATCAAATAAATACCAAAATCCCAAAAGTTTGGTGGAGCTAAACAAATAATCAAAACAAAATTAAACAATTAATTTATTATTAGTAATTGTTGGTGATTAATTATTTTGATTTTGAAATAAGGGAAATAAATAATATTTAATAAGAGATGTGTATATATCACAGGCATAAAATAAATAAATATAGACTGGCCGAAGGAAGTAACTTCATGTAACTTGAAAACATGTACATCTATTGTATTCGGATTTTCGAATTTTGAAAAATTGCATGATCTTCATTCTTAGAGATTAAATAAAACTACACTGCCTCCTTATTTACAATATATATATATATATATATATATATATATATATATATATATATATATATATATATATATATATATATATATATATATATATATATATATATATATATAGGTGTGTGGCTGAAATAGATATTGTCACAGACTTGCAATTATATTTACACTTATAACTCGATAGAATCTACCTTAGGTCTCGATACGTCTAGGTGTCCCTGGTTCAGCTCTAGTTAACGAAATAAAACAATGAAACCACTAGATCAAACACATAAACTTTAATCAGCTTTCCTGCATATCACACACGCTGGTCTCTCTCTGACAACAAAATACACTTCCGGTCATTCGCGCAGATTGTAAAAATAGATTATACATACATACACTCATTCATCCGTGACAGATATGAATACTTAACTTTTATACTGCTCATAAATGCAGTATAGTAAAGTACACAAAATTGCAAGTCAAATTTTCGTTTCATTAATTGGCCAGTCTATATTTATTTATGTCTATGGTATATATCATAGGCATAAAATAAATAGTATATATATAAATTGATTTAGTCCCCTTATAACGTTCTGCCACGGTTTTTTTTTCTCCCACTTCCCATTCTCGGATCAAGTTGAAATTTTGCATAATTATTCATAGTCGATAACAATACACGAATCAATCCAATTAATTTTGTTTTATATAGCATAAAAGAAATTAAACCCTGTAATTTTTAGTTAGAATGTTAGTAATTATCGGTTATTCCTCTTAGATAAAAAAAAAAGTATTCTTTTTTTCTATTGCTTGTTACGTTTGAGATTCAAAACAACAACAAAAAATAGTTAGCTGATAATTAATGTCTCGTGATTTAAAATAGTCTAAAGTTGAACAGATGTTTTTACTTACACAATTTCGGACTTCTCAAAATGTGATAGGTGATGATTGGAAGCTGTAGGATTCAACTTCTCTTTCAACCTCTGGTCTGGTCTGTTCTATTTATGTCAATGTTTCTATTGTGTTGTTTTTATATGAGAAAAGAGTCCTTGTAATCACAACAAATTTCCATAAGGATTAATAAAGCAGACTTAGTCTCTACATATATCATTTCATCCTCTAATTGTTTTATCTAACAATATGCAATTGTAGAAATATGAAATCTGCAATATTTCATATATTTATTTTTATTTACATGACAAAAAGTGCGAAACATTATGAATAATAAAATTTAATGTAATTAAAAAAATGAAAATATTAGACATCTATAGATAAAGATCTAGCGGGTTACCCGACAATACCCGTTTACATCATTATTGCTCGTACCCACTGAAGCTTCTATATGTAATGAGTTTATGTTGTCCACTTGTCTTTGTGAGAGATATACAATTAGATAGAGCCATCGTCGAACATACTCTGCTTCCAATTTAGATGTCAGTAGTGCATATAACAGAGGATCGGCACAGTGATCAATAAGTGCTTATGCACTTATGCATGCCTAACGGCTGTCTGTGTCGGCTCTATCGAAGTTGTTAGTGAACGGATGTGGCGAGGGTGGGGGAGGAATTAGCTGGGGCTTGTAACCTTTGACCACCACCAGAGTCACAGGTTCGAGCCTCGGTCGGCGCATGCCCTTATTTTCGTATCATTTTAATTCACTACTTTCTCTCTTAAAAACTTGGTCCCTGGTGCTGTTATTTATTTATGTTTAATATATGTATGTATCATTTGTTTCAGCACATAGCTTCAACTCTATGTTTTGGTTCAGGTTGCGCTTGAGTTATTTTTACTGGTCTTCCCAGTACATGCACTTATTGATCACTGTGCCGATCCTCTGTTATATGCACTACTGACATCTAAATTGGAAGCAGAGTATGTTCGACTCTTCAGGAAACTGCAGCTACATATCGTGATGATAAAAATGTTACTCCCTATAAACATGCCTATTATGGCCCAGAACTGTTTTTTATTAGGGTTATCCCCCATTGCCCTATTGCAGCCCTAAATGGCCCCATGTGGGCTCTAATGACGCGGTTATCGTTTGCACATTTGCGTCATTAGGGGCCAATAATGCAGTCCTAATCGTGCCAATATCGGCCCAGAATAAGTAAAACCACTTCCGGATTCATTAGGAATTTCCAGAATCGTGCCGTAATCAAGTTCATACTAGCCCCAATGGTTAAGTAACTGACATTTTTATTGGGGCTCAATTAGCGAAAATCTTTATTATGCCATTATCGTTCCGATGCTGGCCCCAATGGTTTAGTAACTGAAATATTTATTAGGGCTCAATTGAGGATAACCCTTATTGTGCTAACAGCTTTCCGATGCTGGCCCCAATGGTTTAGTAACTGAAATATTTATTAAGGCTCAATTGGGGATAACCCTTATTGTGTCAATATCATGCCCCAATGGTTTAGTAATGTAAATTTTATTGGATTTCTATTAGGGATGACAATCATTAAGTCACTATCATGCCGATACTGGTTTCATTAATAAGGGATAGCCTTTATTTTTCTTCAATTCTTTAGTAATAAAAAAATTCATCACTGATTTCTTTTATTATGTCCTTTTTGTTCAGATGCAGCTCAATGCTATTACGTTGTGGATTTATCATTTCAGTGGTCTTGTTAGAATATAGGTCAAGTACTGTTATTTTGAAGGAGCTCATTAAAAGAAAGAAAAAAGAAGTATAGAAGTTTCTGTAGTGTATTTCGGTCATTTTATATTTCCCCGGCAAACAATTCTGTTTGTGCCATAATATAGGCTACACACAAAGGAAAAATTAGCATTGTATTGTAAACATAATCATAAATATAAAATCGTCACATATTAGACAAAAAAAACATAAATTTTCACAGGGTGAAGTCAGACGTTTATTAGAATAAATAAAATGTTATCTCAAGGTTAAAATGACGAGGCCATATTTAAGAACGTTTGACACATAGAGAGAAATTGATAGATGGCCGTCTGGTTATCAGCGGCCTGAACATGATTATTCTAATCGTTCTCATCTCTCAAAAGAGTTCCACAACTTCCGCCTTACCCTGGCCTTTTATGACATCTGGTAAAATAAGTAAGCAAATACTGGTAAAATAGTTAATCACAGGGTGGTCAAATAAGTTAAAACTGTCCAAATAAGTTAACAAAGACTGGTCAAATAAGTTAACAAAGAGTGGTCAAATAAATTAACAAAGACTGGTCAAATAGGTTAATCAAAAAGTGGTCAGATCAGTTAAGAACTGGTCAAATAAGTTAACAAAGACTGGACAAATATATTGATCAAAGAGTGGTCAAATAAATTAACAAAGACTGGTCAAATAAGTTAACAATGACTGGACAAATATATTGATCAAAGAGTGGTCAAATAAATTAACAAAGACTGGTCGAATAAGTTAATCAAAGAGTGGTATCAAAAAGTGGTCAGATCAGTTAAGAACTGGTCAAATAAGTTTACAAAGACTGGACAAATATATTAACAAAGACAGGTCAAATAAGTTAATCAATGAGTGGTCAGATCAGTTAATCAAAGAGTGGTCAATAAATTGAAAACTGGTCAATAAAGTTGACAACAACTGGTAAAAAATAGATTGAAAAAAAAATTGGTCAAATAAGATAATAACTTGTCAAATAAGTTAACAAAGAATGGTCAAATAAGTTAATCAAAGACCGTTCAAATAAATTGACAAACACTGGTAAAAGAATGTTGACAACTGGTCAGATAAGTTAACAAAGGCAGGTAAAATAAGTTAATCAAAGAGTGATCAAATACATGACAACAACTGGTTAAAAAGCAGCACCAGAAATGTTATACTTCTTGCATGATTTTTTTATTTGACTGATGACAGAAAAGAAAAAAAATCCTAGGCAGCTGTTTTACTGGACTACACACATTTTTAACAAAAATACCGCACAATAAAATATCTTGTACAAGATCTTATTACATCCAGAAATCTCGAGAAACTGTTTTAAACGTACAATGAAATAAGCATTTCATTAGCTATATATTTTATAAAGACATAACACTTTGTCACCTTTCAGACTTATCGTTATTCTGGGTATTATATAAGCGAACCTATAAATTCAGAAAGCTCTCTATGCAGCCGTCAGGTAATCAAGCATCACAATGATGTGGTTACACATCAGCCCACTTATTTGCCCCAATGAAATTCTAACTATTATGTGGAAATCGTATGTCAAACTGTTATTTAACAAAAATAGTTGAAAGGTAGGATACACTATAGCTCAACTTCCTAATAGTTGTGTCATGTGAAATTCGGCAGATCTGGTAAACTTTCTAACGGTTCTGTTATTTGAAGCTGTCAACAACTTTGTCAGAGCTTGCAAAAAGTGGGTTAGGATGGCAGTCCAACTTCGTAATAGTCCCTCTCCAATGCTGCCAAATCAACTCTGGCATCAAGAAACTCTGTCTCAGCCATTCCCTCTTCTGTGTACCAGTGCACAAAGGCCTTCTTGGCGAACATCAGGTCAAACTTGTGATTGAGTCGAGCCCAAGCCTCCACTAAAGCCGTAGAGTTGCTGAGCATGACTACTGCTCTGTTAGTAGCTGCTAGATCTCCGCCAGGTACTGTTGTAGGTGGTTGGAAGTTGATGCCAACCTGGTCAAGAAGAGTTAATAAAATCATACGAAGTTATAAACATTGATAGGGTAACGAAAACAATTGACAATTGAAAGACGGAACATCTAAGCTTGTTGCTTCCCCTTTCCTAAGCTTAGGTATCTCATAGGTGTCATTTTATCTTCATGTTAAACGAGACCTCTTGAAGTCGGTATATTTTTGGTCAGCATAAGACGACAACAGAACTATAGTTAAACGCCTCCAGTTCTCGACAATGTCTAATGTTTAAGAACCTTTAGAATAACGTTTTTACTTGAAAAAATATTTTAATATAAATTCATAGGCCCTAACTACATTTGAAATTCAACCGATTTGTTCCTTCAAAAGAAAATATACCCCACATAAAAGGATTTAGATTAAAGGCTTTAAGGGTCGCCGCCGAAAAAAAAAGTCTTCGAGAAATAACATTTGAAAAAGGCGTTCATTTATAGGTCATTAATTTTGTTCACTACGCCTGTTTGTAATGTTTTGTTACAGATTATAATTAAAAGCTCTGTACATAGAAATTCGGAAGAGGGATTTTAGAATTCATGAATACATTGTGAGTTATAGTCCCATAGTTATTTATACAATAGAAAAATCGCAGATTGAGTAAAGGTTGGGAAAAAAGCGACTAGGAAAAAAAACTTTTAGGTTCAGAACTCATCTCAATCTCATCTTTTATACTTAAAAATTTCTCATGAATTCTAAGTTTTACAAAACAGTCTTTCTTTCAATAGTTATGACAAATCCATGCGCAATTACATAGTGTCTGTCGCCATATTAGACTTATTATGTTTTAAAACGACGTTTTCGTCGGAAAATGGGAAGGGTCGGTAAGTGACAACGGTTAATCATGAACGAGTTCTCTCTCCTTTTTTTTTATTATTGCTACTGATTGCATTTGGCATTATAAGAATAGGAGGTGGGGCGACTCGATGTAAGCATTTAATTTATAGCATATTTAACTAGTAGTGACAGATTTTTTTTTCTTAATTATTTTTTTAAGTACTACAATATAAAAGATAAAGCATTGGCCTGTCCAGTTTGGGGGGGGGGGGGGGATTGCATCGATTGGCCTTCCCACCTGGTACCACCCTTTCATTCTATATTTACTAATGATTTCATTTGAGATCTAGAGTGTGGTGCGACATAATATACAAATGGATTGAAATATCAATAAGTCGATTATATTATATAGGTTTTCAACTAACTTTGTTCACAAACTATTATTTCTGCTTAAGAATCGGCCAACATACCAGAAGGAGAACGAAATAATATAAAGATTTGTTAAAATTTCATTAAGAAGTTTTTATCATATAAATATGTAAGTAATTCTGTTAACAAACTGTGATTTCTACACAAAAAAAAGGAATACCCCACTTCCACTGGAAGGTTCGGTAAGGGGGTTGATGCTTTTGCCACCCCCAATCGACATACGTACTAGGGGTGGGCGACATAATAAAAAAATTGGTTACAATATAACTAAATAGTATGTATTATTAACATAAGGAAAGAATTCCTATTAAAAATATTGTGCGATTTCTCTACTACAATTCGTCGGCGATAGCCCCTACCGCCCCCCCCCCCCGATTACCCTGTGGACACTCCAACAATTACCTACCCATGATTACCTTAAAACCAGTGGGACACCAGTCGACAAAGCGAATCGTTCTTCTTGATTTGATACTGCTAATGGCGGCGTTGACATCCCCCGGGGTCACATCCCCGCGGAAGAGGATCGTACAGGACATGAAGAGGCCGTGGCTAGTGTTGCACTTCACCATCTGATTGGCCGGCTCGAAGCACATGTTGGTCAGCTGGGAAGTGGTCAGAGTCTCGTGGTACGCCTTCTCCGCGGAGATGAACGGAGCATACGTGACCAGAGGAAAGTGAATTCTGGGAAAGGGCACCAGATTGGTTTGCCACTCGGACAGCGATGTGTTGAGGGAGCCTTCAAATCTCAAGGGAGACGTGATGGCACTGACCACCTTGAGAGAATCCACAAAGTACCGTATTAAACAAGCGTATAGAAGAATACTGTCGTTATGTACCATTCTAAATGTTTTATGTTACATGTTGATTTCACTGCTTGAAATTATACAAAACATGTCTAGCATGATAGTTAGTAATCAGCTAAATTAGTAACACGTTATTACATACATTATGAATCGGTCATATACAAAGACAATGAAATCAGCTGATGTCATTCTTTTTGGTTGTATTTAGAAACTCGAAGCTTATAGGCCTACAGGTGGTACAATCAAACTTTATTAACTTCCTCCTTAAGCAACAGGAAACAAATCTTCCAAGTTCCAAATTTACCTTTCAATCAGATTAAGTTCCACACACCTACCCACTATTTAAATTTTAAAAAAACATCTTTAATAAGACTGCTCTGCAAAAATGAACCACCCTCTTTAGTAATGTGTCTCAATTAAGACTGTCTCTTTTGGAACGCACGACATTCTTCGGGTAGGTCTACTATGTAGTCACATTATGTGTATGGCATCGTTTAAACACACATTATATTTTGCAATAATGTGTTCATTACAGGTAAGCTCTTTTGAAATACCTCTTGTGAAGAGAATGATCGTTTGACTGCTGAATGGAGAATGGAACTTTTCATAAACTCGTGTACATTATTATTCATCTCGTCTACAAAGGACTAGAGTCACTAGACTGTATAGCATTGCCAGTGTGGGACTAGAGTGTATAGTATTGCCAGTGTGGGACTAGAGTGTACAGCTTTGCCAGTGTGGGACTAGAGTGTACAGCATTGCCAGTGTGGGACTAGAGTGTATAGCAATGCCAGTGTGGGACTAGAGTGTATAGCATTGCCAGTGTGGGACTAGAGTGTACAGCATTGCCAGTGTGGGACTAGAGTGTACAGCATTGCCAGTGTGGGACTAGAGTGTACAGCATTGCCAGTGTGGGACTAGAGTGTACAGCATTGCCAGTGTGGGACTAGAGTGTACAGCATTGCCAGTGTGGGACTAGAGTGCACAGCATTACCAGTGTGGGACTAGAGTGTACAGCATTACCAGTGTGGGACTAGAGTGTACAGCATTGCCAGTGTGGGACTAGAGTGTACAGCATTGCCAGTGTGGGACTAGAGTGTATAGCAATGCCAGTGTGGGACTAGAGTGTATAACATTACCAGTGTGGGACTAGAGTGTATAGCATTGTCAGTGTGGGACTAGAGTGTACAGCATTGCCAGTGTGGGACTAGAGTGTACAGCATTGCCAGTGTGGGACTAGAGTGTACAGCATTGCCAGTGTGGGACTAGAGTGCACAGCATTACCAGTGTGGGACTAGAGTGTACAGCATTACCAGTGTGGGACTAGAGTGTACAGCATTGCCAGTGTGGGACTTGAGTGTACAGCATTGCCAGTGTGGGACTAGAGTGTACAGCATTGCTAGTGTGGGACTAGAGTGTATAGCAATGCCAGAGTGGGACTAGAATGTATAACATTACCAGTGTGGGACTAGAGTGTATAGCATTGTCAGTGTGGGACTAGAGTGTACAGCATTGCCAGTGTGGGACTAGAGTGTATAGCAATGCCAGTGTGGGACTAGAGTGTATAACATTACCAGTGTGGGAATAGAGTGTACAGCATTGCCAGTGTGGGACTAGAGTGTACAGCATTGCCAGTGTGGGACTAGAGTGTATAGCAATGCCAGTGTGGGACTAGAGTGTATAATATTACCAGTGTGGGACTAGAGTGTATAGCATTGTCAGTGTGGGACTAGAGTGTATAGCATTGTCAGTGTGTGACAAAAGCCCATTACCTAAATACAAATAAATAAAAGAATAAAGATATAGGGTTAGGTAATGTTACTGGTGTACTTCTTTTCCGACCTAATCGTGGCACCTAGAAACTATTAGAAGAGGAATAATGAGTCTAACGCGAAAAAGAAAACGCAACCTCTTCAGTATCGAGTAGGCCCTACTTTGCATGTTGTTAACCCTGTCCCATCAGCCGTTTCATGCAGAGGCTGTACGCTAGTTGGGGTTCTTTCTAGGTTATGTGCGTTACATAGGGAAAATATGAAAGAATCCCTGGTGGTGTTCGGCCTCCAACCCCCCGGATAGTTGGAACCGGGCGTGGCTCGAGGAGTCGCAAATTCACAATAAATAAATGTGAATAAATGATTGAGGGGTAGCCTGCGGGCAAAGAGACAACTTCATAGAACTGGTCTCTGTGTAAACTTTTCCATCTACTCTCAAGGACTAAGACTAAGACTGCTTTATTGATCCTTATGGAAATTTGTTGTGATTACAAGGACTCTTTTCTCAAATACATATATATATATATATATATATATATATATATATATATATATATATATATATATATATATATATATATATATATACATGGCCTACCTTAGCTCGACTTTTTAGTGACTATAAAGGTTTTGGTGTAGGTATTTTTAATATATATCTATGACGTTTATAAATTACAATCTTGTGAAGAAGAAAAAAACTGTATTTTATAATTTAAAAACCTAATCGTGTATCTGTTGCGTACCTGTGCTATAAGTCTATTCAAATTGGTGTAGGAGGGACGCTCCATGTCTAAGTTTCGTCTACATATGTCATAGCAGGCTTCATTGTCAAACAGAAAACAACAATCTGAGCTTTCGATGCTAGCGTGTGTGTTTAATATCGAATTGTAAGGTTCGACAACAGCTGTGGAGATCTGTCCATGGACGATACAGTAGGAATCAAACAGGCAGAGGCTTAATAAGTGCAACTCTTTATGCTGTATAAACTTATATTTTTTTTAAAAAAGCTTTATTATTTGGTTCAAACTACATTTTTTTTTGGTCATGTACAGACACGTCTTATCCTGACGAGTTTGTTTTCCAAACACCATTGTAGTAATGATAGGCCTACACATTTTAGTAGACATTGCCAGAGTGATACTTGTGGTCAAAAAAAAAAAGAGGAAAAATATAAGAGAAAGAATATAGAGTTGTTATCATTGTGTACAATTTTACAGATAATAGGCTGTCCACCCAAGCTGCTAAATGTAATTGTCTTCTTCTCACAAAATATGATACTGTGCAGTTCAACGGCGCCTGCTCCGAAAGTTTCAGTATAAACAGCGGAGTTAAACAAAGATATGCGCTGGCCATAACCCTCTTTAAAATACTCTTTTCACTACTAATCAACTAAACGTTTGACAAATCAACCGTGGGTGTCTATCTCCATTCCAGATATTTTGAAACAATTATTAAAAGAATGATAAATGTCAGTGTTTTTTTTTATGAACATACATACCACTAACTACACAAACATTTGGGTGATGGATAAATGTCTGTTTTTCTCTAAACATAACGCTAACTAAACACATTGGGTGATGGATAAATGTCTGTTTTTCTCTAAACATAACGCTAACTACACACATTGGGTGATGGATAAATGTCTGTTTTTCTCTGAACGTAACGCTAACTACACACATTGGGTGATGGATAAATGTCTGTTTTTCTCTGAACGTAACGCTAACTACACACATTGGGTGATGGATAAATGACGAACTCCATCAGTCCTTTTTTAGCGTAGTCATTTCTCAATTTGTTTAGGAGCAGAGAACAGAAACCGGAGCCAGTCCCGCCACCGAAACTGTGAAAGAAAAAAAATCCTTGCGGAGATGCACACTCTTCAGCCTGTGGAAGAAACAAAACAAATTCACAACTTTTAGCCAATGGCTAACTAGCATCACCAAGTCACGAGTATGAGAGGGCAGACATTTGGGTACCTGGTGACGTGGACTTCGAATTCGAACACTGACAAGAGATGATACCCACTAAAGGCAGCATGGAAACCTTCAGCCTGATACCTTCCTTTCCCACTGTAGACAACAAGCATGCTTCTTGTTTGAGCTTGTTTCCCTTTCAACTCAATTGCACTTTCTTCGTAGTCCAAAAAAAAAAAAAATTTCGATAACCTTGTATTAGCCCATCCAGCAGAAGTTCGCACATGCTGCGTGACCACAAATTAAAATTCAGAAGGATCAGTTGACTTATTATGGAATTCATTAAAATTAATTAAAGCCCAGTGTTACGGTTATGAGACTTAATGGAACTAACAATAATAGTACTATTGTATTGTTTTTTTATGACTTAGTGTCAGTAATATTACTTTCCGCATACCCGCCCCCCCCCCCCCCCCATGCAATGGCATGACTTAATTTTAAAATATTGGAATTAAAAGTCAGAAATTATATTAATTTAATATTGCTTGCTGTTTGAGCAAAGTTAAAGAAAGATATTTAGCCTACTTGTCTCCAAATCTTCTCCACAGCAATATCCAGCATTTGGCTGCCCTTCGTGTAGTGCCCTCGAGCATAATTATTGGCAGCATCTTCTTTACCACTTATCAGTGCATTGGGGTGAAACAGTTGACGATACACACCAGTTCGTATTTCGTCTGTTATGTTATAGGATAAACAAGAAAAACATTTCAAATACTTTTGTAAATAACAAAATTTAGATGAAGTGAAATTGTATCAATTAGTTTGGATCAGTCATATGATTACATTTGTAATAGATCTAGACTATAGACAAACAATAATAAATCTGTGCGATTAGAAATATTTTACCAATTTATTTTTGTTTAGCGCAATGTCATACTTTTTAGCTTTCTCGATGCGATATGATCCTATCACTTGTCTGGACCAGTTGGGGTGGGTGGAGTAGGGGATATCGGTTTGAATGTTACAGTGATCGCTTTATTTAAATGCATTAAAAAGAAACGTATTCACTCATGGCTCAAGCCTTCTGTAAGTGGTTAATTCGACTAATACCGCCTAATCTTTCAAGAACGATTTCTAGTTAATTAATTAGTTGGTTAATTTTGTCATATATAAGAAATAATTGTGCGGCAGAGGGAATTTGATAATTAATTATATTGTTCGGTATCTCGAACAAGAGAAAGAAATAGTACTTGACTGTTAAGGTGGTATAAGTTGAATTAGTCCCCTTTATACTTTGTAGAGAAAAAAGTTTTTAACTAACAATATAAAACCTTCTATTTCATAAGCACTTCACTTGCGCAATTGTTAATGTATTGGATCGAAGAGATTGAGGGGATGTTGGCCCTCGAGTTCGAATTCAGGTCGTTCACCTTTTTTTTATAAATGCATTTTAAAAAGCGATCACCCAGATACCCCCTTCTTTCTCTTCCCACCTCTTTCCAACGGATCGAGACAAGTGATAGGGTCATAGTGTATTGAGAAATCTAAAAGCATGAAATAGCGCTAAACAAAAACAATTGGTAAACATATTTTTCTTGTTTTTATTTCTCGAACTGTATACTATTCGGATGTCACTGAATTGTTTTGATCTTCTGGTTAAAGGGTGAGAAAGTACTAACCAATGCATGTCGGCTCGAGATCGACGAAAGTGGCTCGGGGAACGTGTTTCCCTGCTCCGGTTTCCTGAAAGAAAGTGTTGAAGGAATCGTCAGCCATGGCCAGCTGATGTGGCATGTAGCCTTCCGGGGAGATTCCATGTTCCAGACAGTACAGTTCCCAACATGCATGCCCCACTTGGACACCGGCCTGTCCAATATGCACTGAAATAATTTCACGCTGGCGAACAAAACAGTAGCATGTTTTTAAAAAAAAAAGTTGGGAGGAGAAAGTTTGTGAAAGTAGATTAGGTCTACCTTTCTTTGGATTCTTAGGAGAGTCAGGGTGTAGTAGGCCTACCTTTCTTTTGATTTTTAGGAGAGTGAGGGTGTAGTCGGCATACTTTTCTTTTGATTCTTATGAGAGTGAGGGTGTAGTTGGCCTACCTTCGTTTTGATTTTTAGGAGAGTGAGGGTGTAGTCGGCCTACATTTCTTTTGATTTTTAACTTAAGAGAGTGAGGGTGTAGTCGGCCTACCTTCGTTTTGATTCTTAGGAAAGTGAGGGTGTAGTCGGCCTACCTTTCTTTTGATTTTTAACTTAGGAGAGTGAGGGTGTAGTCGGCCAACCTTTCTTTTGATTCTTAGGAGAGTGAGGGTGTAGTCGGCCTACCTTCCTTTTGATTCTTAGAATAATCTCTAGGAAATTTTATAGTATTACATCAGCTAACCAGCCCAGTTGCTCTTGTGACATGACATGATTGACTTGAGTATATTGTGGCTTTTCAAACAAAAATCCTAGCAACGAACTTTCATGAGTCTCATAGCCTTACTTAATCTACGCCTTATTTAATGGGATATCCCCACGCCCTTAATTTAATTAGGACTTTGATCACTTAGGGGACACGACAAATCGTTCACTGACATTTCGGGGTCTGAAGGTAACTCCATTTAACTCCCATGTCTGTTACATTTTATTTATTAAACTTTTGCTGGTGGAAGCAAGAAAGTCCTTATGCTAGGGGATGCACAAAACTTAAACGGTTAGTGTCGGCTGATGTCAATTTAGCTGTCTGGCGCCTTGTAATTGGTTAACATGCATGACGCGTAGGACGTAGGCCTAATCATATTCTTTTTTATTTTTGAAGTAACGTCTGTAATATATAAGATAGGCCTAAGATAAGAAATAATAACTTTTACCAGTTAAAAAAGATAATTGCGATTTCTTAAAACATGAATTCCAAACTAGTTTTAGACCTAAATGTAAATTTAATATAGAACAAATATAGCAATAAGCCTAGTTTATAGACACTCTATTTGAATTTCTAGATTGCAGATTTTTTTTCTGCATCTAGATATATATACCGGTAGGTAAAGTTCTGTAAAGTAAAGCAGTTCTATTTCATCTAAACGGTAAACGATTGTAAATGTTTAGAATACCATATTATAATGTCGATACGGGTTAGAAACTTCGGTAACGAAATACTTAAAAGGTATCTTGCTACCAACTATCTACCACGATACTTTGTGTACGTGTCGGATCAAATGGACATTCTCCTAATCATCGACTTCGCCAGCATCCTGGGCAGTTCCATATTTTGGAGATGTAGCGGGAACTAGGTCAAGGGAATACCTTCGGTTACGCATTTCCGCGAAGACATGCGGAAGTAAACCCTGATTGTGACCCGAGAGTAAATCATTTTTGACGTCATTGTTATAGACGCCACCTACTTCCATGTGTAATTATTGTTTTGATCATGATTTACACTGACATAATCTAGACTCTAGATCTAAATCTTGTCTTATTTGTATGAAAATCAGATTGGGGTTCGCATTATCAATGTAAAGTTTAAGTAGCTCTAAATCTGCTTACTATTTATCTAATATGCAATTGTTATGGCAACTTTGAACTTATGGTTTGCATATGATATAATAACACGAGTCGTTAAGACAGTTACTTATTGAGTTAAAACTTAAGTCACATTAAGTGTCATTCATAAAGTAAAGTTTTATAAAGACTAATCTAAATCTCTCTCTCTAACGTGATCTTAAGTGTTAATTAATAAGATAAAGTAAAGATGTGCAGCAGCATTCTCTTCTAACTTACCTACTTTTATGTAGATCTATTATTTCGGCTAGTCTGTTGTTAGTTTTTATTAATAGAATTAATGTGTTGTTACTCACTCAGTTTACTGGACTCATTGCCTTTTGTGTAAACAGTTACTAGATCTGTAGATCTAGTCTAGATTCTAGATCTATAATTGATTAATTCTATATCACTAAATAATACTAATATTAATTATAATATCATTCTGTGTGTTGTCACTGTACAAGAGACTGTTGCATACACGAAACTGCTTCTTTAGCAGCATAGTAATTTTAACTTCAAATATATATACTATACTAATATTAAAGTAATATAGATAATAGATCTAGATTCTAGATCTATATATTATATACTTATAGCTAGCTAGATAAGACATCTAGACACTATAATCAAGAATTCTAGAAATGACTTAGATCTAGAAGAGTCTTGATAACTCTAGTGCTCTAGTCTATTATAGATCTCCTAGATATCTAAGTAGATTCTAGAGCTCTATATTCTAGATCTTCACCTGCCTCTCCCTTAGTCTGTTGGACTGTCGGGGCATCATGCAAGAACTGTCAACCATCTTTCTCCATTCCTCTCTGTCCTTTGCCTTAGATAGAATTTCATTCACTGACAGGCCTGTCCATTCTTTGATGTTGTCTTCCCATTGCTTTCTCTGTCTTCCTTTCTTCTTCTTCTGGTACTGTTCCTAGAAGGAAGGTCTTTGCCACCCCTGAGGACTAGTGATGTGGCCATAGAGTTTGAGTTTAATTTAATTTTTTTTTACTATAGTTAGCAGGTCATCGTGAGGTCCATTTGCTCCTGTTTCTCATCTATCATTCGTGATGCAGTCTTGTTAACTGACACCTAAGATCTTTCTGTAGCATCTTAGTTCCATTGCTAGGATCCTCTTCTCAAGGTGTCCAGTTAGTAAGATGGTGATTCGTAAATAAAGAGCTTGAGACCTGTGTCTGTCAGATTAACATTTGGATTTAATCAATTACATTAAGAAATTAGGCATCTAAAGTAATTGTTATGCTTTTTTATTTTTACATACTTTATGTTAGTTTCAAGGAAAGTAGTTCATGAACTTATGTAGTAGTCTATTTACATTGAATACAGCTTGCAATGTGAGTTCTAAAAAGAATAATGTTTCACTTTTTGAAAAATATTCCAATAGTTAAATACTAAATACTAAAATCTATTTTGAGTGGGTGTGTTTCTTAAAGATATCTGACTTCCATGATGCCACTTTAAAATATATATTAAAATAGCTCATTACAATGTTTAAACTGAAAGACCATAAAATTTAATAATCTCCTTTTGTGTTTATTTTAAGGTATTGAGTGACAACTAAGAATGTCAAGATCAAAATGGATGATGCTGTAAGTCGTGACTCTGTAACTTCCTCAACAAGTGAAGAGTTTGTTGTTGTTAACGGAGAACCCAAGCTAAAAGTTGCAGCAGATGTCAATGACATTAGCGAGGAGATTGCCAGTGCCACTGCTACAGACTTTAAAATGTCAGACAGTAGAGACAATCTTGAAGAGCATTGTGACCATGTGATACCCGGTAGCCAGTCAGTTAACATTCTGAGCTCCGAGTCAATCTTGGAGAACTACCCAGACACTCCTAGTGAGGAAAGTAAACCAATGCCTGGTTCAGGTAGGAATTGATGCATTCGTTACTAAAATAAACCTGTGCGTTAGATTAAAACTTCTTGTGGTACTTTAACTTTATTCATTCATTTGTACTGGGAGATGTAGCAGACCATTTGTTGCTAGGTTAAGTCCTCTTGTAGCATTTCTTTCAGTCCAGCAATAGATTGTTTTCTTTGACATTTATGTTAAGTATCTGGTGATGTACTCTTACCCTGTGTATCTAATGGTGTATTTTTATCAGGAGTGTCTAAATGGTATACACTTATTTTAAGTCTCTAGTGGTGTGCACTTATGAGTACCTGATGGTGTACACTTATCTTGAGTCTCTAGTGGTGTACACTTATCTTGAGTCTCTAGTGGTGTACACTTATCTTAAGTCTCTAGTGGTGTACACTTATCTTGAGTCTCTAATGGTATAAAATTATCTTGAATCTCTAGTAGTGTCCACTATAATGGTTGGCTTTATTCCTTGGTGGTCAAACCATTGTTTCTTTGCTGAGAAATCTTGATTGATTAATTATTCCCTCCCCCTGGAGATCTTGATCTGATTTTGCTCTTTTTCGCTATCTGAACATTCCTTTAAAAGTTCTTTTTTTTTGCTCTTGTATTAGAGTGCCAGATCTGACCTTATCTTGCAACTGATGTACTAAAGGGTGGGGTGATTTTAATAAGAGCACTTTACTTCATAGCTTAAGTTGGAATGAATGTAAAGTACCTTAACCCAGGGATTGCTAATGAACTTTTGAGTACTACATTTGTAATTTCAAGTTCTTTCTTACAAGCAATTTAATGTTCCTTACAGCCCTATGTTGTTGTCATACCCAAATAACTTGTATTCCCTTACGTATTTAGAAATTTTAAAGATTTTGGTGAATGAAAGAGCTTTTTTTTTAGCATGATAAGTACATTGTTTCCCTAGTCCGTTACTAATGATGATTGAAATTTAAAAAAAAAAATTAAAATAATCTACAATAACTAGTTCCTGTAACAGATTCTAAGTACCTTTTTCAAATAGCATTTCAATGTTACATTTGTAAATACCACTACTTCTCCCAAATTCTAAAATTAAATTGAAAAAATGCATGTATCACATTTTACAAAATCATTCTAAGCAAAGCAAAGATTGATTTTATTTAAAACTAATTCCAGACCGAGTGCGATCAGCTTCCCTTCCTGCAACTCCTAATGGGGACTGCACTATCTTCAATGGAGTGACCTACCTGGGCAGTGCCATGGTGAATGCTCCTCGGAGTGAAGGGGAAATCTATCGCAACATGGCAGTGCTTAACCAGCACAGTCAAAGCGCCATTCCAGTAGCCTTGTCTGTTCCAGCAACTTCTGAAGGAATAGTCAAGTAAGAAACTGAATTTGTCTCTCTATGTAGTTTTTTTTTTTTTTTCTACATATTGTATTTTTAGCAGCCCCCGGAAAAGGGAAAAGACGCTATTAGTTTTGTGTGGCCTATCTGTCCGTCCATCCCATTTATATCTCAGAAACTAGAAAAGAAAATGAAAATCTTACATCATATTTTAGATCATTCAAAGTTCTGATGCAACGGCTACTTTTTTCTTTTCTGAAAGTGAACCATCTAATTTTTAAAATTATATATGCAAGCAGATTTTTCAAAAAATTACACCACTTTTCAATGAAAAACTCCAGGGGAGGTAACTTTTTTTTTAAAGTTCATGGTCTTCTTCATTAATAACTCAAGCTTCATTCATAGACTCACGCATTGGTACAAAAAATTTGCATCTAAGTTCACAATGGTAAAAGTGTCAATGGTTCATTATAAAATATTTTTTCCATTTATTAACTAGCTCATTATATAGAATACTGATTCAAATGTTTGTTGTTTTGTTTTTTTTAATTTTGATACGAACATCGTTTGAGTTTTACGTTTCAAAAATAAAGAACTACTTTTATAGCGTGCAGTTTTGACATATCCTCATTATAGGGGCCTACACTTGACAGTCTTAATAAGACTAAATAGAGCCCAGATCTAGATATATTTATAAAAAAAGGAATTAATAATTTGAACAAAATTTTAATTTTTAAGGCAATGACTTATCTTCTGACAGCTTAGGGGTGCAGGCTTATTTATTATGTAAACAATAGTTACGAATAGTATCACATTAAGAAATGAATCGGATACAAACATCATAGTACACCATTGGTAATGGCATTACCCGGTAACAAAAAGCCTACTATTCATGATCATAACATTGGCCAAGGTCTAGTAATTTTAAGATTAAACCTGTAAATTCATACAAGTTCTAGTCTAGATCTAGACTAGACTTAGATCTATTTCTAGATCTAGACTTAGATCAAGAGTCTAGAACTAGCTAGATCTATGTCTAGTTTGTATGACAAATGACAATGGAGATATACATTTTTATTTTGCAAGGGGAATGTCTGGTCCAAGTAGACATACTCCAAGTCTTTCAAGTCATTTCTAGCTATCTCACTACCTAACCAAAATAGGTCAAGAATTTTTTATTTTTTTTTTGTGTTGCCAATTTATCTAATTTTGTAGGAAGAATAAATCTTTTTTAGTTTCTCTTTATTACATGTAACTTGTTATTAATTTTGAATGTATGGATAAGGTTAATAATTATTATTTTAAAAATCTAAGTATACGCTAAATGAATATACGGAGATGCTGTGGCTGAGTGGTAAAGCACTTGGAACCAGAAGTCCCGTTTTCGAATCCTGGTGAAAACTCTAGGTAGACCACTTCGGGGGCCGATTTTGAGTTTGTGTTTCCACACAAACTGTCTTTGTAACCTTGTTTCTTTTATATAACTATGCGTCTGATAGTCTTATATAAAGGATTGTTGTATACAGAAAGTATGTACAGCCAAACCTCTAATCAATTTCACTGGAATGACTGACTCATTGTATTGATATAATACATTCAGAACAAAGAATAAAGTTGATGGAGGTTTAGCTACAAAAATCTGTTATAATAATGTATCGATAATTAATTTTTATTTGAGAAAATTTGGAGAAAATTAATGCTTTCTAAGGGATAATCAAGCTGACATTTAGGCATCAGCATGGGAAAACGCCTTGAAAGTTTATAAATGGATAGACTTCTAATTTCAGAAAATATTTATACAAGTTAATAAACACATGCAAATGATATAGATTTTAGCTACAAAGTCTTGCAAAGTATACTCAAGCTGATTGTAAATATGAGTAGAGTCCTTTTTATTATTAAGTCTGAGACTGTGTGTAAAAGTATATCTTATGATAGGTTAGTTTAGTCATCATTCCTTTGGGGGGGGGGGGATAATGTATATTTCCATCTCCAAAGACAGTGACAGTCAACACAATTGTTACATATATACGGAGACATGCCTACTATTCCACATTTTCTGAAAGTTTCTAGAAAATCAGTTAAAATTTTATTTTGCTCTGAGTAGTGAGGCCTTTTTTGTTCTACGATAAAAAAAAATTTATTTAATAACCTCAAAACTAATCTTCTGAAACTAGGATAAACAAAATAGACTGAATTTTTTCTTTCTGTCTGGGCATGCACACACACTTCCACTTTCAAACAATAACTTTACAGTAAGAACAATTTTACTAACAATATCACTAACTAATGAACAGTTATGTGGAAAAATAGGTAGATTCTAGACTAGTGGTAGCACTTGTATTGACAAAACAATAGAAATCATTGATACCAAATATAGATATAAATCTACAGTTCATATAAAGCCTAGAAAAAACAATGATGTAAAAACAGAATTCTTAACATACTTTACATTTACTTCATTACATTAGAAAAATGTATTCAGACCTAATATATAACTACTTGTTGAATTCAAGTATAAGGCATCTATAGATGTCAAAAGTTGTTTATTTTTTTGTTTTTTGTTTTTGTCCATTTCAAGTTGTCCCCAAATATTTGTGTTGTGTGCATGGTCCTGGTTTTTAGAGTTCTGATTCTCAACATGATTGTGTTTGTATATGATGGACATTGCGGATTAGGCATGTCTATATATATATTAATTTTTATTTAAATTTCTGGTTCAAGCAAAGTTGATTACCCTTCTTACATTTCATAAAATAATCTGAAAGTAAATTATTAATAATTTTCATTATCAAAACGTATGAGCACCTTGTCCTGATTTTCTTTTATAATTTTTTATTCTTGATTTTATGAATCAAGAATGAAAAGTTTTTCACATCTTATTAAATAGTGTTTTAAAATGTTTATTTTCAACTCCAGACTTTGGGGCACAGCTTGCTCTGATCAGCAGTTTTTGTCATGGTATTTAGGAACATTTATATCATAGGGAATCACCAAAACGAATTTTGTGAACACATTTCTCAGTGTATCAAATCCTCTTTTGAAAAAGTGTTTAGTTTTAATACACATTTTGTTTCTGTAAGGGAAACATAGCATGAGTTATTACAAATTTAACTTGTTTTTCTTTATTAGTTTTCTGTTTGAGCAAAAAAACATCATAGTAAAAAAAAATAAAAAATATTGTAACATGAGATTGATTTTTCCTCAATATGTTCTACCATAGGGTTTTACACTAACTAGTACAAGTCCAAATGTTTCTCTCCTTGTTATGGAGCAGCTGTGTACTGTAGCTGGCTATGCTACTGTTGCTGTCATTGTTTCTTTCCACAATCTATTGGTGTGATATTTACTCTTGGCTATATCTACTGCTAGATTTTGTTTTCTTTTGGCTTTTCATTTTCTTTGCACACTGCAGCCTGTTTTATTTGGTGTGTAATTTTGTTGGATATTGTTGAATTCTATATATAGTACTAACTTGTACCACTGCTAGATGTGCTAAGTATTTCAATCAGTTTACCAAGTAATTCTTGATTAAAATTCAAATATATTTCAGGACACTTTTTTCTCAAAGCACATAATTGTGCCAGAACAATTAATAAAATAAAACCTCAAGAGTGTTTTTTGTTTCTTATTCTCTAGTACTAGCTTAGGCAGCTTATACTTTGCCCATTAGTTATGGCAATATCTTCTTATACATGGAAATCTTATATAGCCAAAATGATTTACACAGTTGTTTTTTTAAAGCTAAAATTTTATAGACTTTTTATTTTAAATATTTAACTTCTAGAGTTTGCTTCTTTTCATTAGTTAGTTTTTCTGTTCAGATTTTTGAAAAGCAAGATTTGATTTTCTTTTGCATCTCTCAATTTCTCAAGGCTCTTTTTTTTTTTTTTTTTTTTTTTTTACTAGGAATAAACAAATGAAAACAATTTCAATTTGCACATTACCCATTAGAATATTGGGGGACCATTCATAAATTAATTCTATTTTTTGTTTATTTGGCATTCATTTAAGCTCTTCCTTTAGAATAATATTTGAAATGAAGATTCTCAATACAGTGATTTTTGGTGTTTAAGCATCACACTTTATTATAGCTGTAATAAGCATGGACCGGTGTGGTAGAATTAGTCACTTGTGGCATTTTGCAAGTTGTATTCATCAATGACTCTTTTCTATGTCAATTATTGTTATATAGAATGCACATTTCTCTTCATTAATTCATTCATTCTCTTCTCTTTTTTATTAAATATCAATAAACTAAAACATTCAACAAGATTTTGGTCATTATAACAAACTCCTTATCTTTTATTTTACAAAAAAGGGCCTAGGTTTTTAGAATTCCAATCATGTTTCTTGTGAAGCTCAAAAGATCATGTTTTGTTTGTGTATCAATTATTCATGTTATTTGTTGTCTGCCTTGTCTGTTCAATTCTCTCATTTTCAAATCTCATAGAAATTGCCTATAGCTCATGAACACATTCGTCTTTATCTTGTTTCTTTAAGAATGGGTTAAAGTTAATAATATGCATTCATAGCACACATTACTAGTTGTATGTAGCAGTTAGATAGGTGTACATCAGACATAGAAAAAATGTGCTTTATTTTGAGTAAAGCATGTTTGATAAATTAGATTTCATGTTGAAATAAAACTATATGCCTATAAGAGGAACTACCAAATCTTTTGAGTAAAGAATAGGAGAAGTTAAACCCCTCTTTCTGGTGCTATTAATGTGAAAAGATTCAATTGGATTAATTTCCCCTGATGTTCTTCAAATAAGGGACTTCAATTATGTATGTCTCTTTGACTGGTTCCACTTTATAAATGTTTATACCAATTTATCTTGGTGGCATTATCTTGATGCATGGTCTTGCCTAATTGTAGCATATTGTCATTTACATTTGTTTTATTTACATATACATAGAAAATAAATAGATTTTTATGTGTCAATTTCATGTGTTGTTTTTTTTGTCTCTTCCTATGTTTTTTTTTCTTTTTGTTTTGCAGCAGAAGTGGAGAACTAGTTCGGTATGCATGATCATTTTTTTTTACTCATAGAATGTTTTGTTTTTTTTTCTATAATTTTTTTTTCAGATAAATAGCAGAAATTAGAATGGGAAAAAAATCTTTGTTTTTTTTTTTCTCAAATGCATTAACACTGACACAGGAAGGCATTTGTTTGCATGTTCTTCATGTTCAATTATTATTTGAGTGCTGGCAATGAGTTTTTGTTTAATGCAACGTTTGAGTCAGGAAGTTTTATTTCTTCATGTAGCTGTTTGTTTTTATTTTAACAATGGTTTTGCTGTCTCCATTACTGCATGTTTTTGTTGTACTAATGACAAAGAAAACTTGTTCTCACTAGCAAGTTATCTCCCTGGAATGTGCAGACAACTCTTCAATGAGCATTTTAGTTTCACCTTTTGTTATCTTTCCCTTAGAGTATCCTTTTACAAGCATTGTCCAGAGATTTGTAACAGAGCTTTAGGTTGTCTGTGTTAACATTTGATTGAACTGGATGAGCAATGTGCATTCTATATAATTAATGAGCCTCCATTTTTTTATTAAATTGGCTGTTAAATTGCTTCATTGTGTATGCATAAATACTTTATCTGTTGTTGTTGTTTTGTTTTTTTTGTTTTGTTAAGCTGCAGACAGCTATATATATATATATATGTTCTATTTAAGATCTACAAATATCTGGACAAAAAAAAAACTAAACTAATTTTAGTTTCAATTTGAACTGCAAGCATCCTTGCAAATATAATTAATATTAATTCTGCGTTTTAAAACATATTAAGTAAATTATTTCCCTAAAAAGATGTAAGTGCATGATATTAGTTGTCTTAGAACTAATGCTTCAGTGGTGTAGTCCCTCAAATGCTAAATAATATGTATTAAGTCTAAATGTAGATGTATGTGTTTGTGTAGATGCTTAGATTGTGTTTTCTTGCTCTAGAAGTGTGCTAGCCACAGTGCTTGTTGTGTCACACTACCAGATTTATTTATTTTTAAATACTCCAACTTGTAGACTAAAATCTTCTCAGGCTTCTCAAGCCAACATGGTAACCACTCTGCTAGGGAAGAGCTTATGAACATGGAACATTGTATAGTTATCTATTGTTTCTATTCCATGGCCTATAAAGGGGACTAATTCAGCTTATACCACCACTTTAGTCAAGTACAGCTTGTCTCAACCTTTTATGCTCGCCGACCCCTTTTTACAATCCCCCACTCTGCCACGACCCCCCTCCCCCCCCCCCCCCCCCCACACACACATACAGCAATAGAAGAATAGACAATAACAATCCACATTTTCGATGGTCTAAGGCGACCCATGGCAAATAGTCAATCGACCCCCAAGGGGGTCGTGACCCACAGGTTGAGAAACCCTGGTCAAGTACAATTTCTTTCCCTTCTTCAAGATACGAAACAAAATAATTAAGTACCAATTGTTTATTAACCAATTGTTTGACCAGACAGACAGAGTGATTTGATATAAGCTTTGTAAAAATACTTTGTCACTTAACAGACTCTCAATATTAACAATTTCTAAAATGAAAAATGTCTGGAATTTTTTTTTATACATAATTTCTGTTTCAGTTATCATATGAAACTTTTTCTTCTGTGCTATTTTAATATTTACACTTAGTTGACATCTAGCTCCCCTGCACTAAATGAAACTTCCTAATACATTAGAATATTTTGTCCAATATCTGTGTGGGAATTGTTTTTGCTTAAAATGTAATTCTGAAGTAATCCATGTTTGAAGTGCTAAATGTAATCAACATTAACACTCTACAGTTCAAAGGTAATTGACATTTTATATTCATAGTTTTTTGTTTTTTTGTTGGCACAGACTGAAAAGACCTAGCACTTAGCTGCAAAAAACTGAACTGACTCAATAGATAGGATGAAAGAGTTCAATTCAAAAGATGAGCCTCACTGCAATGACTTTGTTTTTACTCTCCCTTTAAGTTCTAACAAGTCTTTTGCTTTTTTTTTTTACTTTAAATAATTAAACTTTGTAAAACTGTGAAAAATTCCATTTCAAATAGTTTGTGACTTGAAATTTGGTCTAACCACTCATTTCAGAAGAAAAATAAAAGCTGATTGTTTGATGTCAGTGTGTGCCATCAGCTGTCATTGTAGTATGTTGTTGATTGTATTCCTCTCACTTGCTAAGTATTTGAAAATGCTTTAATAACTTACAACATTTGTAAAGGGCTTTATTGCTAGAAAAAAAAAGTTAACATTGACACTATTCTATTAATTGTGTCAAAGTACAAAATGGTAATTTGTGCTGTTAAGACCTAAATGATTTTGTTATGGGTATTTTATTTCCCAAGTCAACAGCAAAAGAACAAAGTGCAAAGATAGATGAATCTAAAATTAAAATTTTTCTCTAGTTGATTTGTAGTTTTTAGACCTAGATTGAATAGGGTTTGAAAACACTGAAGGAAATCAAATTTTGAAACAAACTACAATCTCTACATCTATTGAATTGAATGTACAAAACATAAAATGAATTCCTTATCTAGTACTATTTCAGCTGAAGACATATAACAGATATCACAGCTATTGGAGAAATAAGTTTAGCTCATTAAATATCAATGTCTACTGATGAATTTGGGGTTGTGAGAATGTATTTGATGCAATTGAAACAGAAGAAGATAACATTTGATCATTTGAAAATTTTTCTTCACGATTAAGTACTGACTTTGGAATCAACTAGACAAATGTCAGCAATTATATTTTGAACAGTAAAACCTCCAACAACAAAAAATGTTTTCACTATTTTAAATTTCTTTGTTGCAACAAGTTGCTCACACAAAAAAATGTACTTTTATTTATGAATGAATCATTTCTTGCCACACTTAATTCCAAAAGCTAAATGTCTAAAGGATTCGAGATTTCTGCATATCTAAATTATCACCCACTCTGAAATGTAAAGTACTTGTATATGGCATTTTTCTAAATTAGTATCATGTGACTGTGGTACTTATTAAATCTTCTGTGTTCACTAGCCACTCCGTCAATGTCCAGAGGGTTACTTTTTTTTTTTTTTTTTTTTCAATCACTGATGCAGTGGCTGAGTGGTAAAGCTTTTTTGGCTTCCAAACTGAGGAGTTTCAAGTTGAATTCAGTTGAAAACTAGGATTTGAATTTTGTTAGAACACCCCTTAGTCCACTCAACTCTTATTAGTACTTGACATACATTGGGGAAGTAAAGGGAGTTGCTTCTCATGCTGCTGGCCCAATGACACCCTCCTTAACTGTCAGTCACAGAAACAGATGAGCGTAACATCATCTGCCCCCAAGGTCTGGAAGCAGTACGCCTTTATCTATAATTTCTTCTGTTGGTCTTTCCTCATACTCAGCTTTCTTCAGCACAAAGGTGAACTGGCACTTGTGGTTAAAAACATCTGATTTAAATACAGACTTTAACATTCTTTTTTGCATGTTATTGAAAATTTTCTGTTTAATATTTAATTTCTTCATATGCAAGAATACCTCCACTTTAATTAATGGGAGATGCTTAAGAAAACAAAAGTCGTTTAGTGTAAACACTTACTGTCATGAGATTTTTTATTTTTTTTAAAGTCTGAAAGGATTTTTTTTAAAAGAAGAAACTTCCATTTAGAATAGAATTTTTGTTTAAATTAGAAAATGGAATATTTACATTAAGGAAATCTTTAATTTTTTATGTGGCTTTTACTCTTTCTTATAGAAATTCAAAAGTTTTAATAAGAATATTTATTAGTATGACCTTCTTTTTCTTTTCATACTGAAGTGCATGTAAATTTTTTTAATATATCAACATAACTTTATGAAGTACATTGGTATTTTCTAATAATAACCTTATTTATGTAATGTAAATTCACTAATTAACTTTCATGACTTTAAACCTTTTTAGTTCTGTTAACTGCTACATTGAATACATATATTTACATATAGACATTCATACAAAGTAAAGGTATTGTTAAGATGTCTTGAATAGTTGTTAAGTGGGTTTTGGTTTGTCTTAAAGAAAATGGTAGGGCCTTTGAATTGAAAGTCCATGGCAAGAAAAGGTTGTTATCTTATTCACCTCTTAACAAATCACAACCACATTTATGCAAGTTGAGCTCAACAAAAAACTGCACTTATCTGTAATGAACATTGAAAGTGTGCTCTGTTTGATGGAGAGTGTGTAGTTATAACCTGAGCAATGAAACAGAAAATGTAAAACCTGATCAGAGTAATTATTTCTTGTCATTGTTCTCACTTCTAGTCTCCCCTTCTCTGCTGATTCCCAGCTATTGGAACACTAGTCAGTTCTTGTCTGCTGATTTCCAGCTATTGCATTTCATGTCATGGGCTGGAACACCAGTCAGTTCAGCTGTGAAAGCTGCTAGATTGACTTTATATTTATGTTAGTGGGTTTGTCTAGAATTTAGGCTCATGTCAGTTAAAATTTTAATTCATATAGAAGATTTTCTTGTATTAAAATTCTTTGGTTATTGTTAAAATTGTATCAGTGACAGTAATATTTCATGAAATTATGCAGGGGTTATTTATCCAAATTGATGCCAGTTCATTAAAGTATATGACTATGAATATTTTATTTTGGTATTCCCCCAAACTAGTTTCAAAACTGTATTTGAATGTTTCAATTAGAACATCTGAATGTTATCTAGCCAGCCTCAGCCACCTTCTCTTTAGTGATCATTGAATCCAATGAAACTAAGGACCTAAGGAGACATCATTCTTCTTGTCCTTTCAGATTGCTGGAACCCACCTCCAACACAGAGATCACCAATTTCAGGATACATCGCATCTTGTTTTGTGCCAGAGGCCCCTCAGACACTGACGAGAGGCAGTGTTTTGCTTTCACTTGTAGCCATGGCGACACTGCTGAGAATACCATTTTTCAGTGCCATGTTTTTCGCTGTGATATCCCTGAAGCAGTAAGTTAAAGTATTTATTAACCAACTGAAAAAACTTTTTTTTTTCTTTTTTTTTTTTAAGCCTATTTGATTTCCAACAAAACATTCAATGTCCTAACAAAATGTTAATCATTAGTGAGTTATTAGAATTATCAATGAATGGTTAATTTCTACACACTTTAACTTGGATAGTTACCTCGTCATGCGATATGCACTTCAGACTGTTTTTACAATGGTCCCAAGTTCCAAATCTGCCTGCTGTTAATATTATCCCATGTCTTCTTTAAGGAGATTTGGATTAGGCCAAAATAATTGTAATTTCTAAAGAAAAGTCCAAAACTTATGAATAAAAAAGAAAGAAACAAAGAATACAAATCATTATTATCTTGTAAGTTCTATGTAAAGTGGTTATATATATTGAAAGACTTTAAAACTATTGACATATTTCTCCAATACAATATCATCATCATTATTATATACTTTTTCAAGCTATAACCATATCTTTTGTTATTGTTTTATTTATATTTTGTTGAAATCTATAGTGTTAATTTAATAATTAGTTAATTGGCTTTATTTAACCAGAATCATTTTTGTTGCTAACAGGTTCCAAAAATTTTATACTGCTTCGCTAACACATTTAGAAGAATTCCAAAAAGACAAAAGTCAAATGAGGCATCATTTACTAGCAGTGAGCATACTTTTACATTTTCTGTGAGTCTTGAATTCCGTGAAGATGATGGCAAGGGAGGCTACTCTGTGTGTCCTAAAGACAAAGATGTATTTAAATTCAGAGTCAACACAGAGAAGCGTCTTCAGATTTCTGTACAGCAGTCAGGTCCTCATGATCTGAGAATTGAAAGGTGAAAGATTAATTAATTCAACTGAACACTCAGTAATTATGACTGTTTCTAAAACTTCACAGAAATATCTTAACAATTTGATTATTGTGCATATCCTGGAATCAAATTTAGCCGGTTTTTATTCTTTCAATAGGGAATGAAAGTAATATTTTTTTACATTCTAAACATTCTATAAATATTTGGAATCTTAATTTATTTTTTTATTAGAAATCAATTTCTCATTTCTCAGCTAATATCTTGCTGGAATCCTTAATCTTATTGTTATAACTCTGGTGGTGATGCGGATAGGGGTAATTGTGTGTATGTAATCACTAATCAGCTGACACAAATTACACAGGCCAGCGCTAGACGAGTGTCAACCACGGCGAGTGGCAACGATCAACCACTACATGTGGCAGGAAGGATCTATGTTATGAATAGTATTAAGGTCAGTCATGTGATCAACCAGAATGGTCAAGCGACATTCCGTCGGTTTCTGGAAGGCCTTTGGGGACCCTATATAAAGAGCAAAGATGTCACAGTCAAGACTGCTTGGCTTGGTTCATTTCATTACGATTCAACAGTGTAATTCTGTCCTGCGCATTACGCGGTTCAGTGCGGAGTAGATTCAAGACACCTCTTGAGAACGAGAAGACATCTTGATCTACTATCAAATCCAACACAACAAGCACAGTGCGTGAAGTTAGTTGTGATAAGTGGAACTCAGTGCAAGTTCAGGATGAAGGGGAGAGGCCAGTGGAGTTTGATACAGTGATACAAGAGTAATACACTGGTACGGTTGTCAACTATGAAAATTTTTTTACAGTCAGCGTTACATGTTGCCAATTATACAGTATTGGCTGTGATTTATTGGACATTAGTGTTGCGTTATTTTGGAGCCCTGAGTTGTGAAATTCTTTGAGCTGGTAGTCGTGTGTAGTGCAGTTTGCTGATAGCCTTGATAGTGAGAGTGTTTTGTAATCTTATTTTATATATTACAAACATTCCTTCAAAAAAGAAAATAATTATGTCCTACACATATTCATGTTACTCTGGATGTGCGTGTTTATTAGAGAAATTTTGTTAAGTCATTGGTTTTTCTAATTTAGGCAAACCATTCCATGCTCTAATAGCACTAGTGAAGGAGCACTTTACTTATTTGTCCGAGCATATGGAATAAGGAGTGCGCTTTCATCTTTGTGTCTTTATTAGATTGTGTTTTGTATCTGTAGGTTATGGTTCAATGGTTTATATATTGTTCCTGCTTTACTTTTTAGTCTTCTGTCTTCAAGTGTATCTAAGTTTAGTGATTTTACTTATGGTATTTCTTAAGTTAAATGTGAATATTCCTTTGTTATAATTCTCTCGTCTGTATTTTGTGTTGTTATTGTTTCTTTATGCATTCTTGAGTTGGGGGATCCCAAACTGAGGACACATTCTAATACTGGTCTAACCAAGGCCGTTTTCTAATACGCCTATTTACAAGTTCTTGACAATTGTTGAGGCATTGGTCTAATATGCAGTATGAATGATTGATTGCAGAAATGGGACGAATTCCACATCTTTATGTCTGAAAGGAAAACTAACTAGTAGGATCGAAGCTTGACTTTTAAAGTTTATGTGATTGGTTGTAAGCCAGCTTGTTAGTACAGTACTTATTATCTTTGATAGTTTGTTATTATTAGACTTCTTTGAAATGTCTTTTGGCTTCCAAATAAAATTGCCTAGCTTGAACCCTGAAAGAAATAGATTTTGTTTTGGATAGGAGTTGTAGAACTTAATGTGTCACTGATGTAAGTTAGAAAATGTATACTGATGTAAGTTAGAAAATGTAGTACCTTAGTCAATCTGTTGGACACACGAAAACAAGCTTTATATACCACAAGGAGCTGTATTTCTTTCATAAGTTAAACAATTAGCCTTCCAAACATAAAGAAAAAGTAAAACATTTTGAAATGAACTAATTAAACATTTTGATATGAATTAAGTAAAACATTTTGATATGAACTTTATTTTTGTTATTGCAGATGTTTTGGCTTATTGATTTCACCTGGAAGAAATGTACAACACAGTGATATGCAGTTGATAGAATTGGTGAGTCAATCTTTACCTTTTTTTTTACCTATCCACTTTGAACGATATTTTCTCTTTTGACTTTAAGGTTCATAATGCAAGTTTAGAAGAGGTTGTTTTTTGTGTTACTTTTATGGTCAGAGTGTATTGTATAACTGTTATTGTCAGAACAAAATGTTTTACTGTTATGGTAAGTGTGTATTCTGTAGCTGTTATGGTCAGAGTGTATTGTGTAACTGTTATTGTCAGAACATAATGTTTTACTCTTATGGTCAGAGTGTATTGTGTAGCTTTTATGGTCAGAGTGTATTGTGTAGCTTTTATGGTCAGAGTGTATTGTGTAGCTTTTATGGTCAGAGTGTATTGTGTAACTGTTATTGTCAGAACATAATGTTTTACTGTTATGGTCAGAGTGTAGTGTGTTATTATTATGGTCAAATGTACTTTGGTGAGACTGTACAGTGATGTGAATAGAAATAACATAATTGAATGTTACTAGAATTCAAATAGATAAGTTCAAGGCAGTCTTTGTTAATGATTGAATCAATAGTTGTAAAACGGAAACAATAGTGGTGTATTGTCACCAGGAATTTCTCATTGTGTTATGTGCCAAACAGCTAGCTTAGTTGAAATTCTTCTATAAGTGTTCTGGTTGATTGGTAGAACATTTTTACTTTCTTAAGCTTATACTCTCAGCATTTTCTCATATTGACTGGAAACTGTTGACCTGCCATTCACTCAACACTTTTTGAATAAATGGTTAAACCTGTCTTTTTTACTCCCTGTTATAACATTAGGCTGCATTTTTCTTCCCTGACCAAAGTTAGACATCATATTTCCTCTGGATAAATTGTATCTGAATAGTTGTAACATGTTTAAGTCAGCAAATTTATAGTTCATATTCAGATTCATAGTGCCCCTATGATGTCACCAAAAATAATCTGGGTAGAAGAAGAATATAAGCCTTATTTAGAAACATGAACAGTTTTAGCAAACAGTTTAAATAACTACTGTTTAGATATAATTTTTAAAAAACTTAAAGAAAATTGTGTGATGAAGAAAATTAAAAACACAAAGTACTGAAACTTAGCTAATTTAATGCTTGCTCATCAAAATTATTTTTCAGAAAAAGGATAAAGTGAAAAAATTTGTTGATAAAAATATTTCATTGGAAACATTAAAATTAAAAATAATTGTTAATTGCAAAATTAATACTAGAGTTAAAGAGTGAAATCTAGGTCAAATGAGAATGAAAATAATTTTAATGACACTTCTATTTCCTAATTTCTAGGAATACAACAAATATTTTCTTTCTAGACTCATTGCAACTTTTTTAAAAATGTTGATATATAAAAAAAAATTCTTAAAGTTTCATTTCGGCTACTTCTTATCAAACAAGTTTAGTATTTGTATTCTTGAATGCTATGAATATTAAGTTGGTTTGCTAAGTCAGTCCTTATCTGCAGTCACTTTAGAAGTAAAATACTACACGAAATATAAGAAATAAAATCTCCAACAAGTATATTCCTTATAAAGATTGCTTGTAGTTATCAAAACATAGTTGTTATCTAAATTAGCATATATTCCATTATATAGAGAGTAAGTAATACAGAAACATCTAGTTAGCAGTTTTTCCATTCATAATGAATCAGTTAAGTGATACAAGATACTACAAACTGACAGCCTCATCTAAAGCTGGTATTGATTTTGTTTCAGGCCAGATGTAATTGATAGGAGTTGTAACACATGTTAGGGTTTTTCATCACTACACACAGATGATTGAATCAGTTCACACACACATACACACCAACCTTGTCAACATACCTATTAGATATCTCCATTTCAGACTTGCTCAGCACAGCTGTGGTGAGTTTGATGACAACAAATATTATTAATAATGATCTCATTGGAGTTTGAAATCTATGCAGTAAGATAAAGTACTATCAATGAAATCAGAAAGATGTGTGCTCCAATAGCTACAGACTTCCTATGTTATTGCACTTAGTTGTTGTTTTTTTATCTATGTATCTTTAAAGATGTGAACTTGGTGTTTCTGAACAAAGGAATTTTGAGTGTGTATATTTGTATCTTATTTTTGTAAGTGCACATTACAAAGCCTGACAGTTTCAGTCAAGTGAAATAAGAGGAATAGTGCTAGATCTTGAGATACTCTACACTAAATACATATTCTTATGTCTGCTCATTTTTATGTATTGAAACAAGTTTGTTCCTGATGTTTGTGTATTGCAAAATGTTGTTTAGTTGTTTGCTTGTACCACTTGTAGGTGTCTATGGGCTATGCTCCTGACACCAAGCTGTACAATGTTGCTGGACAATGGGATCCTTCAGAAAAATGTTTTGCTATACTCAACACTGAGACAGAGAAAGGTGAGTTCCATTTCATTTCTGTGTGTATCTCTCTCATAACTGAGACTTACTTCAAGCTTACTGAACAAGTCATTACTATTTTAATATACATTTAGTCTGCTGGTTATTTAGTGGTTATTTGATTTTTCTTGATTTCAGATTCTTCTAACATTCAACATATAACTGAACATTGAATGTTCTATCATCTTTGTTTATCTTAAAATAATGTGGTGTCTTTTAAAAATAGAAGGGGAAATTAACAAATTTAATTTAAAGCTTAATGAAACAAAAGATTTGTAAAAAAAAACATGATTGTAAAGTATTCATTAGGAATTATTTTCATTTGAGGATATTTGATAGACTTCTATGCTTTTTTTTATTTGAGGATATTTGAAAGACTTGACCCTTCACTTGATTGCTCAAGTAAATCAAGATCAAATAATCCAAAACATTGTTTAATAAACAATTAGAAGTAATATATCAGAATACTTAAACATTGTACACTCAGTCTACAAAGTTAGTAGCTCTTATATCTACTTACATCCAACATTACCATTTTCTCTTCAGATACGCGAGTTTTTCTGACTGTGGCAGTTGACTTGGTTCTTTTTGGCATCCAGGAACCTGTCAGGTTTATACTGGAAACAAGGGCTAAGATATATCCAGTGTCTGAGAGGTTCTGGTACCTGAGTCGTAACAAAGGCTTCACCGAACAGTTTAGTGTCAGGCTTAAACAGGTTGTTAAAATAGTGATATATTAGTTTAAAACAACTTGTTAATGTAGTAATACATAAGGTTGAAACACAAGGATGTTTAAAAAATAAAATAGGGATACATTAGTTTGAAACATGTTGTTATAATAGTAATACATTAGTTTGAGTTAAAACTTGTTTGATAAGCTTATCTAACTCTCACACAGTTTTTTATCTAGATAGGCTGCAACTGTGACCATGTTCTTACTGTCAACTTTTAAAAGTCTAATCTTATTGTGTGATATTCATATGGTACTCAGAAGAAACAACCCAAAGCTTAGGAGTGCTCTTTGTAAACATTTTCAACTTTAATTTTGTGACATTCAAACACTGTGCTATTTACATGTCAAATTGTAAAACTCATTCAAAATATTTTACAGAGCTAGAAAAAAAAGTGTATCATATTGTGAACTTTACTTTAGATTTAGAGTGTTGATAATTATATTCTACTGTACTGTTCTAAAGCTCTATTCTACTGTACTGTTCTAAAGCTCTATTCTACTGTACTGTTCGAAAGCTCTATTCTACTGTACTGTTCTAAAGCTCTATTCTACTGTACTGTTCTAAAGCTCTATTCTACTGTACTGTTCTAAAGCTCTATTCTACTGTACTGTTCTAAAGCTCTATTCTACTGTACTGTTCTAAAGCTCTATTCTACTGTACTGTTCTAAAGCTCTATTCTACTGTACTGTTCTAAAGCTCTATTCTACTGTTCTCTAGGTGGAGGGTAATGGTGATGGCAAATGTTATGAAGTTGTTAAAGTAGAAAGCCAGACAGAGGTGGAGAGAAGAACTCACAATATGACCTTGAACTTGAGTGGCACTAACAGGGCACCACCGGAATCCATTAAAACTCCACAAGAAGAGGAAGATTCAGGTATGATTGAAATTTGTTTCATTTAAATTTAATTGCAATTAAGGAACAGTTTTTATATCCCCCCCCCCCCCTTTTAATTAATTTACCATTGTGCAGTTTACTTGGATGAATCATTCCTGCTTCATATTTTAAGAACATGAGAATCAATGAATACAAATTATTATTATCTCTGTTTGTTAGCAAAAGTTATAGATATGTGAACATTATATTAGTGAAAGTTATAGAAATGCAAACATTATGTTAGCCGATGTTATAGAACTACACAATATATTTTTTTCTAGTTAACTGTATTTGTTATAAAAATTAAGTAATAAAAAAGTATTTCAACTTCCAAGCAGTACTTGTTATATACTCATGTTATAAAATTATACTTCAACTTGTTGGCAGTACTTGTTATATACTCATGTTATAAAAGTATACTTCAATTTGTTGGCAGTACTTATGTTTTTTTCTAGATATTGATGAGCCTTTGTTAAGTGGCTCTGGTATTGTCAGTAAAGAGGTCACTGATGAGAACTTGCTGGAAGCCTGGGCAGAAGTCCTGGCCAGGTGGAGGAAGAACCTCTCCTCAAGACCACGTCAGGTGACCCAGCTGGTACGTAAAACCATTCCAGAAGCTCTGCGTGGGGAGGTCTGGTTGCTGTTGGCTGGTTGTCATGACAACCAAGACTTGCTGGAGGCTTACAGAACATTAATCATCAAGGTATGTGTTACGTATCTAGGCATTGTTACCTAGATACTATTTTTTTTCTCTTGACCTGTAGGTTGTCTGCCCCTTGTGTAATAAGTTTTTTTTTTATTTTATTTTTCACGGTGAGTCAAGCCACACAGACAGTGACCGGTCCTTGACCTATGTGTGTACCTCTGGTTGAAAGGAGGGTGGTTTTTTTTTTTTTTTTTTTCTTCTGTCTCTTTGAAGAGCGTTCTAGATCTGGGTGTTGATGACTTTCTGTTCTAGAAATTACTAGATATCGACGCGCGGTAGATTATATAAAGACCGCTCGCGTAACGTTGACAGACAGACATACGGAGACAGCCGTGAGACAGAATAGCGGAGACATTGCGTGACCCGTGCGTGGTATACCAATTGATCGTGTAAGTTAAGATTTTTCTTTTTTTCAAGGCCTTGCTTGTATCTGTAATTATATTTTCAAATTCTTGTATTGTAATATTTTTACATGCCATTTTTGTAAAAGGGTTTTGGTCAACCCTTCCATTTTGTATTGAGTTATATTATGATTAAACATTAAGTTGATATTTTACCTTCCGATTTCTTGTGTCATTTTTTTTTTGTTATTCATTGTAAGTCTCTGATTAAATTCAGACTTAAGATAAGTGACACAACTACCTTTTTCTATTGTCACGTTCCCCTAGGCAAGCCATTTAAAAGTAGAATTCAATTTGTAATACGTGACAAAAGAAGTTTGAGGGCTTTCGTCCGGGATATTTTTCTGAACCTATTTTCGTCTTACTTGAGTAATTTTGTAAAGGCGAAGTTGACTTTAACAAAATTTTTTTTTTGTGTCAAAGAGTCGGAAGTAAAGTATCAATAGTATTGACCAAACTCTCTTAAGGTTTTTTTGTTGTACTGATTTTGTATTGTATATTTACATTGTATACATTTTTTTTTGCTTGTAATAGTTGTTAGTTAGCCATGGATATTCAGGTTTTTCTTGCAAATCCCTCTGTGAAAGAGCTTGATGCTTTTACTAGGAAGGAACTGGTCCTTATTTCTAAACATTTAGGGTTAAAAATAAAATCAAATGCCCTTAAACAAGAAATCAGAGATAACATTGTAATCCATTATGTAGACGAGGAAGTGTTTTCTGAAGACCTTTTAGAAACCCTTAGACCCGATGAGGGTAAATCAGATTTAGAACTTCAGATAAAATTAAAACAAATGGAAATAGAAGCCCAGTTAGCTTTAAAAGAGAAGGAAATTAAACAAAAAGAATTAGAGCTTGCAGCGGCTAGAGAGCAGAAAGAAAAAGAAATAGAGTTAAAAAAATTAGTTAGCTGCTAATGTAAGACCAGATTCTTCCCCTGCCAGTCATACTGCTGAAGCAACAAAATTTTTGAAAATAATTCCACGCTTTAATGAAGCCACAATTGACAATTATTTTCCACAATTTGAACTTGTTGTGAAAAATTTTAATGTACCTGAAACTTTGTGGCCCACTTTGCTGCAAACAGTTTTGACTGGTAGAGCTGCAGAGGTATTTTGTTCTTTGACCATTGAACAACAAAAAGATTATAATGTTGTTAAGGCCTTAATTCTTAAGGCATATGAACTTGTTCCGGAAGCTTACCGAAAGCAGTTCAGGGATTGTCGCAAATCGGATGGCCAAACCCATGTAGCATTCCTGCGGGAAAAGGAGCGACGCTTTGAGAAATGGCTCACTTCCAGGGAAATCGGCACCGACTTTGCAAAATTCAAGAACCTAATGCTGATGGAAGAGTTCAAGAGTTGTGTGCGGCTGGACGTCCGTACGCATATAGCTGATCGTGGCGAGGAAGATGTGCACAAGGCTGCAGTGTTGGCAGACGATTATATAATATCACATCAATTTGCCAAGTATACGACGGATGTCAAGCCAAAACAAGTCAAACAGCCTGAGTCCACTGCTGGCAACTCCATCAAGAACAGCAGTACAAATGACAGAAAACCTACTACAAGTAAAGCTACTTGTTCCTACTGCAAACGAGAAGGCCATAAAATTGACGATTGCTGGAAATTGAGGAAGAGAAACGAAAAAGCTCCTTCAAAAGTCAGCGCTTGCACAGTACAGTGGTCGTCGAGGTTTACTCCCTCATCATCAAGTCATATCAAGAATAACTCGACACCACCTGTTTCAAATGTATTGACTGTACAAGACTCTCCGAAAATGTCTCCACGATGTTCCAATGACTCAAACAAGAGTTTTTCAAATACATCAAGCCGATGTTCCAATGACTCAAACAAGAGTTTTTCAAATACATCAAGCTTATGTTCCAATGACTCAAACAAGAGTTTTTCAAGTACATCACGCCGATGTTCCAATAACTCCATCCAGAGTTTCCATAATACATCACCCCGATGTTCCAATGACTCTATCCAGAGTTCCCATAATACATCACCCCGATGTTCCAATGACTCTATCCAGAGTTCCCATAATACATCATCCCGATGTTCCCATGACTCTATCCAGAGTTCCCATAAGACATCACCCCGATGTTCCAATGACTCCATCAAGAGTTCTCCAAATACATCCAAAAGATGTTCTACTGACTCAAGAAAGAGTTTCTCCACTGCGTCTCCTAGAGATGTCAATGACTCCAGCGAGAGTTCGACCCAAGTCCAGTCTGCATCAACCAAAATTGATGTTTTATTAGAGGATTTTAAGCCTTTCATTTCGGAAGGATTCGTATCACTACCCGGTGATTCTACAAGTCTACGACCTATCACCATTTTGAGAGACACAGGTGCCTCACAATCGCTACTTTTAGAGGGTATCTTGCCCTTGTCAAAATCATCATCGACTGGGAAGAGCATACTGTTACGAGGCGTAGAGCTTGGATGTATAGATGTGCCTCTACATCTAATCGACATAAAGTCAAATCTCATTACTGGACCGGTTGTTGTAGGTGTCCGACCAACATTACCATTGGAAGGCATCTCGTTGCTGTTAGGCAATGACTTAGCAGGTGGAAAAGTGATAGCCGAACCCATCGTCACTCAAACACCCGACTTATCTGCTACACCCGAGGAAGACCTAGAGTTATATCCAGCGTGTGCAGTAACAAGGGCAATGAGGTTGAAAGCATCTCAAGAAGAGAACGTCATCAAAGCCAACAGTAACCACGATGATGTGGACTTGAGCACCACATTCTTTGCTTCTCTTGAAGAAGAACCAACGCCAAATTCTGAAAAGCCAGCATCAACTCGAAAACAGTTGATTGAGGACCAAAAGAAGGATCCAGAGCTCGCCAAACTCCGAGAAACCGCAATGACATCACAAGAGGCAGAGCTAGCATCAACGTGCTACTACATCCAAGATGATATGCTCTTCAGGAAATGGAAACCTCCAGACGCATCCAACGAAGAAGAATGGAGAATATGCCATCAAATCGTGTTACCAGAAAGATACCGAGCGTACATCATGAATCTGGCTCATGACACACCAATGTCAGGTCATCTCAGCATCCACAAGACATACCACAAGATTATGTCACACTTCTTCTGGCCACGTTTGAAGAAAGATGTCATCCAGTACTGCCGATCCTGTCATGCCTGTCAGATGGTTGGCAAGCCAAATCAAAAGATCCCTGTTGCTCCTCTGAAGCCGATTCCAGCCTTTGAAGAACCTTTCAGCAGAGTACTTATTGACTGTGTTGGTCCTCTCCCAAGGACAAAAGCTGGCAATCAATACCTGTTGACCATTATGTGTGCTTCAACTCGTTTTCCTGAGGCTATTCCTCTAAGGAACATAAAAGCATCAAACATTGTAAAGGCCTTAATCAAGTTCTTTACTCTATTTGGTCTACCGAAGTCCATCCAATCGGACCAAGGAACGAATTTCACGGCCAATCTTTTCAAGCAAGTCATGACTCAGTTGGGCATCAAACACTGCATGTCGAGTGCGTATCATGCCGAGTCGCAAGGCGCTCTTGAGCGATTCCATCAGACTCTCAAGAACATGATCCGAACCTATTGCTTTGAGCACGAAAAAGACTGGGACGAAGGAATCCACATGCTGCTGTTTGCAACCCGTGAATCCGTCCAGGAATCGTTGGGATTCAGCCCTTTTGACTTAGTCTTTGGCCATTCGGTGCACGGTCCCTTGAAATGTATAAAAGAGACTTTGTTGTCACCAACAGCCACTGAAGGACTTTTAGACTATGTAAGTAAGTTTAAAACTAGACTTTATGATGCTTGTGTTCTGGCCAAAAATAACTTACAAAACACCCAATCCAGCATGAAACGCTGGTATGATAGAAAGGCCCGTGTTAGAGAATTTTCTCCCGGGGATAAGGTGCTTGTATTTTTGCCCATACCAGGTCAACCCTTGCAAGCCAGATATTTTGGTCCCTATGAAATTGAGACCAAAATTAGTGACCTCAATTACACAATCAAAACTCCTGACCGTAGGAAAAAGACTCAGCTATGTCATATAAACATGCTGAAGCCTTATGTATCTCGGCCAGATCACTCAGAGAAGAGTAATTGTGTTTTAAATACAGTCAAAAATTGTTCAAATAGCCATGTTTCTCCTATTGATGATGATATTGTAAAGGAGAAATTTGGACAATACAAAATACCTAATTCTTTTGTATTACAGAATTTGGATGTAAAACTGTCTCATCTGTCTTCGACAGAAAGGCCAGTTATCATGAAACTCATTAATGAATTTAATGACATTTTTTCTGATGTACCAAAACAGACTAATGTTATAATGCATGATGTAGATGTTGGCGAGGCTACTCCAGTCAAGCAGCATCCTTACAGGGTTAACCCTGAAAAACTTGCCATACTTAGGTCAGAAATCAAGTATATGCTTGAAAATGACCTCATTGAACCAAGTTCCAGTAGCTGGAGCTCCCCATGTGTCTTGATACCTAAACAGGACAAGACTTATCGTTTTTGTACAGACTACCGTAAGGTAAATGCTGTAACAAAGACCGATTCGTTTCCTATCCCTAGGATAGACGATCTCATAGATCGTATTGGTGACGCTAAGTACATCACCAAAATAGACCTACTTTCAGGTTATTGGCAGATTCCCCTGACTGATAGGGCAAAGGAAATCTCCGCCTTTGTCACCCCTGATGGTCTGTACCAATACAAAGTGATGCCATTTGGCATGAAGAATGCTCCTGCCACTTTCCAGAGAATGATAAATGCCCTGCTTGCTGACATGGAGAATTGCCACGCATACATAGACGATGTAGTAATTTTTAGCCAAGATTTTTCTAGCCATTGTAAACAACTGCATTGTCTTTTTACTAAACTTTTACATGCAAAAATTACTGTAAACCTGAGTAAGAGTGATTTTTGCCAGGCTTCCATCCAATACTTAGGCCATATTGTAGGACAAGGCCAGGTGAAACCTGTAATGGCCAAAGTAGAAGCTATCCAAGCTTTCCCTATTCCTGCTGATCGGAAACAACTCCGAAGATTTTTGGGAATGTCTGGATATTATAGAAAATTTTGCGAAAATTTTTCTGTCATTGCCAGTCCTTTAACAAACCTCCTGAGAAAGAACGTCCGATTTACTTGGACGGATGAATGTCAGAAAGCCTTTAACCAAATTAAGCAGATATTATCTAGCTCCCCCATTTTGATGGCTCCTGACTTCGGAAAACCTTTTAGGTTAGCTATTGACGCCAGTGACACAGGTGTTGGGTCAGTCCTTTACCAAGAAGATAATTTCCAAGTAGAGCACCCTATTTGTTTCTTTTCCAAGAAATTTAATAGACATCAAAGAAATTATTCTACTGTGGAAAAAGAATGTCTTGGGTTGATTCTTTCTATACAACACTTTGATTTTTATATCAGTGGGTCCAGATGGCCACTGGTTGTATTTACTGACCACAATCCCCTTACATTTATCCACAAAATGTCTGGCAAGAATCAACGACTTCTCAGGTGGAGTTTATTTTTACAAGAGTACAACCTAGATCTTAAACACATAAAAGGCAGCGAAAATGTTATCGCCGATGCCTTATCTAGATTGTAAAAAGTATTTTGATGTATATATTTTTTTATATATATCATGATAAATACATTCTGTAATGTAAATATCATTTTTGTAATTGTTCTAAAAAGATTTCCATTTCGTGGAAATGTAAACTTTTTATTTTTAGGAGGGAGGTGTTACGTATCTAGGCATTGTTACCTAGATACTATTTTTTTTCTCTTGACCTGTAGGTTGTCTGCCCCTTGTGTAATAAGTTTTTTTTTATTTTATTTTTCACGGTGAGTCAAGCCACACAGACAGTGACCGGTCCTTGACCTATGTGTGTACCTCTGGTTGAAAGGAGGGTGGTTTTTTTTTTTTTTTTTTTCTTCTGTCTCTTTGAAGAGCGTTCTAGATCTGGGTGTTGATGACTTTCTGTTCTAGAAATTACTAGATATCGACGCGCGGTAGATTATATAAAGACCGCTCGCGTAACGTTGACAGACAGACATACGGAGACAGCCGTGAGACAGAATAGCGGAGACATTGCGTGACCCGTGCGTGGTGTACCAATTGATCGTGTAAGTTAAGATTTTTCTTTTTTTCAAGGCCTTGCTTGTATCTGTAATTATATTTTCAAATTCTTGTATTGTAATATTTTTACATGCCATTTTTGTAAAAGGGTTTTGGTCAACCCTTCCATTTTGTATTGAGTTATATTATGATTAAACATTAAGTTGATATTTTACCTTCCGATTTCTTGTGTCATTTTTTTTTTGTTATTCATTGTAAGTCTCTGATTAAATTCAGACTTAAGATAAGTGACACAACTACCTTTTTCTATTGTCACGTTCCCCTAGGCAAGCCATTTAAAAGTAGAATTCAATTTGTAATACGTGACATATGAATCATATGCATTGGATTCAGTTTCTAAAGTTTAGCTTTTGTACATTTGTTTGTTACACTCTGCTACAAGGGCTACATTGTTGAGTTTCTAGTTTAAAGTTGTACTTTAATGTAAAATGTAATTCAAGCAAGAATTGTAAATTTAATATGTTGCTATATTTAAAGTGTCAGAAGTCAGATCCAAGTAGAATTTTTTATCTCTTCTCAGGATGTGAGATTATATTTAAGCACCCCAAATGCCAGCATGTTGTTATAAAATGTTCTGCCTTAATTTCCGAGTAATTACATAAAAAATGTTTAACTTTTTATTTCTATAATGACATTGAAGTTAAAAAAAATATTTACCAGTTGTTAAAGTGTTGACATTCAAATGTCTTGTACACTATTCAGGATTCCCCATCTGATGCTGTGATACAAAGAGATATCAACAGGACATTCCCTGCTCATGATTTTTTTAAAGATGCTGGGGGTCAAGGTCAGGACTCTCTATACAGAATCAGCAAGGTAGAGATGTGTTTGCTTCAAGTTTAAAGAACAGCTCCAATTGAGTGTTCATGTTCATGTTGGAATGGTTTGATACTGGCAAAGTTTTGCTATACATTTACTATTAGCTAAGTCAGTAAACAGTCCCCATAATTACTTAGTTGTTGTTTTTTTTAATATTATTATCTTTTTGTTTTTCTTTTAATAACTAATAGATTTTTCTCTTGCTGCTTCATTATTTATTGTCTAGCACTTAATATTGTTCTACTTGACAGGCTTACTCTGTGTATGATGAAGAAATTGGCTATGTTCAGGGCTTGTCATTCCTTGCAGCAGCTCTCTTGTTACATGTAAATACGTTTTCATTTTGATGATTCACTAAAAAAAAATAATTTTGCAGTTGTAATAATAAACATTTTTTTCATTGCTAAATTAACATTTAATGGTCAAAAAAAAAAAGTCAAAATTTTCAGTATTAAAGTTTTTTTTGTTTTGTTTTTTTTGTTGTTGATTTTTACTTAACTTAATCTGGACTGATTGGTCTTGTCAGAAACAACTTATCTGAATTATAATATTATATTTATAATTAATCAAAACAGATTGAAACCCAAAGTGGGAAAAAAATCTCTTTAGTTGAAAATATAATTGAACTAGAGTTTGATCCATATGCTTGGATACAATTTCTTGTTGTTTGTGATGGTAACAAAAAAACACAGTGTGTAGAAATTGAAATATTGACATTTCTTTCTGACCTTATTTTCAGGGAATACGTAAATAAGATTTATAATAATATACTTCTGTCTTCTTCCTAATATTAAGAAAAATTCAGATATCATTAGTGTTTTTTTTTCTGTGAATTTATAGACAATTATAAGATTATTATAAATATAATTAATACATGAACCTTTGGGTTTAAATTACTCTTTGAAACTAGATGCCAGAAGAACAAGCTTTCTGTGTCCTGGTAAAGATCATGTATGACTATCAGCTGAGGGAACTTTTCAAACAAGGTTTTCAAGTTTTACACTTAAAATTTTATCAGCTGGAGAGACTAATGCAGGTAATGGATGAAATTGTTCCTTGTTAATAAGTAGACTTTTTTTTTTTAACAGGTTTATGTTATAGTCATGGTATTTTTAAATATGATAAGTTTATCTGCCAAAAAAGGCACAGATTAGAGTTTTAAATATTTATGTAAGCTACTTGTCTGTGTCTGAGTTTCTGTAGCTCTAGCAAGGCACTTTGGCTGAGAGGTAAAGCACTTGGCTTCCAAGTCAGAAAGTCCCGGGCTCATATCCTGGTGTTAACTGGGTTGGTTTTTTTCAGGATCTTTAGGGCCTCAGTCCACCCAGCTCCAATGGGTACTGACACTATTTGGGGAAAAGTAAAGGCAGTTGCTCATTGTGCTGGCCACATAACACCCTCCTTAACCATGGGCCACGGAAGTTGATGATCTTTACATCATCATCATAGACAACATAGTCTGAAAGGGGAACATAAGCATTAAGAGCTGTAAGAATACACTTGACAAATTTTAAGCAAAATCAGCTTGGGAGAAGTGGTTAGCAGCAGAAATGCTTGTAAAAATAAAGCAAAAATTAATTGTAAAATTGTCTAAGAACAAAACAAGTTATGTAGAAAATTATAATTACTATTATTTATTGGGAAATGTTTTTGCAACTGTTTTGGTAACTTATCCATTGATTTGATTCCCAGGACCATCTTCCTGACCTATATGATCACTTTGCTGAGATGGGTCTAGAGATTCACATGTTTGCCTCCCAATGGTTCCTGACTCTTTTCACTGCCAAGTTTCCTCTTCATTTAGTCTTTGGAATTCTAGATTTGTTCTTGAGCGAGGTGATGTATACAATAAATAGGATAAAATTAAAGCTCTCTTGCATTTGTCTGTCCTCATTTCTTTTATCTTTCTTTTCAACTTGCTTTCTCTTTCTCAGAATCCACTGCTCTTTCTTTTTGTACTTAATGCATGTGAATGTACTAGTAATAAAATGAGATCAAGAAAAGGGAAGTTTTAAAAACGGGAAGCTAATGAAATAGGAAGAGAATTGCTTGCAATTGTAATTTAAATCCTTATCCCATGTGTTATATTTTTTTATTTTTAAATTTTTAGTTTAAACATTTAATCTTTTTACTTAATTAACTTTCTCTCCATAATTATTTTCCACGTTCTGATTGAATTATTCATTTGGCTAATATGTATTTCACAACTCTGTTATGATTAAACTTTAATAACTTTTCTGTTTGTTATCAGAAAATGTTATATTTGGTATAGAATTAAAAGAGAATGCATGCCTTTTTTAGATAATACAAATGGATTAAAATCAACTATGGTATCATATAATTTACTGAACTTTTGTATATGTGGTTAAATTTACCGCTACAGTTTTCCCTCCAATTGATTCAAAGCTAGAATTGATAGCTCAGTCTGTGCCAATGTTCTCAATGTCCACTCTTTTGTTACAGGGTCACCTCATTATATTCTGTGTAGCTTTGGCTTTACTGAAAGTGAGTACACCAGTAGTTTGGGTTGTTTTTCTTTACATCTAAGGTAAAGTTTCTCTTTGAGATTTACAGTTTTACTATGAAGAGATGAAAACTGGGCTGGTTTGATCATATTGTAAGACATGACTTACTATCAAAAGTCATTCTTCAAGATACAGTGGAGGGAGCACAAAAGAAATGGTTGTCCAAAGAAAAGCTGATAACATAAAAGAATCTGTGGCCTCTCTTAAAATCCTGCTAAGAACAGTTGCTGATCAGGAAAAGTGGACTTATTAGCTTATGCAAACTGTCACAGCCTCCCTGCGACAAAAGTCAAGGGACAGATGAGAATAAAGATGAGAATAGGTCTTTGTTATAAACAAAATAGAACACTCGAGAACCATTTCCTTATAGTATGGCTTGCATACACTAAGTGTACATATCTGGCTTGTTGGGAACATACACATCAACTTAAGGAGGGCAACTGATACAATAAATCACATTCGTGGCAGTCCTTTGTTTTGAATAAAACATGTGGTTAGTGCAATGATCAAACATTTTGATATTTGAAAACAAATGTACAATAACTCACTTTTTCTTAAACCCCAAAGTAATATTCCAATCCTGAACATAGATTTTAACTTAAGACCCTCAGTTTGGAAGTTTCAAATTTGACCATTCTGATACCTTTATAAGAGATTGTTGTTTTAAATATGTTGACTTATGATTATGTTAGTTATTTGAAACTTTTAAGCTGTGTTATCATTGGGACAACAAATTTCAAAAGGCAACTATTATAATAGTGGGATGTGTGGATGAGTTGCATAAAGTGTTTCCCTACCTAATATAGGGGCTTGAGTTTGAATCCCAGATACTCCCACTCCCCCATATGGTCCATTAAGGAGATTGGATCACAGTGCTCTGAGCTTACTGGATCACAGCGCTCTGAGCTTACTGGATCACAGCACTCTGAGCTTACTGGATCACAGCGCTCTGAGCTTACTGGATCACAGCGCTCTGAGCTTACTGGATCACAGTGCTCTGAGCTTACTGGATCACACAGCTCTGAGCTTACTGGATCACATCGCTCTGAGCTTACTATTAAGTTGTTCCACACAAAACTATTTTTTTCAAAGTTAACAAAAACAAAATGTGTTTTGTCTCTGACAGTCATCTCGCAAAGACCTTCTAGCTCATGACTTTGAGGGCGTCTTGAAATATTTCAGAGTTCATTTGCCCAAGAGATTCAGAGGAGAGGAACCTGCCAAGGAGCTGATGAGGTCAACTGTCAACATGAAAGTAGGTCAAGCACAATAGTTGTATACAAATGAATTTTCATCTCGGGATCAAGAAGTGCCATGAAAACCTTTTAGAAAAATCAATAATTTAGCAATTTAAGCATTTGAAAGAAGGAACATTAATTATAACATCTGGATAGACATCTAAAAATTCTTTATCCTGACGAACTCTTGATTTCTGGCTATTTATTTTGGTATTTTAGTGCTCTGCTCATAAGCAATCATGTTCCAATTATGACCAATGTATATAGTTCTCATTTTATTGACTTGTATTTGAAATAAATAAATATAGTAAATATATTATTATTATAGAATCTAGTCCTTGACTTTGATTTGACAGGTTAGCAGTCGTAAACTTAAGAAATATGAGAAGGAATATCAAACAATACAGGAACAGAGTCTAGCACAGGAAGATCCTGTAGAGAGATATGAGGTGAGTCAATATTTGCTTGAATTTGGTTTCATTTTGTGTAGCTCATTTAAAAGCAGCTCTGTAGTGGAATTTCTATTTTTTGTTTGTTTTTTCAACATTCTAGAGAGAGAACAAACGGCTCCTAGAAGCTAACATGAGGCTAGAACAAGAGAATGATGACTTGGCTCATGAGCTTGTGGACAGCAAACTAAACTTAAATAATCAAATTGATAATGTGAGTTATCTCCCTTTCATTGATAAATAATGTCATTATTATGACATTGTAAGTTGAACATTATTTGTTGCCTGCCTAAATAAATCCTGGGAAGGGAAAGAGAGATGTAAACTTTTTTTTAATGCAACCTTGGAAGATTTATTTTTATTTGGTAAACTTTTAGGGAACATTTCTTTAAGCTTACTTCAGTCAGTATTATGCTACTTAATGACATTAAATTTAAAAAAGCAATTTGATAGGACTTGGGAATGTAGGATAGATATCACAGGGTGAAGCTTGTCATTTGTTTGTATAACCAGTTATGTTGTGCTGTTTAGGTCTAAACATTCAAACTTATCTACAACACAATGACATCATTTAAACCAAAATTTTTTTTTTTACCTTCTTGTACCTAACACTTCCCTCCCTTTCTTCAACAGACTTTTTCCTTATTTTATACATGTCAGTGCTCAGTGTTTGGCTGATTTATTGATAATAATGGCAAACTTTGATCTTCAGCTGACTGACAAATGTCTTGAGTTAGACAGAGACTTGAAACAAACTAATCATCTCCTGAAAGAGACTGAAGATGAGAAGAAAAGACTGGATGCTGAGTCCAAATCTGTAAGTGAATTTCTCTTTAGCACTCACTTGGAAAACTGTTTTTAACACTTAATTTTAAAAATTATATACCATACAGCTCAACTTTTTTTTGTGACTAAACAAATGCTCATGAAAAAAATTAACCTTTTAAGCATTTAACTAAGGAGTTGTCAGAAGGAATATAACTTCATATCAATAATTTTAAACTATCTTTTTTTTTATACTAAATTCTAAACTAAAAAAAAAAAATAAAACTCATAAAACTTTTCTTTTTATAATTGAGAAAAATAGGTCATCATGTTTCAATTCATAAATAGGTTACAGAAATCAAAAACATTAAAATATCACATCAAATTTAGCTGCATTCCAACCTCCAGTTTGACTAGATGTAACAAAATACTGTTTCTTCACGTTCACTTCTATCTGTCTCAACTGGCTCTAAATAACTTTCCCCTATCATTATTTCCTTGTTCAAAAGCTGAAACAACATTCCCATTAAAATCCTATTCAATTAAAGCTAAACTTTGGCTAAATATGTTCCATTTTTGAAGGCTGGAAATAAAATAATTTTTAAATCATAAAAAAATCTATTCCAACATGCTGCAGATACCAAATAAACACCTAAAAAATTGCTTCACTATTGCTCTCTTAGGTCAAAGTTTGTAATGGTATAAATAGGTACTAGGAAAATGGTGACCCAAAATCAGTGATTTGTGGCTACTATAGTTGTCTACCAGTAGCGGCGACTCCCGACGACTATAGTTGTGAAAGCGTTATGGATTGATTGCAAAGTTCTGACATTTTGTTGATTTGTATTTACTTCATGGTTTAGTAGTTTACATTTTTGCTCAGACATAAGGTTTTTTTTTTGTCTACAGCTGAAAGAAATGTGCCGCAGAGAACTGGAACGGGCTGAATCAGAGTCCAAGAGAAATACAGCCATTATAGCAGATTATAAACAGGTAATCGTTGGACTTGATAGTTTTAACTTTAAATTATAAACTTTATTGGATATTTAACAAATATTTAGTGTACTAGGTAATTTAAACTAAACTTTATTCTTTGTCTCTAGATCTGTACACAATTGAGTGAGAGGCTAGAGAAACAACAAACAACATTCAAAGAAGAATTAGTTGCTATCAAGGTAAAATTCCCCTTACTGACCTTGCAATTTCATGATAATATAACATTATATAAAGCTTATCTGTTTCAATTGGAGATAGTTAAGAAGAGTATTTTATTGCCCGGACAATGACCAACCACTTTTACTTTACCCAACTATTGTCTGATACATATTAGAATTAGTGAACTTGGGATGTCCTAGAGATCCTAGAGCTAAATAAAAACAAGTCTTCATCTAGTTTCAAACTCAAAATGGCTTGGTTCGAAAGCTAAATTAGCCATCAGGCCCTTAATATTTGAGACAGAATCAGTTTGGACCAAGATAACATGGGGTTGACTCAACAATTTAAATGCCAGTGCTAAAAGTAAGTTTTATGCACTTTTAAAATACGAAACTTTCCAAACACACTGAGTATTTTATTTCTAGTATTGTTCCATTATAAACATACAAAGCCTGCACTTTAGAGCAGTTTATTTTAAAATGAACTTTATTAGAATCAGTTTAGTGCTCAACCTTTTCTTCTTTTTGCTTTGTAGTCAAGTAAATGTCAATTCTGATAACATGTACCAAAAATTACCTTCTGAATATTGTAAAGTGAGTCAAGTTATATTGCAGTTGATGATTGCTAACTTTTAGTTGTACATGTTGACCTCCTAGGCTCAAGTGAAATCCTGTAACCAATGTTGTGCTTTGTTTGATGGAGATAATTTGAGAATGGTAGACAACTCTAGAGAAACCCAGGAAGATCCAGATGTAACATTATTGCAGAAACATGTAAGTCACAGAATAATGTTGTTTTCTTTTCAAATATCTCATTACTGAGCTTTGTAAAAGTTGTATAGTTTAAATGAAATATGGCTAAATGTTAAATTTTATTTTAGTATACCATTTCAATTTCATTTTTTTATACAATGTTAATGTTTTGTTAATAATTTAACACCAAAATGGGTTTTGCAACTTTTGTAAAACTGAGGCTCTATTTCACTGTTAATTAAGATGTATATAAATTGGATGAATTAGATTTTTTTTTCTTACTGGGAAATATTCTTTCTCATGGTCCATCCATCATCTAAATGTTGTCTATTCTACTCATCCGATTTGTTTATGAAAATGTTTTTTTAATAATAACTATCTATATAGAGTGGCTGACTGGTTTTTGCTTTGTATCTGATTACCCAGGTTACTCTACCATCCCCAGCCCACCTTGTACAATGTACTGAATATCCTATTTTTTTGTAGAGATAGAAATGAGTTCAAATGCCATAAACTTTCTTGTAAAGCCCAAACGGAAAGTATACAGTTATCCTAAGATTTATAATTAAGCTATGATAAATTTGCATCTATTTTAGCAAGCCATTTGTCAGTTTGAAATTACTCTGGATACCACAAGCAGCAGGTAACCATAAAAACTGACTAATTTGCGGCTGCTTAGTGTTGGCATATTTGTCTCTTCTTATCAGATTTCAGCAGAAAAATGTAAAATTCCTTAATTCTGTTGCCTCTGAATTTCTAGCATAGAAATACTTTACATTCTTTTATACATTATCTTTTCTTTTTTAAATTCAGATCCGTGAGCTAGAGCTGGAGTTAGCTCAAACTAAACTAGCTTTAGTAGAGTCAGAATGTAAGACTCAGGACCTGACCCATCAGCTGAATGCTGCTGTCACAGAGATCACTGCCAACAAGAACACCTGGTTCCAAAAGACTCTTAGTTCCATCAGGGACGTGGCCTCCACAAAGAAGGACCCAAAGGATTAGAGTCAGTTTTATCTCTTTAGTCTTGGTATTCATGGAGTTGGACTGCGGACACATGAAAATAATACAAACAGTGTCAGTGATCTGTTGGTGAATGAAGAGATAGACGACCACTGTGCTGTTGAAACTATCAAACATCTCTTAGAGAACTTTGGATTGTTGAGTATTCTTTGTGGAGTTGGTCAGCAACTGACCCAAGGGGGGAAGGGCATTCTGTTCAAGTCTTTGAGCTACTTAGGAGACCTTCTAAGCTACTGAATTAGGAAGCAGTGTATGGAAATCTACTAGTCTACATGTATTATTGGCTTTGTTGTTTTAACTGGACATAATTTTAGTGAGGTCAAAATGTTCCTGTGTCAATGTCACTGTGGGTACATCTTGCTGAGCTTCTTTCATAACAAACACAGCTCTCTTGCATGGAGTCTCAAACCTGCTTCATGATTGTTCTTGTTCTTTTCTTAAATGTACATTTGTAAAGAGTGCAGTGTTGTCCTAATTTCTTGGTCTCTCTTCAAATCTCAAGCTCTCAGCAGTTAACGTTTTTTAGATAAATATAAGATTTGACAACTATTTCCATTCTTGATGCTAACAAACAGAAAACTGAATGCTACACTATTTATATACCTCAGGGTTATACCAGACCTGCCTACCTAAATTAATCCAAATGTGTAACACACATAGTCAAAATGAGTATTTTGGTATCTCAATATGCAACACGTGCCAACAAATTATTTTTAACAGTATAAACTGAAATATTATAATTATTATAAAAAATGCTTATCTTATTTATATACAATTTTCACATCCAGATCAATTTAAGTATTTACAATTATATTTTTTTTGTTCTCTAATCCTCTTTTTGGAGAGATTTCCTAGAGACTTTTCAAATCTCTCAACTCAACATCAATATACTTTCTTTTTTGTCATGCGCTGCTGGAAAAGGCCTGGGCATGTGTGTAATTTAAATCAATTAATTATTAATATAATTTAGTTTTGGTGACGTTAGGTCTTGTGGTTTTTTAACGCCGCCATAGACCAGCGTGCATTACTGGAGGGAAAACACAACACACTGGTAGCATACCATAGAGAAGAGAATCCCTTTAATTAACAAGATTAAAATTTTAATGTAATTAAAGATAATAGTGAGAGGGATTACTAAGATGAGGATTGTAATTATGCATTCTAAAGTAATATATCTATAAATAAAGATAAATGGTAAGGTTAAATTATCATATTGACTGCTGACTGTATAAATTTGTAAATGCCCAATTGTTTGTATGACTTAGCTCTTAGGCTCCTAGATTTGGTCATTGTCTTAGAAGCTTATCCATCTGCCTTGGTGCTGTAGACTGTTTTAGTCTGCTAGCGCAAGCAGCAACTTGGGAGGTGCCAGCTACAACCAAAATACTACAGTTGAGTTACAAATAGCCAGCCACTGTTATGTGTCCTCAAAGTGGGAGTGACACAGCAGAGGGTGGGGCAACATCAACGTTGATGCAGGCTGCAGGTGCTGAGAATTGACTTCAGATATAGAAATTAGTACTCAATGTTCACTGGTGCCAAGGTTCCTTCCTCCAGTCACAGAGTTAAGGGTTGATTTAACAGGAATAGCAGGAAATGGATTTCTCGAAGTCATTGTATTGAGCCAGGAGGGCTACTACAAGTTCAGATATAGTAATAGGAAGGAATCAATAATTCGGATCCAGTAGTCAGCAAGAATTCTGCAAAACAGGAAGTTTGCGGATTCAGCTAGAAAGGGGAGATAATTAGCATGCAATTAATAAATAATAATTAGTTCTGTGATAAAATGAGTGTAAGCAAGCTTGTGACACACATCCAGATCAATTTTAAGTCTTTACAATTCTAGTTTGTATAGTCTCTAATCATCTTTTTGGAGAGATTTCTTAGAGACTGTTTTCAAATCTCTCAACATCAGTATACTTTCTGTTCAATGCATTTTCTGGTCTTGATTTGGCTATAAGCTATGCTTCCAAAGTGACATTACTGAGGCTACTTCTGGCATCAGTCTTAATTTTTCTCACAATTGAGAAAATGCATTCAAAGCGAGCAGATGAATGAGGAATAGTCAGAACTGACATCATGGTTTGTGTCAGAAATGTAAATATTTTCTCATTATTTTCTTTTTTAATCCTGCTCTAGCTGACCATGCTGAATCTTTTCTTTCTCTTACACTGTCACTGATATCAGTCATGTTAGCTGCATTCTCTGGCACTATGAAAGGAAATTTATCAGCAAAGTAATCACTTGCTGAAGTTTTCCCATCAGCTACATTATGTAAGGATGTATCTACAATTTCAGCATGTTTCAAAAGCTCAGTTGAAGTGGCAGCTTATTTGTTTGATACTTAACAGAAGTCACATAAAACTGTTTGACTGCTTCCAAAAATTCTTGCAGACTTTCTTGCCTAAGGTGAACCTCTTCTTGAAGTCACTTGCTGACTGACCTAAGTAAATTTCTGTGGAGTCTTAAATGTTTGTTGCAACAGAAATATTAACCTCCAGTACATCTTTGATCAACATGGCAGACGGTTTAGCAAAACGAATGAGCAAGGATTTGATAAGTTTTTCAAGCCTTCTTCTTAAAACATGAATCATTGGAGAAGCACTTAGCAATTTTAGTGTTGTTGTCATCCAATGGTTGAAGAGCTTCAACCAGAAAATAAATCAGACGGCTAGTAGGTGAAGAGAACATTTGTCAAAGTTATCTGCTTTTCTCTGCCTTTTGCTTTTCACAAAAAGATTTGGCATGTTTTTCTTGATATTTACAAAATTCCAGTAAAGGCTCCCAGTTCTCCAAAAGTCTTGGTAAACACATCTTAATACTCAGCCACCTGGTGCTGACATGCTTCAAAGCTTTGAGTTTGTAATTTCATGCAAATTCTGAATGTGTTTAACATTGCTTTGTCTGACACAGCTTCTTTTAAAATCAAAAGTTGTTCAACACTGAATGCTTGATGCACCTTGTTCTGCTGCAATGTTTATCTGATGACATAATAAAAATAGTAATAAGGCTTGTCTTCTGCCACAACCAGAAAAAAAAGTAGTGGGATTTTTCTTTTTCAAGATATAACCATAGACTCTGTTATCTTTCCAGACGTTACTGGAGCATTGTCTGCACCAAGAGAAATACAATGTTCCCTGGGTACTAAGTTTTAAACTCATTGTCAGCTAGGGTAAATTTTGTCTCACCTGTTATAAGGTGTCTCACACCTTTTTAACAGAAGATTTAGCTCTCTATTGGAAATAGTTTATTGTTTCCATCTGATGAAGTGGTAAAAAGAAACATCCGCATTTTTGATGCAAGACTTGTATTTTTTGCAGCTATCTCCTTAACAATGGCAGTTCCTTTAGATCTTCCACATGGAAATATCTGTGCCACATCACTGTCATAAGTTTAAAAGCATTTGTCAGTTTGTCAAGACATGACAATGGAATGCTCATTGTTTACTGCTAGATCTTCTAGCCTAACTTCAGATCTAACAATGTTTTGGAATCAGATTTAGTGGGGAAAAAACTACTTATAGACTTTGTCTCTTTCACATGTTTGGACAAATCATTATTTTAGTTAGCAATGTGTCTATTAATGATGAATTTCTGACTATTAGAAATGTCACAATAAGTATTTGACTCACATGTTGGTCTCGCTTTAACATAAGAACATTCTCTAGTATATTCCTTTCTGAAAATTTGAACACGTTATTTTGCATTTGATGGAGCAATATTTTCAATGACTGTACTTAGACATTCTCGATTCAATTGAAATTTTAAGGAACAGGAAAAAGCTTAGAGAGGAAAAAAAAGAAAGCAAAATGTGTAAGGCTACAGGCTAAATTGGCATTTGCCTACTGGCTCTCATTTTTTTTTTTTTAGAGATTTTACGTAACGTTAGGCAGGTTTGGTGTACTTTATTTTTATAATTATAACTGTTGAGAATGATCTATTTGTTTAGAATGAACGTAATTTTTTTTCTATTTGTCTATGTTACTAAATGATTTAAACACTTCAGCATTGACGACAGCTTTGTTTGTGTCAAACGAATTCAAACTGTACTTATTGATCCCCTCAGAATTCATTTCTCAACACAAAAACTTACACAATATCATTTCATTGGGGAATCTCTTCGTTCATTCAAAGTCCTACACTTTTTTTTTTTCAAGTATTTTATTTTGTTGACACCAGAGATTATTAACTTACTTTATTGAATGGAAATTCTCTAGCATAATACTCAAATGTGACTTTCAGGGTTTGTCCCAGTTTTATATGTGAATTATGTTTGAAAAAGTATTTCTCTAGCTAGTAACTTGTCACACTTACATGAAACATGGATATTTTGATTTTTTTTTCTAGATCATTAAAACATTGAGCTCAAATATTTCAACCTTTTTCTAATTATCAATAATAATGTTAAGATTCAGTGTTTTTATATCATTACAAAGCTTATATCAACTCACTCTGTCTATCTGTCTGTCTGCGATCTCGGATTAAGCTGAAATTTTACACAATTTTTTCTTTTACCTGATAACACAAGAATCATTAAAAAAATTAACCAATTATTTAATTAACTTTTGGTAATCAAATATTTTGTTTGGTATCTAGAACAAGGGAAAGAAATCATACTTAACAAATGTGGTGGTATAAGTTGAATTAGTCTTGAACCCTGAGTGAATATTTTTTTTATGCATTTAAAAAACAATTTTGTAAACATTCATTGAGATACCTTCTTCTTCTCTCCCCCTTTCACAACTGGTCTAGACTCCTGATACGATCATAGCACATTGAAAACGCTAAATGCTAAACAAAAACAATTCATCAATTGGTAAAAATATTTCTAATCGCACAGATTTATTATGTCTAGGTTAATCATACATATACATGACTGATCCAAACTAATTGATACACTTACACTTATTATAAGCTTCTTGTTGTTTTTTTTTAAGTAATTTTTATGTTATTTTTTTTTTAGTTAAAATATACATTTCTTTTAGTTCTTAAAGCTTCTTAGGGTACTCATATGATTTATTGGTTGTGAAAATTTAAATTAAGTGTAGCTATCAAATCTTTCTTTTGTCTGGGTAGCGTGGTCGAGAGGCTAAGTGCGCTAGAACTTGGCTTTGCTTGGCTACATATGAAGAGGTTGGACACCCGACTCGAGCATAGTTGTGTTTACTGAGGTAGCACGGAAAAACCTTCTCCTAGATACCTCCTCCCCCCACTGGTTCTGCAAACGAGATTGAACCAAAGAACTCTGAGCATGCTATAAGCATGAAAATAGCGCTACATAAAAGCCATAATTTATTTAATAAGCCAATTGTAGAGAGTTGATCTGTTGAAGTGAAAATCCTTGTCCGGACTTCTGTTTCGTCAAACTATTGAAAATTGAAGAATTGTCATGAATGATAATCTTACTAGTCATAGTGTGTGATCTTGTAATGATTGTTAGGAAACAGTCTCTTCCCCTCCCTACTGACTCTACATCTAACTCCATTCACTGACTAGAAGAGGCTTCTTGTCTGAGTCAGGGGCCAATATTATTTTAAGAATGACCACATTTTTCTTGTTTTTGCTGATATTTATATTGTTATGATCTGTTTTCATGGCAAGACAGTGAATCAATGTGATAGCAAGCTTTTGTTAGTTGTTTAAGAATAACTGCAACACTTCTTTCTATTCTTTGTTGTATTCTGTAGGTTCACTTTGTTTAGCATCTGTTGACTTGAAAGTATATCTTGGAAAGACAACATTGGTTTCAGCGCTAGATTCTTTTAGCTTCTAAAAGTTTATCATTTGAAAGTCTGCACTTTGCATTAATTATGAGATTGCTGACAACTAATGCAAGTTAATACAGTATCTATTACTTTTAAAATATTAATATCTTATCTTATAAATTACAAGTGTCGTCTAAAATGAATCTTAGTAAATACTATGCATTTAGTATGTCCTCTTGGTTTTATTAATTAGAGACAATATAGTCATTTTCAGGCTGATTTAGGTACACCAAAATTACATTTTTTTTTTCAATACATTAATAATTATATTAATTGGTATTTAACTTGGTGATTTTTCTTTACCATTTTTGTAAAATTAACACAAAAAAAAGGTTGGTCATATTAACTAAAGATAATATAGTCATTCCAAACAAATTTGGCACCAAATTTTTTTAATCATTGATAATTATACTAATTTGTATTTAAATTACTGATAGTTTAATTATTCCAAAAAACTTGCACTGAGAGATACACTACACTGTACTGCAGTTTGATGAGTGTTTTTCTTTTACAGTACCATTTTTGTTTTAAAAAACAAAAGGATCATGCATTATCTTAATGAATATGGACATTTGATCGATCAAAATGTTACTTTATATTCAAGTGAAATAAGAACAGTATGTTTTGGTTAGGCTTTTTTCTGTAATAATAAACTTTTGTATGTGCTTCTAACATTAAATATTGTTGTGTATATATCAAGTCTGTGTACAGTGTGTAGAGCAGTGTACAAAGAAAAAGTGCTTCTTTCTAAGTCTGTGCAATATCCTGTACTACTTATTCCCCTATATATACATATATAACATTGTTTTATATCATTGGCATTAATGTTATTAATAGTTTATGAAAACGCCTCAAATGTGCATTTTTGTTTTCTACATAGAATTTCATTTTTTAAAACTAGTGTTGTTTTTTTTCCCTGACCAAATTTCATAATTGTTGTTAGCTTTCTTACTCAAGAAATACTAATAAATGCTTTCCTACTTGAGAAAAACAAAAATTGATGTATGTACATAATAGTATATTAATATATTTCTTTCACCTATATTTGTTTCATTTATTACATAATCAAAAGAAATGTAATAAACAAATGTAAGGGTTTACTTTTTAATATTTAATCAAAATATTTGTTTGTTCATATTGTTTTGTTGTTGTTTTTTTTTTATAAATTTTGAATTGTGACATTTCTTTTATTAAATAATCCACTGTTGTCTGTCACTAAGACAATTATATTTATTTATCCAGTGTTAACTCATAAATTTATGATGATCCATCTATTAAATATGTGCTTGACAATTGTTGTATTTATTGTTAGAAAATTCCTAATTTCACACTTCAACTCTTCAATACTGGTGGAGCTATTTGAAATATTGTTATTGTCCTATGAAAATGAGTGTAAATGCTTGTATTAGTTAGAACTGCAAGAGATGAAATGGAAAACACACGTTTCATAGTTCCAATCATTGAGGTGTTATGTAGGATCTCAAGTTATTTGCTGGATGTCAATGCTAGAATCTAGCAAACATTGTTAGCTTCTAATCTGTATTTTGTTGTTCTGCCCTAAATAAATATTGCATATAACTTTTGCAGTGAATGACGTGACATATCATTTTTGTTTTCTTGAAATGTTTGTGCACATTCAGGTTTGCTGATACTAAAAAAAACGTATTAGATATTTGGTTGGTCTGTGGTAAAATTTCAAGCTATTTAAACTTTAGAAATCACTATCCTGACCTTAAAGCATGCTCAAGGTACTGATAATTTGTAGACCCAATACCCAGGGTATTGCAACATATTTGAGGTTCTAACCAATTGAAAACAGCTGCTCTAGCAGTATGTCATGGGGGCCTATGATGGGTAGGAGCCCATTGTCCACATAGGGTCAACTTTTTATTAGACCAATAGACTTATGATCTGAGAATAGTAAATACCAGGATGAGCTATTGTCCATCAATTTAATCTCAGACGGACAGTTCCAAATAGTCACTTATACTAGCAACTTGTGAATAATTATCAAAACTTTTTAAATCCTTGTCTGACATCTTCCTTGTCAAACTAAATTATATAGGGATAAACCCACGTTTCTATCAAAGAATCAATCTACATAGATTGGATGAAATAAATATTATCCGTCTTCCCTATAAAGCTTTAGGACACAAAGGGTTACATATTTTGACAAGTCCTTATCCATCTTTCTGCAACCCAATGGGTGAGACCTGTAGAAAAAAATCTTTACAAAATGTGTAAATTTTCTCATAAAATTATCTAGTAACTACAAGTTTGAAAGTTTGAGCAGGGTTTTCTTGCTGCATTATTTTATTCCAACTTTGAACCTGTTTCACTTATCACTGATAGTTTTCAATGTTGGAGGGCCACAGAATAGCAGTTGTTTTGTTTATACTTAATTTTTTACAATTATATCCCTCAAAAACAAAGATTTACCGCTGCAGGGGTGAACGACTGTATAGAAAATACAATAAACACCAAGAGTTCACACTACTTCTAGTAACTACCCTAATAGTAAAGAAAGAATAACTTGTGAGTGAACAACTCAATACATCAGAGTACAAGTCAAAGAAAAGTTAATTGTTTTAAGGTAAAACATAATTGATTTGGTTAATACTGAGTCACTATGTGCAACACAAACAAATTAAAAAGTATTTTAGTCTAGACCATTTTTTTTTCTTCTCAAGCAATCAATTAGTGATAAACTATGAGCTCTAATGACCTCTCTCTGAACAATTTCAGTTACACCTATCCAAATGTAGGCCTTTAGATACAGACATTATTCGTGTTTTTGTATCACAGACTTGTTCCTGACTGATTTGTTTTGTGAAATATTTCCTAGAAATGAATTTATGAATGTCTGTTAATCTTGTCAGACTTTATAGTTTTGTTTCATTGCTTTAACTATTCATTCCACATTTTTGTATTTCTCCTTATTTTGTTATTGTTTTCAAAATAAAAACACTCTCATCCAATTGTACTTTGCAGAACTAAACAATAAAACAAGTTTAAAATGTGTTTGCCTGTCATTAGACATTGATTGATTTCTGATCTTAAAATATTTTTCAGATTATTCTAGATGTAATAATTATGTGGCATCTAATGGTCAGTACATGATAAAAACTGTCCATACACACACAAAAATGATCTGAAGCTTTCTACAGAATAAAAAAGATTTCTTCTACATTTATTATCAAGGTTGGCTGCCAAATTTCGACTTTTCCTGACCTGACTGGGAAGAATTTACATGTACTCAGGCTCTGTAAAGTTAGAAAATCTCTTTGAGCTTTGCTTCAATGTTCCAGAGTTTCAATGTAGGTTTTAAGGACTTGAAACGATTTTAAATTAAAGGACATTTTAAAAGTTAGTAATGTCTTCCTACGCGGAGTGGTAAAGTGCTTGGCTTCCAAACTGACCTACAGGGAGTGGTGAAGTGCTTGGCTTCCAAACTGACCTACGGGGAGTGGTAAAGTGCTTGGCTTCCAAACTGACCTACGGGGAGTGGTAAAGTGCTTGGCTTCCAAACTGACCTACGGGGAGTGGTTAAGTGCTTGGCTTCCAAACTGAGTCTCGAGTTTGAATCTCAGTGAAGACTGGCATGTTTAATTTTGGGATTGTTGAACACACCTTACACTAGTTGGAGAAAGTAAAGGCTGTACTGGTCACGTTACACCGTCGTTAACCGTTAGCCATAGAAAAAGATAACCTTTACACCATATGCCGTAGGCCTATTAATCTTAAGGTCTGAAAGATTGCTTTACTTTTTTTGTTTACAAAGCTTATTATCAACTCGCTCTGTTTGTCTGGTAAAACGTGTGTAGGCCTACACGTTATTTCTCCCACACCCGATTCCAATTTCAGATCAAGCTGAAATTTTGCACAATTATTTCTTTTACCTGATAATACAAGAATTAATAAACAAAAATTAACCAATTAGCTATTTAACTATTGGTAATAAATTATTTTGTTTGTTATCTCGAACAAGGGAAAGAAATAGTAATTGCTTGAAGTGGTGGTATATTAGCTGAATTAGTCCTGAGTCTTATTGAACACAAGCCTGAAAAATTGGACGAGAATATGGAAACAATACCTACATTACTATAGGCTACATGCTTCCATGTTTATACGCTCTGTACTAGCAGAGTGGTTGCCGTGTTGACTTGAGAAGGCTTGAGCCATGAGCTTGATGCGGGTCGTTCCCCTTTTTTTTATTTTTATAAATTCCTTTTTTTTTTAATGGCTCCATCTGTAGACTTTAAAGCAGCAACACATTTAACTCTGTCATCTCTTTGGTGGCCAATAAATATAAAAGTAGCCAATGTACAATTAATTCAACTGTTCCACTGGACAATGCAAGAGTTTATAGCTGGAATGCAGTTTAGGGTTTATGGAAGTAGATTTCAATCTAAAAAGATCATTTCCAATTATTTTGAAACTTCATTCACTCGATATGTTGTTTTTGTTATACAAAATGCTTTGATAAAACAAGTAACCCACAACAACAGAGAAATACAAGGGAAGATAGCTTGTACATGATTGTGGTTTTTATTAAATGACCTAGGACTTAATGGTTAAATTCACAACTTTACGTTGTTTTTAATGACCTATGACTTACAGAAGATCTCGTCGTGGTTTGGTTCACAGTTCACATAGTTTACTTCATGTTGTAACATTTCATTCTTGCAAGATCTTCTTATCTTATTGTTGTAACTCTCGGCTAGGCACTCAACGAAAAGGCATGCAACTCAACACAGTTTAACAGGAAATAAATAGTTGTGTTTATTCACTAGGGTAAACACATAACATCCTTCATCTTCCTCAGAGTCTTATTACTAAGTATACCAGTCCCCTGCTACTTAACCCGAATGTGGACCAACGACAGCCTTCCCCGCTTCGCTCCAGGTCCCTTCTACAACCCTCAGGCAGCACAAAAGTTGGCCTCTCAGTTTCCCAAACATTCAGACTCTTCACAATCCCCGATGCCCTGTTATTCTCTCCATTCTAGCGTCTTCCTGTTTACGTTCACTAGTGCGCACCTCAAGCACTGGTGCAAGGCAGGGTTACAACATTATCTTATAAAATACAGACGTAACTTCAAAAAAGGAGATGATAACGTCCTGCGCGTGTTCCTAGGTCAGTCTAGTCACAAACATCTAGTAGGATGGAATCTTTCAGTACGATCTAACTAAAAGCTTTAATTTTGTCAACTTGGCAGCTTCTCTCTCTCTCTCTTTGGTAGCTTAAATTGGCCGCATCTCTCTCTCTCTCTCTGGTAGCTTAGCCGCTTCTCTCTTTCTGTCTGTCTCTCTCGACTTAGCCGCTTCGCTCTCTCTCTCTCTCTCGTCACCTTAGATACATATACAGGCATATTCGTTCTGTCAACACTTATCAACTAGCTCTAGATCTAATTCTACGTTTCTAGACATTTCTTCATCTCTCGCTGACTTTGTGTTTGTTTTGTTTGTTTGTTGTTTTGTGATTTTTAACTTCCCGGTCGTTTGACTGGCGGGAAGTTAAAAAAAAGTAGGCTACTAGTATAAATATTATATGACGCTTTCTATCTCAAAAGACAATGGATGCGCCCAGGTGAATCACTGGATTTAGTTGCTTCTTGAGTCGGGGAAGAGTCTGGTGTGATTCTGGAGCGACCAAGTTTTAGTTTGCCACAGTTCAAGCATGTGAATAAACCTGTTTTAAAGCTATCAAATAGTGCAGCTGTCTTATCTCGTTCTCGTGTCTAAAGCCGCTTCGTTTCTTTAGCTCTCACCGAGATATAGGATTATAGGCCTATGTAAAAATGTGAATGTATTTGTTCACTTCACTTTGTTCTCTTTCTTATGAGTTAACATACATGTAGGCCTATCAGATCTAGATCTAGAGTCTCTTCAGTTTTGATGATTTTTTTTATCGTGCCTGTGTTGCGCACGGATAGCAAGTGCGCACCAACTGGCGCACCATCCTTAACAGAATTAACGACTTCTGCTTAGGGCTTATACTTATAGTTATAGCCTATAGGTAATCTGGAGCAGACTTGTAGGGTTTTGTGTTTGCTCTGACACTCTTTGCAATATTCTTCGGAGCAATGCTAAATGCTTTTGTGAACAAAAACTCAAAATAACTTTAATTGACAATATTTTGAATATTACAGATTCAATTTAGCAATAATAATATGAAATGATTTTTTTTTTTTTAATCTAAGTTTTAACATTATTACAGAAACACACCCTTTATAGTCTCTAGTTATCCCACAACTATCAAACGTTTATAGGCCTGTGTCACTTATAAATACTAACATGCATTATTACATTTAAGAGTTAATTAAAATTTAATTGCTTATTATTTTAGACATGAGTTTACATTCAAATATGCCTGACCATTAGGTTTTTTCTTCAAAGCCAAGAAGCTCTTCAAAGATGTTGAAATTATCATCAATTTCTCTAATAAGAATTATACACTGGGCAACATCATAAATATTAGTAAATTCATGCAAGACTAATGAAACAAAAGAACATGCTTAAACAACGCTCTTTAGATGCTGGGATACATCATGAGAAAGTTCTTTCGTTGACTTGAGAAATTTTATTAGTCTTTCTTTCAATACTGTTTATCCCCTGTTTCACATCATTGCAAATATTTGAAGACACGGTTAAACAATTTCATTTATCCACATTCTTTTGATCCAAGACAAAAGCCATTTAGTAGGATGCTTCAAGCATTACAAAACTTTAACAATTTCTCTTAACTATTTTTATATTGTCTTTTTTCTTGTCCACCATTTCTTTCTGCAACTCAGATCCAGACAATTACTTCTTCTATTTCCGCTTGGTGTTTCATAATGTGTTTTCTAAGATTGTATCTTCTTTTATACCAGTAGAGTGAGTAACAATGCACGCTAGTTTTCCAGAAAGATTCGCAAGAATAAGAATTTATTTTCCCAATGTTCATGAAACTTTGTATCATTTTCTTCTTTTCTTTTGTTCATGTTCTTGCTATTAACAGGTTTACACAAAATTAAACCCTCCTATATGTAACTGATGACATTTTGTAAGAGGGATAACTTGGCTCTCAATAACTAATGTAAGAGTAGTTATGAAATTTACTAATGTCAAGTATCCATTTAAGTTGAGTAGACTCAGGGTGTCCTAAAAATACAGATATTTACCATCAAGTCTTCACTGAGATTGTAAACTAGGACTCGCCTTGATTCGGAAGCCAAGCACTTTACCTCTCAGCAACCACGCAACCAATGTATGTCCCCCTCCCCCAGCCCCCCCAAGTGGCTCCGCCCACTTATAAATTTAAGAATATAAAAGATTCTAGGCTGGTGATTTAGATCCAGAACTGGAAACATTAAAAGAAAGTAATCTAGACTACTCCATGTACCCATTAAATACATCTTATAACTGATTGCAATATGACACTTTAAAAAAAAATTAAAATTATTTTTATGTTTTGCAGCCTTAACTTTGCATATAAAACTTCATTTAAAAAAAAATGTGCTGTTTTCAGTTTCTGAAATTGATCCAGACATGTCAGAGCAAGAACTGGAAGGGCAAGAATTTAATCTGGCAGAGCAAGAACTATCAAGAGTTTCTGAGGAGTTGCAAGATGTACGAGCTGAACACGAAAGAATATTGGATGTATTGAGAAGAATTAGAGATGTCAGTTCACTTTTAGTTACTTGTAATTAACAATATAAAGAAAATACAAATAATCATTCAGCATTAACTATCTAGAAATATATTTTTGATGGCTATTTTTTTCTAGGCATACCTATCACTTAAGTGCCCAGGATGTAAAAACACTTTCACCTCAAAAGGGAATCATTGTCCTAAAGTATTATAATGTGGACACAGCCTTTGTAAGGCTTGTGTCTCGGTGTGTACAGTGAAATGTACCTGCTTCTGTCCTGTAGACAATGAGGAAACCCTTGTAGAAAGAAAACTAGCCACCTGCAAACTTCTAGCATCTATTTTGGAGAAAATGGAACTTATTTTTTTTGGATGGTAAGTAAATTCTATATGACTCAGTTTTTAATGTGTGTAATAAAATTTATTTTTTAAATTTTAATTAGCCATTTTTTTCACTTTCTGTCTGGATTTCTTTCATATTGTGATTTTCTTAATACTTAACTCTATTGAAGTTGTCAGTACAATCATTAGTTTAAAATGAAATGATTTTTAAGAGAATATGTCACTTACGTTAGACTTATTCTAATTTTTTTTTGATAAATGTATTTCTTTCAAAAAGCAAATTTTGCAAAGCTCTAAGCCAGTAGACCTACTGGAATGTCACTCACCCCAGCTTGCCACACAAGACATCTTTACGTGAATGTAAGCTCTGGCGAAGACTTCTTTTATTTCTGTTCACAATATTAATGAAAGTGATTCAGCTTCTCAAGATGATCTTCAATTGAATTAGAAGATGCATTGTTTGACTTTTGATACAGTACTAAATACTTTCTTTGCTGAACTATTTGTTCCATATTTTTTGTTCTCTTCATTTTGTTATCCCTTGTTTGTTTCTTATGGACACATTTTCATCCACTTGTTCAAGGAGGAATAACTTAATAAAAATTATTTTAAAAAACTTGTTAAAATTGTTTTTATGTCTTCGATTCCAAGATTAAGGATGAGTGCAGTGTTTCACATGACTACACAAACCCAGTTGGGACATGCATATTTTCCCGCATTTTTGTCTGTGTTCAATAATGGCCTTTCTTTGAGTCTCAAATGTTTGTCCCGCAGCCTGTGTGAAGTAGGGTTTTGTGCTTGCTCTGACACTCTTTGCAATATTCTTCGGAGCAATGCTAAATAAAATGATTTGACACCTGCATGAGGGCATTTACATTAGGTTCCTAACTGATGGCAGCATATTTAACATACAGCGCCTGCACTCCCGTACAAATATTAAAGAGATGATTGCTTCTGAGCTGCTCTGTGGACAATTGTGCCCTTTTTGCACACACCGAACAGGAGCTTCAACTTGCCGTCTATGAATTTGCTGAGGCTGCTGCTTGTTTGGTCTGTCCATTAACCTAAAAAAACGAGGTCATGCTTCAGAAGTCCCCAATGGGAACTAATCCAGATCCACAAATCTATGTGAATGGCCTTCTCCTTTACGTTTACTTTACCTACTTAAGCAGCATGCTTGCAGCACGGTGTTCAACGTTGCGCCACTGTCCAAAGAAACAGACAACCATCTCGCAATTGTGGTCATCTCAGATTGAGAGTATGGCAGAATAGGTCTCTTCACCTAGCAACAAAAATCAATGTTTATAAAGCAGTGGTTCTCACTACACTCTTGTATGGCTCTGAGACCTGGATTCTCTACTGAAAGCATTTTATGCTCTTCGAACGCTTCCATCAAAGTGCCTTTGCCTCATGATGATCATATGCTGGCAAGACAAGACATTACAAATAACTATGTTCTGTTGGAGGCCAAGTGGAACTGCTACTGCTGCAACACATTTTCTATTATAAAAGAATCAGTTTATATTTCTTATATTGTGTCATATTTTTCAATATTTAGAATGATGGTGAACCTCAAAACTATTTATATGAAATTTTCTAAAATCTCCATTCTGTATTGAGTATGGTTGACAGTTTTAAGAATATAATGGTCAGTGTAGGATAAATGCTGCATCAGAATTTGTAATAAAGTTGGAGTCATAAAGATTTTTTTACTAGTAGGTTTAAAAGGAATAAAAGTATAATGGGAAAAAAAATATTTGCATACAGGTACATAAGGAAAAACATTTAAAGTTTTTTTTACTATTTAGAGCTCCACAATGTTTCTCATTATCTAGACTCTAATTATGCCAATTTTAAATATTTAGTTGAAATGTTTCAAGCCCATTTTTTGAACTGAGCAAGAAAGGTGGGGACAATAAAGTTTTAATTTTGACCTAATAACTATTCATTTACAAATGTAGAATTATTTCCCTTTTTAACATGAAACAAAAAAAATTAATAACCCCAAATATTTAACCATATCCTCTCTGATTTCAATTGTCAGTATCACAAAATAAATAATACCAATAGTTAATTGACTTGTGTTTTTTTTAAATTGATTCATGCATTATCTTCCACCAATGAATAATTGTGCAAAGTTTCAACCTAGACTAAGAATGGGTGTATGAGAAATAATGTGCTCTAAGTTTTAACCGATGTGAGTTGGTAAAAGCTTAGTAAAAAAAAATCCATTCGGCAAACAAAAGTGAGTACCTGATCCAAAATTATTTGTAGAACTGGCCCTGGATGGATTAGAGTTTATATAAAAAAAAACATTTTAGACCAACATTTGCTGGAATGAAGTAAATACAGAAAGATCATTTAAAACTGTATTTAATCTTTTTTTTTTTTTTTTTACAAAGTATCATAATAAAATGAGTACTGTACAACAAAGAAATACAAGAAAAGAATACTTGTATATGATTGTGGCTTTAAAAATGTCCTATAACTTATGGAAGTTCTTGTCCCATGGTTAAGATCAGTTTTCAATTGATAACCAAAGGACAACACAAGGTGAAAAAAACTGTAAATATATGAGATGATGTGAGCTACTTACAACAAAAAAATAATATGACCAGAAATTTAACAAACATAAAATAGTTTAGCAGAAACATTTTGCTGACTCCCTACCCTGATCTATTTTTGCAAGCAGAAATGAGAATTAGCTACACAAGAATAATAGATCAGGTCCACTTTGTATACTCAAACTGTATGTAGGCAACTAAAATATATTCATAACAAAAGTTTAAAAAAAATAATTACAATGTATTTATATAACAACAGTCTCATTAGCCACTGGGAGGTTAATGAGCTTTCTGAAATCAAAATTTACAATTTTTAAGTTGATAAATTAAGTTACTACATGTCTATAAAAGTACTGGTATTATAATTTTAAAATATGAATAAAGACGTAATATTACTTAAAAGGGTGTATTAAAATTCTATAAATTTTTATAAACAAGCATTTAAAAAGAAATAATTAGCACAAATAGCAATAAGTATTTTTTAAAAATATAATTTCAAAAAAATACATAACTTTTTAATTACAAATATTAATCTAATTTCAATATTTAGTTACACTACTTTTTGTAATATATTCTTATCAGCTGCTGGAACCACTTCCCCCTTCTTTATGAAGCACAATTTTTTCTTCTGTATCTAAATCTACAACTGATATTGCCTCCTCTTTTCCTGGTGTAGGATGTTCTAAACTTTCCTTCCAAACTAGGCATTTTTTAATCTCTAGACCAATGGCGCGTCCCAAGGGTGGTGGAACAGCATTGCCAACCTGTAAACAAAAAGACAATTGTTTTATCTACTAATAATCCCATTAATTGACTAGCAATGTGTTCCAAAAGGTCCACATGACAACAGTGGAAGTTGAAGAATTTCACAACTATGAGTTTCTCTGAGACCTTTACTAATCATGCATTTCTTATGGTAAACCTTTTTATTTTGACATTTCATAAAGCAAAATGAATCAACTAAAGATTATCATTTACACTCAAGTTTATTGACCTGTCTGTGTTTATCCAATATGTTGCCAAAGAATCTGTATGTGTCTGGAAAACCTTGAGATCTGGCACACTCTCGAACACTGACTACACGATGCTGTTCAGGATGAAGTACTCTACCCTACACAAAATAGTTTGAACAATATATATGTTAGCAGCGAAACAAGGCAACCTGGACCCCCCCCCCCTTCAAAAGATCAGCAACACTAAACCCATATGAATCAAATTTATCCCCAATATAACTTTTTAATTGGCTTAATATACTTCACATACAACAACTTTAATTCAAATAGTTAACTCTCTAACTACTAAACTCAACAATAATGTAATGAACAAAAAAAAACATGAAGGAATTACTTGTTTTCCCATTGGTTCAGGGTTGGTAATAGTTGTGCTAAAAAACCCATCCCAGTCCAACCTTCCATAGAGACCAGCCCAGTGGTTATGTCTGTTGCCTGTGTGAGGTAAACACCAAGGTATCAATGTATTGAACTGTCGATCTAATGGTTCACAAGCCTTTCCTGTAGCACAGGTACACACACCACGGAGCTGACTATTTGAGCCATTGCCATTTCTTTTGTCTTTATATGGATACAATCTGAGAAAAGAATAATAAAAGTATACATCACTTAGACAAAAGAATCTAGGAGCCAGAGCAGAATAAAAAAAATCTCTGAAATTATTACTCACAATTTTTTAGTCTTGTTTCCATCAGACAATCTGAGTTCTAAATTTGGCAGGTCTCTCCAATCAGAACCTGGGGCAAGTGGTATGTGCATCATACGAGCAGCCACGAGTGGGTTCATTTCTTTACAGATATGGTCCCTGAGGATAGGTTGGTGTTGATTGCCCCTTATAAGTCTCTGGAAATGAGTCTCAGGATCACCTGATTCAATCAAGAATGCAGGATATCAATATAAAAATATACTATGGTAATTAACTGCATCTGATATATTAGTTAAACATACATGTATTGTATATAGAAAATATTGTCCCTAAAATGTCGTTTAACCCTAGCTGCTAAATTAAATGGTCTCGAAGTTCCTGAAGGCCAGAATCTCCATTATCTTACAATTAACTGAGCCTCAAAGTCTCAATTGAAGGAACAAGCAAAAGATTAAAAAAAATAAAAAATAAAGGCACTTAAGAACCCCCCCCCCCCCTTTTTTTGGGGTTTGTTCTAAAGGGAAGAACTCCACATTTACAGCCATATACTTCAACGCTGTAAGGTTTATGTACTTTTTGTAATGTCAAAATTAGTTAATTGCCATTATTTCATGACCTAATTGTTTAATTTTTTGATTCATTAATATTTTGTTAGGAACAATGAATTATTGTGCAAAGTTGAAATTGATTTGAGATTGGTAAGTGGGAGAAATGTGTACAAGACAGAGTGAGTTGATAGAAGTTTGGTAAACAAATATATTCTTCTAAATCAACTAAATATTGATCAACTTTAAGCTTATTACAAGCCTAGACAAATGTTTATGAGCCAAGTTCATGTTTGTTTCAAGTTTTACAAACATTTTTCACAAAAAAAAAAAAAAATTCAATATAAACAAATCTTGGCAGCCATTTGCAAGGGCTAATCATGTAGTTTAATTGGGATTAGTTGGTTATTTGTAAATTCTGACAAATTTTCCATTAAAAATACAGTTTGATTTTTTTTTTTTACCTCCATTTAAAAAAGACAAAGGTACATTCAAGACAAATGTACATACCTTTGTAAGAAATTTCTTCAGCTTTAGCTCCATTCTTGACTTCAGGAAGATCTGACATTGCATCTCTCACAGTGATAGTACGATATGGTGTGGAGCTGGTATTTTTTATGTTACTAACAAACTAAAATAAAATACAATGAAAGCCTGTTTATTTTTGCTATTAAGACATTATGTCTTCGGGTCAAATCAAGTATTCTTACAATATCCAGTAATATAAGGTTACAGCCTTTTGTCTACAACACTGCCATTTTTTAAGTCGAAGTTTTTTAATTAACCTTATAGACTAAGGCATTGGTTTCACTTTCTTTTGTCCCCATGGAAATAAACAAAAAAGATTGTCATAAAGATGTTTTAAATTTTAAAAAAATTAATTTTCGGATGTTCTATTATCCCAGTTTTTAATACATTTGTTTAAAAGATTTTTGTTGAAAATGTAACTGCTTTTCATTAAAATGTCAGCACTAACTTTAAACAGCGTTTTGAGCATATTCTGGTGGAATCATCTGATGGTGAAACATTGCTGTTGGTATACTACTGTGCACATAGTGTATGACAAAATCAGATATTATTTATCCTTACCTTCTTTTCATCCACCATGACTGACAACTGCATAGCCCGTGGGGCAAAGGTGTGCATGGGCTCTGGAAACATTGGTAGTTTTTCTCCTGGAGCAGCAGCTAGTATAATGGCTCTCCGTCTGGTCTGTGCAACACCATAACTTCCAGCCTGAAGACAAAAATATCAGCATTCTTCACAAAACCCAAGACACTTTAATCAGTTAACATGAGAAACTTTTCATAAACAGGATGAAATCACATCAAATGGTCATGCCTATTGCGGTAGTATGTGCATTTATACTTAACTTTCATATAAAAAGAGCTTATGTCTTTTCGAAACTTGTTTTATTCTAAAGGTATTAAAAGTATTCGTTTTTTAAATTAGAAGGCTATAATTTTTCTATTTCTTAAATTGTTTTTTCTTTTCAATTTTAGTTACCTCTCTTTGCTTACATATTATGTTCACTTTTGAGTCTAATCTATCTGTCCATTACTGAACATCAGTTAAATTAATGGTAATTTGTTGAATTTTGCTGCTACAAGTTTTGAAAGTTGTTACGTGGTGAGGTTTTTAGTTTAAACTATCCAGTACAATGTATTCAAATATACTTGTATTTTATTAAGTCAACAGCCTTATGCATAGGTTAAAAAAAAAGGTACCTGAAGTACACCAAAAGTACACTGGTAGCCCATTCTCAGCAGGCTGCGAAGTGTTAGTTTGAGAACCATGCTGCGTTTGAAAGAGACAAAGTTTCTGACATTCTCTAGTAAGAAGAATCTTGGCCTGAAGTAATCACAGTAACTCAGATAGGAAGCGATCAAAGAGTTTTTAAATTTAGAGTAATCTCTAGAGTTGAACCTATTCATTCCACTAAAACCTTGACAAGGTGGACCTCCACAAAGGAGCTCCACATCACCTGGTGAGACATTAGAAACAAATAAGAAATGAAGTTCAAGGTGGCATACATCAGATACTTAACAGATACTTCAATTCTATTCAAATATATTCATTAGGGTCACAGTTCAAGGAAATCTGGTTGTCCATTCCACTAAGCATGATTCAATAGAGGACAAGCCTTACAATACTCATTAGGTTCAAACCCAAAGTGTTGATTTCATCCAGATCCAAATAGCTTCTATGCAGTTCAATACAAATTCTGAACCATTGTGTTCATCAAAAGAGAAGATTCATTCTTATATAAAAAAACACACAACATAAAAACTACAAAACAGATTTTATCAAATTCATAAGGGATGCATGGGAGTATTTAAACAAAATTGAATTAGTAGATTTAAAAAAAAAACACCTTTCATTTTTATTTCCAAATTCTTAGCAATAGAAAAGAGAAATATGGTTATATTATTGATTGCAGTTAATAAAAAAAATTGTGAATAAGATATAAAATAGCGCATTTTATAAAGAGACTCAACCTTTTTGTGGTAGTTTCTGTCCTAGTTCATTAGTTTTCTCCCCTTGCATGACTCTCTGCAGCAGTAAATTACAATCATCAGTAAACACAACACAACTAGGATTGTTCAGACGAAAAGCCTGGGCAGCAGGTTGCTCTTTCTCAATGGCCCAACGAGTTTCTGCCATACCAGCTTGATGGAGTCCTTCAGATAAACCTAAACAGAAGTGAAGCACAGTTGAATCCTTTATTGTAGAAAGAAAAGCCCATTTAAAAATTTTAAAAAGAAAAAAACATTCTCTCATACAGATCATAGAAAGAAAATTAGAGATTTTTTTCTAAAATTGATATACAGTGGTGCTGTTATGGTGAAGCATTTGTATAGTTGGTGTTGTGTAGTCAATTGTACAATATTGTTTGGACCCCTCATTGTCAAGTTCTTTAAGTTGATAGCATCATGTTTACTGAAAGCCCAGATATAGATGTTACAATATATAACTACTTCACTTGCCACAAGCTTGTAGGCCTTCAAAGAAAACTATTTCAGCATTATGAACTTATAAATTATTCCTTGGATATTTCTTAAATTTTTATTTTAAGAAAGATAGAAAGAATGTGGAAGACAAAAAGTTTAATCAACAGAAATACTTGAAATATTTTTAAATAGTCTCTCAAAATATCTACCTCCGCATCCGGCAAAGACATCCAAAGTTCTTAGTTTATGTATTTCAACTTTTTTACTTTCTTCTGTTTGTGTGTCTTGTTTGTCACTTGACTTTCCTTTGCCTTTACCTTTGCCCTGACATTCAAATAGAAACAAACATTATGTATTCAGCAGTCATTTTAACATAGATTCAAGTTCTAGTGATAAAGGTTTCAATAATGAAAACCATGCTAGAAAAATTGTGAGATAATTTATTAATTAAGTTGTTTTTTTCTTGTACTTAAACAGAAATAATTTTTTTTTAAATTAAAGAGTAGCTTTTAAAAAATATATTATGTTTAATAGAAATATTTCAGGTTATTCTCTAAGGCTCAGGATTCACACTACCCATATTTTAAAGGAACATTATTCCAGCAAGACTTACTTTTCCTTTACTTCCCATTAATCTTGCGATCCTTGGTGGATCTTCAAACTCCCGAGACTGACTATTGTATGATTCATTGAAATAAAATCTGTCGCTGGTCCCCAGGAAGTAGTCATCCAGGCTCTCTAACAAATTTTCTTGGTACATAACAGTGCACTTCCCTCGGATGTAACTGATGGTGACAGTCACCTGTTCATCACTCCAGTAAAGTTTGTTCAGATCCGAGTGATACACTGCTTGTTGTCCCTTATGTGTGTTCTCTATTCTGTTTACACAGGTCAATACACAAAATATATAAATAAAAGATAGTTTGTCCCTAAATATGTCATGTGTTCATTAAAATATTTCTTAATGGTCACAATCATAGTTTATTTATATATTTGTTTCTACAGGGATATTTTAAAAATTGACAAGAAAATATATTCATGTTAAAAAAGTAGCCTATCATAAAATTAACAAAACTAATGAAGGAAGAATTTTCAGGTAAAATGAAAAGGAAAAAATGTAAGAAAATTACAAATTAGCACTTACCTATAAAATTTGTTGACTTTAATTTTAACATCTTGAACATCTGTCTGTTTGTTTTTGTCTTGCTTGACAAATATCTCAACAATACGAGCCACGCGTAATGGTTCAGGGCAATCATCATTAGATCCTTTCACATATTCTGATTTTCTATAAGCTTCAGGATAAATATCCTCATCTATCTGTAAACAATGTACATTTTGTGAATAAATATAATAGGAATAAATTAACTAATTTGGTCAAGAGGAATATGTTTTAGGATTTCTGGGAACAAATCAGAAATCTACAAATTTCTTAAATGTTTTTGTTTTCAAAAAAGGAAATTTAAACAAATGAGTATAGAAATTGATTTAGTTAACACCATTATCCTTTACAGTAACAAGTATGAAGATTGTCCAGATTAAGCATGTGTTAAAGATTTCCATCGACTAATAGGCAATGTACAGAGAGACATATTTTCACTTACATGTTTATCTTTGGTTGTTCTGGGTGCAACTTTAGGATGTTTAATAGAGAAAATAAAGGCTTCAGGATCTAGGTAGCAGCAATCACCAACTTTGTAGGTATCGCCATCTTTGCTGACACTACTGTAATATGTGTACCCAAATTGAGCATTGTCCACCTTCAATCAGAAATAAAGGCATTCAACAGCTGTTTTATATAAATTTTAAAAGTTAGATGATGTTTTTTTGTGTGTCTTTTTCCTGATTGTTGTTGCAATTATGAACAAAATTCTTAATTAACACAATTTTCTTAGTGTGTTATAAGTTAAGAGACAACTCTATATTACTAGTATGAATACAGAGAATGTACATTGGTACAAATGTGCTGTTGAATGGAACAGACATAGGAGAAGAAAGCTCAGACTGTTGATATGAGAGTAATCTTTTGGTCAATCAAAGAACTTTCAAGCGAGCCATTGCTTGTTGAATGAATCACTAGAGATAGCTAGGTAACAACAAGTAGACCCCATGAAAAGATAAAGACCCATGAACGCAGTAATATGTTTTAAAAAATCCTTTCTACTAACAGGTTGAGCCAAATGGATTATTACCTTCATATTATATCACGAATGAGGATGGCCTTTCTAAATCAACATTAATTACCTCAGCCTTTGTTCCAAGTGAAGTTTCCATCAATTTTTTGTGTAATTCCACTCTTTCACAGCAGGAGCAAACTATCTGACCTTCAGCACATTTTAAAACTGGAGGATCCTCAAATCTACCAAACTCAGGGTCATAGAACTTCTGGTAATAAAAAGATTTCCCATCATCCTCTTTAACAACACTATCTTCGTCTGGATTATCAATACCACCTTTCATGTTCCAGTCAATGGGCACTGTCTTTTGAATGACCTGATAAAAGAAACAATAATTTGATGAACTTCAAGATAAATCTAGTGAAAGATAGTTATGTTTTGCTGTAACTAGTACATAATGTAGCTTAGCTCATTATTTAAAGCTTTTTTTTATTTCAAGATATAATAACAGTTTTGATTTAACTCTTTCTCTCTGTAATTATTTACCAAATTCTGGTGGAATCAACGCTGGTATCGAGAAAGAGTTAAAAAGTTGACGAAAAAAAAATTATAGTTATAATCTAGTTAAATAATTGCGAAATTATCTTGACTTTGCAAGTATCTTTCTTTAAATGCAATTTTTCTCACTTCATACAATAGGTATAATTGATTTTTTTTTGTTGACTAAAAATACAAATAATATAGAACAGCTTCTGTTTATAAGTAAAAAGTGATGCACTGGTCATCTTGATGTGTGACATACTTTTAAAGCAAAGTTAGTCATGTGAATTTCATTAAGCTCCTCATGTTTATAAGCATGTTTTTGAAGACTATTTATCCTACCCAAAACAAGTTTAATACTTTTTTGACAAGTGAATGTAGAAATTAGATGAAATTAGCCAAAAATACTGAACTTTCAGACTGGTAACATTTTACATTTAATTTACCTAGGCTGGCCTGAACAGTTTAAAAATAAGCCTTGTTTAAATTATATATTTTTTCTAAGCTTTCAACAGTCTCATTTGAATTGTGACGCCATTGGTGTAGCTTTCACAGTCAGTCAACTAAAGTGCGTCTCTTCAATATCTAAAAGTTGAACTTACTGTGACTTTATTGTGTATGGTTACTAAATCATTATCATTGCAATCATTCGATATAAACAGCTCCAATGGATCAGAGGCTTCACCCAGAACAGTTTCAGACCCTCTGTACAACCAGTTGATGTGTGCATACTTGCCAGAAGCATCTTCGTACAGATATTGTATCTGTGCTATGAAATAGGGTTCAGTAGGGTCTGAAGGAGTTACTGAAACATAGTCACCTGGAGCAATCTGAAGAAGATAGAAATAAACTAGTTTAACCAAACTGACTAATTCTAGATCTTATTTGCAAAAAATCAGGATGTGCCAAAATAGACAGAAAATAAATATACTTGTTGATAAAAAAAAAGTCGAATCTAACAGGGATGGTATAAGACAAGGACACAGATTAATACTAGTGTTCCTTCTTCCCTAGTGCCATTAGAGTATGAAATGGGTTGCCTGAATCAGCCATAAAAACCAATGACTTAGCAAAGTTTAACATGCATGACTAGATAAGCAAATGATGTCAAATGAATAGACATGTAGGATGTAATTATCTTTTCAGAAAGAATGCTTGTAATTTGTGACAAGATTACTAATTTTCCTTTTCTGTTTAATGATTTATACTTAGATTAAAAAAAAAATTTAAAAAAATAAAAAAAGACATAAGCAAAAAATAAATAAATAAATGAAACAAAGTCCAATTATTGGGGACAGACTTAAGGCAATCTGGGACAGAATAAAATGAACAAAAGTACATAATGCAAAGACCACCCTGGCCTGTAGAGCTATGGGAGTAGAAAATTTTGTTAGGACTAAGAATACATAGAATGCAAAAAGGAGGTAAATAACATTACTAAAATAGGTCATAGTTAATTTTTCAGTTTTAAACATGTTTAAATTTTAGGAGCTAGCTTAATAAAAAAAATATTCCTATTTAAATTTAGAATTTCAAACTAGTTTGTATGTCCAGATATAAAACTTGAAATCTAGATAACTAGATATAATTAGAGAGACTAAATCTACTTAAGTGCTACAGCCCAGTTGCAAAAGATGATTTAGAAATTTAAATATTCTTGAAAAAAAATTATTTAAATATAAATAAGATAGTATATATTTACTATAGAAATATCCTAGAGAGGATAAAGGCAAGAAGATAAAGAAACTCACAGACAAAGAAGAAAATGTTGAAATCAAATGAGAGTGAACTAGAGCCACTCATTGTGTTTTATATGGGAAGTGAGTTGTGAACATTTTACCTCAAACTCATTCAACATTGCTTTCGAATAATAAATTCTTTTTCCTTTCTCATTGATTGAGTCACCAATCCATTGTACTTGAGTTTTGATATTTTTAGCAGCTTTGTGTTTAGGGGCTGTGCTGATACATTTCTCTTCTTCAATCTCTTTGTCTATTTCTGTCTCTTCTTCAAGGTCATCATCTTCTGCTGATTTCACAGCCATGTTGGGGCATCTATCAAAAACAAAATATAATTTATAAGTTAAATCAATTTTCACTGTTTCAGAATAAATGCTATTAAAAGGGTAAAGGAAAGGGAGTTGGAACTAATTCAAAAGATGTAATTAATCTTTCTTGTCCACAACTGATTTCATGTTCCTACTAAAGGCTCTGGAGGCATGGTGGCTGAGTGGTAAAGAACTAGGCTTCCAAACCAGAGAGACAGAGCCCTGAGCTCAAATCCTGATAAAGACTGGGATTTTTAATTTCGTGACATTTTTTTTAAATTTCCACCCAACTATAATGGGGTACCTGACATTAGTTGGGGAAAGTAAATGCGGATGGTCATTGTACTTGCTACATGACAACCTCGTTAACCCTAAGCCGCAGAAGCAGATGACCTTTACAGCATCTGCCATATAGACTGCATGGTCTGAAAGGGGAAATTTACTTTTTACGATAGGCTCTAGGACTTCGATCCACAACTATGAGAGAAGGTTCCCATTACAGTTTGAAAGATAAAAATCACTTCTAATTTGTTTAAGTAGAACTTCAGCCTATTACAATGGTTATAATAACAAACCATGATTTCATATCTTAAAAAGATGAGCATCTTCTATTTTCATTACATATCAAATTGTGGAGTTTCAAATCACTTCATCATCTTACAATCTATGGGGGCAGATGATGTCAAGTTCATGTTTCTATGGCTGACAGTTAATAAAGTGACCAGCACAAGGATCTATTGCCTTTCCTTCCCCAACATGTCAGATAGTGTTGGCTGGATTAAGAGGTGTCCTCAAACTCCTGTCTTCACCTGTATTAAAATTCAAAAACCTTCCATTTGGAAGCCAAAAACAATCTGCCACTATGGCCCACTTTGGGTTGAATATATCTCTATAAATATTTTCTGTTGATTCAAAAACATTATCTTCCTTTGACTATTCCAGTTGAAATATTGAAAAAGGAACTGGAGAAAAACAACAGAAATTAATCTCTCACCTCCTCTCTTTACAAGCCTGTTTAGCACGGCCTGTACCACCAAACTTTGTCATATCCTTACAAGCTGTACATTTGCCACAGTCTGGCTGCTGACAAATCTGGAAAGGAAAACAATACTTTATCATTAGTACAATAGAAATGGACAAACATGTATAAACAAAATCAATAGTAATATATGATATGATAATTGGCTCTGTAATTGAAATTTTAAAAAGTTCGTACATCATTAAAGGGACCTACTGTCCACTTAATCCATAAGATACCAACAAAATAATTATTTTCTGCAATCTGATCCAATTGTGCACTTTTCCATTAGTTATGATTAAACATTTTTTTTTTAAGAATAAAATGTTTATGGATGTTTATTAAAAGAGAACTGATTCTATATTTAATTCAAAGCAATTAAAAAAGAAAAATTGAAACAAATTAGTTTTTAAGCATTTCTCAAACAGAAAATAGACTATTCAAATCAATGAAGAGAATGCTAAACACAGAAGAAATTAGTAAGTTTTTTTTTCTTCAAAATCTTTATGTCAGATATTATTTATGCATGGGAATTATAAAAAATAATCTACAAATATTTTGTATTAATATAAATTTAAATTTGAAGACTAAATTTGTAAGCACAGGGAAAAAAGTAGTAAAAAATGTGAAGTGTTTCTAGTACCTCACAAATGCCACATCTTTGTTTTTTAGTTTTCACTGCCTCATCAATTATCTGTCCTTGAAAAATAGAATCAAAAATGCTGTGTACAAGGGGAGTTACTGTAGCCTTGGTATGAACCTGTTTCTCTTTCTTCAATTTCATTCTGTTAACTTCTTTAGCAAGTTGCCTCCTAAATACAAAGTAACACAATTGTATCATTGTTATAAACCAACATTCAGCAAACATTTTACATTCGTATTAGCTAAAATGTATTTACAACGTTTCAAACCTTTTCCCCAGTGTTACTCCAGCCAGTTTGATCAGTGCTCTCATGCATGGTGTTGTGATCAGTAGAAACTCATCATTTTCAGCAGCATCATCATAACTCTGAACTTGATCCACGATGAACTGTGCATGCCGCAGTAAAGAATCTTCTGAAAAACTAGTCAGTCCAGCTGGTGGAACTGTGGTCTGAAATAGAAAATATGTAGTGTTACTGTAGAGAAAGGTCCTAGTTTATGTCAATTAAGGAAGTTTGTATTTAAACAAGCAAGCACTACTGGTGGTATGGGAAGGTGCTAAGATGACACAATCCTTCACTTCTTGGCCACAGAAACACTATTTTACACCTGCCCAATAACTCTTCAGAACCTAAAAAATTACTCTTATATTTAAGTTTCTAGTCTAGAAATAGATAAAAATAGCCAAAGTTAAAAGACAAATAACCATCTCAAGAAAAGAAGGTTAACTTTCCGTTGATCAATTATTATATAGAATAATTTTTTTTAAACTACATTGGTGTGATAAAAACAAGATACCTGTATTTTGTTTAACAAATCTTCATACAAAGCATCTGGATTGTTGGACAGAAACTCGATGACTATCTTGGACATGTGAACCTTGACCTTCATCTGATCAATGAATGGTGCATAGGCTTCACTGGGCTGCATCAGAATGTACTCTGCAAACCCAGTGGAGAACCCAATCAGAGCATTCTCTCCACCATCAAAACCTGATACAAACCATTCATTGATTGGACCCATATTGCGACATGGCACTCCTCCTAGAAAACAAAGTAAAAATTTTAAAGTAAATGAACAATATTATTGCATTTGAATGTATTCTTTCTAGACTGACTACGATATTGTGGAAATTATTTTTCTTTAAAAGTAAAAAAAAAAAAAATATAAAAAAAAAAAGACAATACAAAACTTGAAGACAGAGCAACCTTTTTTTTCTATCTTCAAATTTCTTTTACTTAATTTATTTTTAATTTTAATAAAACAAACTTTTTTTGTTGAAAAAAATACAATTCAAAGCAAGAGAATATTCTAAATATATCCAACATATTCCTGTTTCACTGTTATACTACTGGTCATAATATTGCACTTTTGTGTGCATGGGATACATGGAAACTGTAAAAGAAAATTGATTCAGCAAAAGAGAAAAGTGTATCACAATTCATGCAACTTAAGATTCTTTTTGAATGCTGAACCTCCTAATAGGTAGAAATTGGTGGAATAGGTTGGTCCAAATAATCTATTTAAAAAACTAGTTGACTAGTCGAAATTGCCTTTATAGTAGATAGGGCTTCATTGTAATATGATATGGCTTTTTATATATAGCCATTGAGCTGATAATGCACATATGTATGCTGTGCAGTATAAATGTTATAGATGGTAAGAAATGCTGATATAATGTGACATGGCGAGACTGAAGCTCATTGCACGTGTACAGCTACAACGACAGAAAAACTCTGGTCCTTATTTATGTTGAAACAGTAGATGATGATAAATTGGTTCACCAGGAACCATGCAGTGCTTGATGATGAATCTTGCAATGAAATAAGTTAGGTAGAACTTTATAATGATGTAAGAGTCTTTGTAGCTGGAGGTGGTGGTCAACGACAGAATCCAACGAGAAAAGAATCCCAGGTTGTTAACATGATATAGATCAAGGTCTATAAAGTGGAAATTATTGCTATATATGTGATAAGCAGTATGTGATGTGGTGTTTGATTATGAAGTACTTCTATGTCATACTGCAGTATGCAGTAGGCAACTTTCAGACAGGGTAGATGGCTGACGAGGTACTAGTATGTGGGGATGTTTTCTTCCAACAAGAGGAAGGGTCAGTGTACTGCATGTGTTGTTTTGATCTGTTGATATAAAGAAAATGAAAATATAAATTAAATAGTCTATTATGAAAATATTCAAATGATAAATATAGCAGTAGTGTTATTTACTCAATATATCATCAAGAACTAAAAAGAATGATAGAAAAAACTGAATGGACAAAACTTTTTTTCTTACCCACAATTCCCAATGTGTGTAGATCTATGTCTATATCCTTGTAACAGATTAGATAGATCATTACTTCTGATTGTAGTCAGGAGAATCTGAGACTGGAAATAAAAGAAAAAAGTTAATGTATGCATGCCATTGTAGCCTAGTAAAGTTTAGATCTAGAAATCTAGTAAATAAATCTAAACTAGGACTCACTCATTACTCATTTATTCACTACTCAGACTATTTATTCCTGAGTCATCAAAGTTATTTTAGATCTAGAATTAGAAAAAGCAACAACTAGATCTAGACTATATTAGATGTATAGATCTAGATATATACATCTAGATCTAAATAATAAATATCTATTCTAGATCTAGAATTTCTTCCGCAGTGGATACGATCTTACTGCTCATGAAATGGAGATCTAGATCTAGACTAAAGTAGACAAGATAGATGATAGAGATAGACCTATATAGATCCAAAACGAAATCAAGTTTCTAGATCTATTTTATAGATCGAAATCAATCTAAATACTAAGGCATCTAGAATATGAATCTAGATCTAGAGTCTAGAAAGGTAGCCTTAAACTAGCCTAGCCCCAAGCCATGTGTAGTAACTAAAACTAGATCTAGTACGACCTAAACACTGAATACTGTTTGTCCAACCCCTAGATTTGTGTTTTTATGATATTGCTATATCTAGATCTATAAAAAATATTAGGAAACATGTACTTACCGTAAATAATAATGGCAAAGATAGCATACAATATCCAAAAGGGTTTTCTATCGATTCACGGACGCCATCATTGTTGCTGTAAACATCGGAACCACATGGCCGGAAGGAACCAATCAAAATCGTTTATTTCATAAATATACATCATGATCCAATCGGATTTGAATAGACACGTGTAGTGGTCTAGTTTGAACTAGTTTAAAGGCTAAGGTTATTTTTAGATGAATGAATCATTGAAATGGACTTGTAGAGCTGACCATAGGCTTTTCAAAGACACCAAACATGACCCCTTTTATGGCGGGCTACGTGGTAATTGGCATCGTAAAACAGCGATTTTTTCAACATCTAGAGCAAAATTAGCTTACCCTACCCCTTTTAAACTCATTTTTTACATTAAAATACCTTTATTGTTATGATTTTAGCTAAACTATATCATTTATAAGATATTATTCTAACATAATATGCAACTTTTGAAAAATCAATTTTTTAAATGAAAAATGATTATTTTTGACCCGTTGACCCCTTTAAGCCTGGCCCTTCTATTTAGTGACGGGTGAATACTACTTGTTCTCCCCCCCCCCCCCCTTTTTTTTGGGTTAACTCTAGTCCGTCCATATTGCAGAAATAAGAGTGATCTTTCCTTTACTTCTTGTCGAAACTGTTGAGCCATGATGCCAGCCTTCAACTATGATTAAGCAAATTTTAGGTACAAGTGAATAAGTCTGGTTAATAATTAATAATTTTAAAATAATTAGCATTTAAGGAATTATAAAATTTTAACCTTGCAAGAATAGTTAAGATGGGAAAGCAAAATACTTTTCTATGGAGTCAAAATGTCCAGACTTTAAATATTTTTTTTAGTACATGCATCATACAATTACTCAAACTTAGGATTTCCTGCAACATTATACAGTAAGATAGGAAGGATTTTATAAAAATAAGGCAGTCTCAAAGTAAACATTTTCCTGCAACATTATACAGAAAGATAGGAAGGATTTTAAAAAAAAAAGGCAGTCTCAAAGTAAACATTTTCTACTTGCAAATATCAAGCATCTTGATAAATTTAAGTAGCCAGTCAAAATAACAAAATCTATCAAAAAAAAAAAAAAACTAATTAACTCAATGCTCTAACCTTCAGGACTAGAATCTTCCTCAAATATAGGTTTTAAAACTCCACTGAAGAAAAGATATTTGTTGCGTTCTATCAAGCCAGTATCAAAAGCACAAAGATGAGTATTTTTGTCATAGATGCTGAAAATGTATAATGTTATAAAATTATATATATATTTATAGTATTGTATACTAATAGGTAAAACAAAAACATTTTTAGAGCATACTAGCTAAGCTGGTAACAAATGAATGTTACAAGCTAAAATGTTCAAGCGCTGTTGGAATACAATGTTATACATATAATGAGAATAATAGTAATGAATTCTAGATAGTACTAGTTAGTAAAAGTTACAAAAAACATCCTTGTAAATTAAACATTATTAGCCATACCTCCATCGGTGGTCGTATTTTCTTGTGATAAGATATAAAATCCTTTTAAAGAAACTTGACAATCTTAAAATACACTTTGATGCACATTATGAGTAACTAAATAATTATTTCCATTTACCTAAAGTTGGTTATTTTATGCTGTGGTCTGTCTTCTGCCATTTTGTCATGATCTTCATCGCCAGTGTATAAAGATAACTTTGGATCAGTGAGAGCTATCATTTCTTCCACCTGAAATTTCATAAATGAAAATTTGGTATGAGGAGCTGTATGATGAGTATCATTTGACAATCAGCGCTGAACATCTAGTAAACTTACTGCTTCATCAGCATCACCAGGGAAGAGTTTTAGGTCAGGATCATCCAAATATTTCAAACATTCATTGCATCTCAGCGGTAAAGCTTTAGCAGGACTAGGACTGAAGGCTGAGTTAACTCTGAAGTTAAAAAGTATACACATGTATTTTTCCTTCAAATATAAATTTCAAGAGAAAGATTAACAAAAAATGTTCATGAATTCTTCAATTTATTAAACTTATTAAAACATACCCATCAGACTTTCTCCTATAATCTTTCTGAAGCTTTATTCTCTTCGCACTCCCTTGTGTGTCATCATCAGCTTCAATAAAATCATCTTTAACATTGTCCAATACAACATCTTCCATTTTATCTGATGCTACATTTTCTGTTTTGGGTCTAGGGATAACAAAGTTATTCATTGGCAGAAAGAATATGCATGCAGTATTAGCAGACAACAATGTTGATGTAACAGCATTTAAGAGTGTCTCATTAATGCAAGTATTTTATCAGAAGTGACAATTAGACTAGCAGAACGGCAGTAGAGATTATAGTGAAGATTTATGTAATTAATACCATAGATAGATGGTGCTGTTTTTAAAAACAATGTAGAGAGACGGTGCTGTTTTTAAAGACAATGTAGAGAGACGGTGCTGTTTTTAAAGACAATGTAGAGTTGTTGTACTGTTTTTAAAGATAATAAGCATTGTTTATACATTATGATTAAAAAATAATCTCATAATTTAACAGTCAAGAATTTAGGCACCTTTCATAATAAGGACATTCTACTCAATTTATCTTAATTGACATTTTATTTTCAAACCTATCTTTTTGGGCAATTGTGGCTTTTTAATGTTTTACTTACTTGGTATTCATCATAGATAAAATAGTTGGCTGTTTTTCATCTTTCTTACTGCTCAGTCGTCTAGAGGTTCGGGATGGTGCTGAAAATAAAATACTTTAGACTGTTATGCTAACAGAAATATGAAATTGTTGAATATGTTTTCTTGAAGTGATCTCAATGTTTATTCAACTGGTGAAAACAATGGATAAATTAGACCAAAAGTTTTGCACCTAAAATTTTTCTTTAAAAAAATAAAAAGTTTAAATATTTAATTTTTTTTAGTTATTTAAATTTTAAAAATCATTAATTCAGAAAATATAAGAAAAGATATAAATGATTTAATTTTATCTCATGCTTGATAGGTATCTGACATACTAATCTTAACATAATAAAACATGTTTTCTAATTCACAAAAACTTACTTCTCTCTTCTTTGAATGTATTAGAGTTTCTCTCCTTAGCAGCTTTAGACTTTGTAAGTTTTTCATCTGAGCCACTTTCACTTTTAGAATTTTTAGCAGGGGAGTTGTCATTTGTGTTAACTGATTCAATTTGAGTTGTGTCATTCTCTGCTTGTTTCTCTGGTAAACTTGTTACTTCTGAGCCACTTTCGGCCTTTAAATGAAATGTAAAAATCTTTTTCAGAATACAATATTTTCAGAATATAAAAAAAATGCACTGAATTCATCTTCTGCTGTTGAATTGAATCACTAGTGTCATATTTGTAACCAAGTATATTTTTTTTGCAAATCATTTCTTCCATTTTAGTTTTCATGACAATGGGAGAAAACTTTTGAAGCAGAATTCTCATCAAATAGGAGACCTACTTTTACTTATTTGTTTTTTCTTTCTATAAGAACAAATTTCCCACCCTGGTACTGAAATTTTTTTAAAACTTGTACCAGGCGGTACAAAAAACTCGTTCGTTATGTATTCAGTCAGACTATATCAACGTCACTCGATCAGGAAGCATGAACAGGACCAAGAGGTCTGTGTGTAGTCGCTGAATGAACTCTTTATGTTGTGTCTATTCTATTTATGTGTTTGTTTCTGTTGTGTTGACTTTATATGAGAAAAGAGTCCTTGTAATCACAACTCTTAGTCTTATTTATTACATGAAAAAACTTGGCATAAATAACAAGAATTAATGGCCCTGTGTAAAAGTAACAAAGATATGAAATGAAACAACTCAACAATGACAATTAACAGTAAGAAAATTGAAAAAAACTTTTTAAAAAAAAACTGGTACTAGAATAAAATAAAACTAGAATAAAAAAAAAAGTTTTACATCAGTCTAAAGCTGCAATGATAACAGGATCACAAGTAAAAGGATTCTTCAAATAAATTCCATCAGACAAGTGCGGCTGAAGCACAATATCCATGAGTACACAGAAAGACATCAGGAATAAATAACGTATTCAGCAGACCTGCCTACCAAAAAAAGTCCAAATGCCTAACGCTGATGGTCAAAATGCGTATTTTGGCACCAGAATTAACACGCGATCCACTATTTTGTCATATATATATATATATATATAATATTAGATCTAGATGTCATGATTAGATCTACAATCTAAATCTAGATCAATACGACAATAGAGATGATATCTAGACTAGATCTCTATCTATAGACGACAATAGAGATGATATCTAGACTAGATCTGGATCTATGTCTATATAATGAATATAATCTACTCTAGATCTGGGCTCAAGAGTGTTACTGATGCCATGGATCCGCTACAAATGTAGGTCTACTCTAAACTTTCGTAGGCCTACCTTCATCCTTGATCTATTCTATACTAAGACTAAGAATCTAGTCTAGATCTAGACTAGATGGTAGTAGGTCTAAGATGTTATCGATCTAGATCTAGTCCATCTAAATCATATTACAACTAAATTGGATCTAGATTGTAGAGTAATGTAGAGAATCATGACATAACGTAATGACTAGCTAGACTCTAGCTAGATCTATTCCTGTATAACAAGTTATCTAGATTCTAGATCTAGAATCCAGATCTAGATCTAGACTAGATATCTACAATGTCACTCAATGTGTTTTGAATCGATAGTACTTTGATATTTTTTTCTATACCAATGAATACGGGAATCAGGGATTAATTAATTTCTACTAATGAACTTACAAAAAAAAAAAGTCACAGTGTATCAGCTAACTGACGGTACCAATCTGCCACTACCTCACTCTCGCGTTCTTCATTTCTAGACTAAATCTAATTGCTTTTAAGAACCAATCAATGTATAGATCTGGACACAATGTGTTCCCACACCTTTCCTGATCCCCCCTCCCCAACAGGACGGCTTAGCGTGACCTCTCGTAAGCTAGTCAAGAGAGGAAGAAAAAAAAAGGATACGAAATGCTTAACACGACGGGTTAAATGCGTATTTGCGTACTGACTGTCATTTTTGGGAGATTTTGCATAACGAATACACATTTTGTGTAACGGTAGACAGGTCTGATATTCAGTATAACAATATTTTCAGTATAAAACGACTGTTTAGAAAATGATAAATAAAATTATCTGAAAATAATACAATGTTTCAAGAAAAAAAAATACCTCATCAACCTCCATTTTACTTTCACAAACTTGGCTTTGATGGTGTCCATTTTGTTTCAGTTCATTATCACACTTGATCTCAACAATATTTTGTTTGGACACTTCTGTTTCTTTCCTGACCAGTGGCATAGAACAATTCCCATTTGTATTCACTGAATTATCTCCAGTAGTGTCAACAGAGTTCTGGATCAACTTGCAGACATTGTCTTTTGTTTGTTCTAGAAAGTCTTCAATAATACTTTCCAACTTTTTGTAATAACCTTTCTGTTGATGAAGGTTACTATGTTACTAGGTTACTATGTTGACTGACACATTAATTAAAGTAATTTTTACAACTGGCAAGTCTAAGTAAGTATCTTAACATTAGCTTAACACTTAGTGGATCTGAACTTTGATTTAAATCTGTGATACTAAACAAAATTTAATACCTCTGTGATGTCGCCACCTTCAAATTCTTGTCTGAGATTTTCCACTTCAGATCTAAGTTTTCCAGGCAAAACTTTTTCCAGTATACTGTACTTTTTCTTCCAATAGCCCTAGAGTTGCAATCAAAAACAGGAAAATGTAAATAACAAATAAAATTTTAGAATATGCAGCGCCGCAACAACAAAAAAAATGACTTTCAATAGTTGTTGAATAACTTACATTTCTGATATGAGTGCCCAACTATGTCATGGCACTACATGACTAATGTAAGGTAGGTAAGTTAGACCCTGCTCATAGTATTAGTATTAACCAACCAAACCTCTTTGTTCTCAAATAAATAACCGTTACCTATTTGTACAGTTTGATTATATTGATTTGGCGCGCTTCCAAACCGAGGGTTCCGAGTTTGAATCCTGGTGAATACAGGGATTTTTAGTTTTGGGATCCTATGGTACCTCTAAGTCCACCCAGCTCTAATAGGTACCTGTTGGGAAAAGTAAAGGCGGTTGGTCATTGTACTGGCCACATGACACCCTTGTTCACCGCAGGCCACAGAAACAGATGGCATTTACATTATCTGCCCTATAGACCACAAGGTTGAAAGGAGAACTTTACAGTGGTGTGACAACAAATTTAAGCAACCAGGCAAAAGTTCTTGATTAAATTGAGAAATAACTATAATGATAATTAAAAAAAACAAAAAAAAACAACGTGTATCTGCAACTATTATTGAACTGAAGTATCAAATTTCACAAAAGAAATAATGAGGAAAGGAAGTAATTAATTCTGATAAAAGCTGAAGTCTAAAATCTTGGCTGTAAAATAAACATAGAGCATACTAGCTAAGCTAGTATCCTGCATCTACAAAACAACCAGACGACCTGTTAACTACCTCAACCTACGGTCAATGTTAGTCAACAACCACAAGAGGAGTGGCTCAAACCAATGGGCATCAGAAAACACAGGCAGAGCCATGTACAAAGAAATGACCATGCCAAACAAACTGGACAGTATTAACTTCCTTCCCCACAAAGAGCAATCATCCAACTAAGAAGAGGACACACACCTCTGTTAAATTACCATCTTAACAAAATAAATCCCACACACCTACCCATTTATAGACACTGTGCCCACCCTTATGAAACCATTTACAGCATCCTCTTTGAATGCCCATTCCTAATCCACCTTAGGCAGACCCTACTACCATTTCAGCCCAACATAGCCAACACCCTGTACGGCAGTGCTGAACAACTGAAGAAAACAGCATGCTATTTTTTCCTTGGCACAGTCTGCAAAAGAGCTCACAGCTCAGCAGCAATAAAGCTGGCTAGAAGAAGAAGTAAATCCTGCATACAGGGAGAAAAGGGAGCTACACCACTGTGCCAAGAATTAGAAAAAAAAAAGTTTCAAGTGATGGTGACCAATACAATGTGGTGGCAAAGACCAGCAAGTGAGGAGATTTGTAAGGAAATAAGGGTGGACCGTGTTGCTTTGATGTTGTGCTGAACTTTATCTCATGGGACATCAAAATATTTTAAAAACATTTATAATCCCAGGCCAATCCGGGATTCAAGCCTAAGATCCTCATGAAGTAACCAAGTGTTTTATCATTTGGCCAACATGGCTAATATACATCATTATCATTATTATATAATAATAAAAAAAACACCAAAACCAGTGTACCTTAAGAGTGATATCACCGTCTTGAAACTCATTTTCAATTAATTTCAACCTGCAAAAGATTTTTAAAGTTACATAATTGTGTTTTAAATCTAATAAATATTGATATGACCAAAATAAATATGGCCTCATTCAGCCATAGCATAGCAGCTATATATCTATGGATCGTTTCATAGAAATGAGATGAATGCCTGAGCATTAGCTATGCTATGATTGGAACGATGTCACTCACAGTTCCCCCCTCTCTACACAATCAATCTATATCTATAGATCTAAAGTAATACTGATAGTTTGGAGTCAGTGGCGTCACAGATTCTTCTTATCTTATCTTATATAATACAGATGTTACTTCAAAAAAGAAGATGATTACGTCCTACGCGTCATGCATATCAAGCAATGACTTAAATTCTGCCAAGTCACTGGTTTTCCTGGCTAGCTCAGGCAACCCATTCCATGCTCTAATAGCACTAGGAAAGAAGGAGTATTTGTACAAATTTGTCCTAGCATATGGGACTAGGAATGTGCCTTTATCTTTGTGTCTTTCAGAGTATTTTATTAAATTTTGTTTTTGTATTTGAAGATTATGGTTCAGTGTTTTATGTATAATTGCAACTTTACTTTTAAGTCTTCTGTCCTGAAGGCTTTCTAAATTTAGTGATTTTACTAAAGGTATTACTCTAGTCAAATGTGAATATTCATTTGTTATGAATCTCTTCCTTAGGTTTGCCAGCTCCTGATTTTACTTCAGGGTTGACTCCCAAAGCCTTTCCCATCTTTGGGTATAGCTGCAAGGCAGCTGAGTCTGGAAAAGGTTTGAATTTAGTTTTCCTTCTCCTGTGTGGGTGGACAATAGATTATCTGTTAGATCTAGATAACCCAAGCTTGATACAGATTCTAATCTATTCTATAATCATCTATATTTTTATTTTACACATACCACTCACTTATGTTCTATCAAGAGATCTCTTTTAAAAGATATCAAATGTATCAACAAGAAATCTCATCACACACAGATTCCTTTTACCTCTTAGGTCAAGTTATGTTTAAAGAAGAATTAGTTTTGGGGGGGGGGGGGGGGGGGGGGGGGGGAGAAATCCAGAAGGTGTAAACAATTACAACTAATAAAAGAAATTAATAATTTGATAAAATAACAGTATGGAAAACAGGAAGAGGTATTCGATTAGGGCTTTCAGTGAATGCATTTTTCCCTCTTGGTCTGAAGATGATGATCTTAAGAAATGTGTGAAAGTGGAATTGGTTACAATTTACGGCAGAAAAGTATGTGTGTGTGATGTGAGTCTTTATAATTATAAAGGTCATTCCAATTCAACTAAAAAGTAAATGTCTAAAAGAACATTATAATGTGCAGGGTGAAAGAAAAAACAAAGGGCTTGAAAGGGGGTTCAGAGAGAGAGAGAGCTCAGAGAGAGAAAAGGTAAGGAAAGAGAATGAGACTGGGTCTTTTCATTTAAGTGTAACAGATTAAAAGTTCATTAAACAGTAGACAATAATTCATGGGCTAAAACTAGTAAAAAGTAGATAACTTGAAAAAATGTAGATCTATTCTATATAATAGCCTGGCAGGGAACAAATCAAGAATCAAGGGCTTTGCCTTTAGGCATAATGGTATGCAATACTCTAGTGCAATACATACTAGATATATAGTATCCTGAGTTTAGTCATGATGATACTGATTACTGATAGTATATTGATACTGATTACTGATAGTATATTGATACTAATACTAAGGCATACTGCACTGATGGTGCCAATCAATACTATTTAGTTTATTTAATTCGGACATTTGCTGTTTTTTGTGGTCATTAAAAAATTATTTTATTATGTATTATAAAACTAGAGCGCTGTATAATGTGCTTGTCCATTTTCCAATGGTTCTGACCCAATTTCCTTCCATTTAGCTGTCTTTTTATGTAAGAAAAACGAATTTCAAATTTGTTAGTCAGGTTGTTTTTTCCTATGTTACCCGGATGACTTTACCTCTTCCTAGAGTTAAGACTATAAGACTAATAAGCCCGGATATATTTATTCTGTTTTTGAAGCTAATTTATTTGATTCATAAGCCAAGTTTTCTAATTTCATTAAAAAAAAAATTAATACGGTGTCCGAATTAAATTACGATTTTCTTACCAAAATTTATTTCGGACAGTCAGTTTTGGACATCAATAAAAATGATCTTATATTATATTTGTTCGTTTGTTGTTGTTTTTTTTAATAGAGAATAAATGGGCTAATGTTTGGAGTGAGCTTGGTACATTGAATGAAGTTAAATGCTTAGATCTAGACCTACTAGATAGATATAGATTTATAGAGAGAGAATATAGAGGATTCAGTTAGGCAAGAATGGCTATTGTAACCTGTAGGGGCCTACTACACTACAAGAGATCACCTGTATTAGAAATTTATTAAATTAATAAACAAAAAAAAACACAAACATTCAACACACATCTAATCATGCAAACCTCAAACATTCAACACACATAAAATAAACAAACATAAAATAAGTCTAAAAGTCTGTGCAGAAATCACTATCCTAGTGACCTAATTTTGGTAGAATAAGTTTGTACATATATTTATTTTTTGTGTTCGTATTTATGCATAGTTTGAAAACATCGTAATGATTTCATGTGAGGGGCTATGCCTGGGGATCTTAAAATTTAAATAATGTTAATATAGAATTAAACTCTGAGTTTATTGATGCCTAAATATAGAGACTGTCCGAAATAAATTATGGTGTCAGGAATCAAATAATGTGGGTCAAATGTGTCCGAATTAAATGAACACACGGCCTCTTTGACCTTAAATATAATAACAAATATAGGTTAGGGGAACAAGTATAAGTAGTCATCCTTATTCTCCTTTAACTAAAGAAGATTTTGATACGTCATTTTCTTTTCTATGTCAAACCATTGTAAAATAATGTGCTGTCAAAGTCAAACTTTCAAATTTGGGCCTATAGGTGTCAGAATAGCATAAACTACTCTAGATCTATTATCTAGATCTAGAAATAATTTAGTCTTAGATGATATTCGAAATTCTAGATCTAGACCTAGATCTAGTAGCGTCACAGGCCACTGTGAAATTCTACTAAGACTCAGTGAGACTAACTTAAGAAAGAAGGAGTAAGAGTCAGGACTAAGACTAAGTAACGGTTTTACTGTTTCACACTTAGACTTAAGTTGACTTAACGTTATTTTAATATAGATGATTAGAATAAATTAAATCTCATCTAGATTCTAAATCTAATAAATTAAATAAAAATAATATTTACTAACCTATTAGTGCACTCTTCATCGAGATCTAATTTTGATGTGCAAGAATCGGCATCATCTATGGAAGATGGCATGTTAATTTTATGTTCAGATCTAGACTAGTTTAGCACTAGAGACTAGATCTAGAGTCTAGAACTACTAGATTAGAAATAGAAACTTATAAGTCTAGTCAACAAATCTTCCCGCGAATAATACGGAAGTTACCTTTAACCTTAATAAAGCTAGTAAAAATCACTGAACTAAATTTTATATTCACCACTACTGTAATAAATATTTTGTAGATTTTTAGGGGCCCCCGTTTAGATCTCGTAAACTAGAAAAGATAGTAAAAATCCGACATCATAATATTTTAGTCCATTTAGTTCTGATGCAACGTTTACTTTGTTCTTTTCTAAAAGCGAAAAATCTAATTTTTTAAATCACTTATGCAAGCAGTTTAAAAAAAAAAAATAAAAAATACACCACTTGTACAACTATTCACTATTAATAGTAACAAACACTGGAGAGCTCTTTAGTAGGGGAGGTGACTATTTGCCATATGTTTAACACATTTATGCAAACGTTTTTTGATGTTTTTGTCCAAAAAATTATTTTTTACATTTGTATTCTTAAGTTAAGTAAATTCTGTCAGATTAATTACTTTATTTACACGAAAAAAAATGTTTACTTTTTTAAAAAGAAAAAAAATTATGTAGTATGCATATTAGTTAGACATAATTTAAAACAACAATTAATAAGTAATTTTTCATATTATCGCGTGAACTATAACCTTACATATGATTACTATAATCTTTCTGAAAATATTGATAACTGCCTTTTTACCTGCCTGGGTGGACTACTTCGAGGACCGATTTGTAGTTTGTGTTCCATACAAACTGTCTTTGTAACCTTGTTTGGATTCGTGGAGAAAGTGTGCTAATCGGCGCCTGCATCCCCCATACTGGATTCCTAGTAGCCAAATTTTAGCCATTTTTTTTGGCACTACCTGATCACTTAAAATCTAAGTAGAAGCTGCTCTCTCTCTCTCTCTTTCTCTCTCTGTCTCTGTCTCTCTCTGTCTCTCTCTCTATCTCTCTCTGTCTCTCTCTGTCTCTCTCTCTGTCTCTCTCTCTCTCTCTGTCTCTGTCTCTCTGTCTCTGTGTCTCTCTCTGTCTGTCTCTCTCTCTCTGTCTCTCTCTCTCTGTCTCTCTCTCTCTGTCTCTCTTCTGTCTCTCTCTCTGTCTCTCTCTCTGTCTCTCTCTCTGTCTCTCTCTCTGTCTCTCTCTCCCTGTCCTCTGTCTCTCTCTGTCTGTCTCTCTCTCTGTTTCTCTCTGTCTCTCTCTCTGTCTCTCTCTCTGTCTCTCTCTCTGTCTCTCTCTCTGTCTCTCTCTCTGTCTCTCTCTCTGTCTCTCTCTCTGTCTCTCTGTCTCTCTCTCTGTCTCTCTCTCTGTCTCTCTCTCTCTGTCTCTCTCTGTCTCTCTCTCTATCTCTCTTTGTCTCTCTCTCTGTCTCTCTCTCTCTGTCTCTCTCTCTGTCTCTCTCTCTGTCTCTCTCTCTCTCTGTCTCTCTCTCTGTCTCTCTTTGTCTCTCTCTCTGTCTCTCTCTCTGTCTCTCTCTCTGTCTCTCTCTCTCTGTCTCTCTCTGTCTCTCTCTCTGTCTCTCTCTCTGTCTCTCTCTCTGTCTCTCTCTCCCTGTCTCTGTCTCTCTCTGTCTGTCTCTCTCTCTGTTTCTCTCTCTGTCTCTCTCTCTGTCTCTCTCTCTGTCTCTCCTCTCTGTCTCTCTCTCTGTCTCTCTCTCTGTCTCTCTCTCTGTCTCTCTCTCTGTCTCTCTGTCTCTCTCTCTGTCTCTCTCTCTGTCTCTCTCTCTCTGTCTCTCTCTGTCTCTCTCTCTATCTCTCTTTGTCTCTCTCTCTGTCTCTCTCTCTCTGTCTCTCTCTCTGTCTCTCTCTCTGTCTCTCTCTGTCTCTCTCTCTGTCTCTCTCTCTCTGTCTCTCTCTGTCTCTCTCTCTGTCTCTCTCTCCCTGTCTCTCTCTCTGTCTCTCTCTCTGTCTCTCTCTCTGTCTCTCTCTCTGTCTCTCTCTCTGTCTCTCTCTCTGTCTCTCTGTCTCTCTCTCTGTCTCTCTCTGTCTCTCTCTCTCTGTCTCTCTCTGTCTCTCTCTCTATCTCTCTTTGTCTCTCTCTCTGTCTCTCTCTCTCTGTCTCTCTCTCTCTCTGTCTCTCTCTGTCTCTCTCTCTGTCTCTCTCTCTGTCTCTCTCTCTGTCTCTCTTTGTCTCTCTCTCTGTCTCTCTCTCTGTCTCTCTCTCTGTCTCTCTCTCTGTCTCTCTGTCTCTCTGTTTCTCTCTCTGTCTCTCTCTCTGTCTCTCTCTCTGTCTCTCTCTCTGTCTCTCTCTCTGTCTCTCTCTCTGTCTCTCTCTCTGTCTCTCTGTCTCTCTCTCTGTCTCTCTCTCTGTCTCTCTCTCTGTCTCTCTCTCTGTCTCTCTCTCTATCTCTCTTTGTCTCTCTCTCTGTCTCTCTCTCTCTGTCTCTCTCTCTCTCTGTCTCTCTCTCTGTCTCTCTCTCTGTCTCTCTTTGTCTCTCTCTCTGTCTCTCTCTCTGTCTCTCTCTCTGTCTCTCTGTCTCTCTCTCTGTCTCTCTCTCTGTGTCTCTCTCTATCTCTCTGTCTCTCTCTCCCTGTCTCTGTCTCTCTCTGTCTGTCTCTCTCTCTGTTTCTCTCTCTCTGTCTCTCTCTCTGTTTCTCTCTCTCTGTCTCTCTCTCTGTCTCTCTCTCTGTCTCTCTCTCTGTCTCTCTTTGTCTCTCTCTCTGTCTCTCTCTCTGTCTCTCTCTCTGTCTCTCTCTCTCTGTCTCTCTCTGTCTCTCTGTCTCTGTGTCTCTCTCTGTCTGTCTCTCTCTCTCTGTCTCTCTCTCTCTGTCTCTCTCTCTGTCTCTCTCTCTGTCTCTCTCTCTGTCTCTCTCTCTGTCTCTCTCTCTGTCTCTCTCTCTGTCTCTCTCTCTGTCTCTCTCTCTGTCTCTCTCTCTGTCTCTCTCTGTCTCTCTCTCTGTCTCTCTCTGTCTCTCTCTCTATCTCTCTTTGTCTCTCTCTCTGTCTCTCTCTCTGTCTCTCTCTCTCTCTGTCTCTCTCTGTCTCTCTTTGTCTCTCTCTCTGTCTCTCTCTCTGTCTCTCTCTCTCTCTGTCTCTCTCTGTCTCTCTTTGTCTCTCTCTCTGTCTCTCTCTCTGTCTCTCTCTCTGTCTCTCTCTCTGTCTCTCTCTCTGTCTCTCTCTCTGTCTCTCTTTGTCTCTCTCTCTGTCTCTCTCTCTGTCTCTCTCTCTGTCTCTCTCTCCGGATCGGGGGGGGGGGGGCGGTAGAAGCGATCGCCCCCTCCCCCACTCGGCCGACTCGGTCGGATGAATTTTAGAATAGAATTCACACAATTTGTATACGAATTTATTACCTTTGTTGATAATATATGCTAATTATTTATATTTCAACCTATTTTTTAGATTTTTTCGCCCCCCCCCTCAGGAATTTTGGCCGATTTGATGGGGTCGGGAGGGGGCGATAGCATCCATCCCGCCCCCCATAAACTTTTGAGTGGAGGGGGGCGGTCCAATAAATTAGTAGAAATCACAACTTGCTAACAGAATCAATGAAATATCTCTAGGATTCAAACGTGTTATTGGTGTTTTAACTGATCTTTATATTATGTCGTTCTCCTGTTTTCTGATTGGGGGGGGGGGGGGGGGCGAATACATCTACTGTCATTCCCACCTAAACCCTTTGAGTGGGGGGGGGGCGGTCCTACTTTTATGGGGAAATCAAAGTTTGTGAACAAGATTAGTTGAATATCCATATAATATAAGCTACGTATTGATATGTGAACCCATTTGTATATTATGTCGCACACACTCTAATCTAAAATTTTATCATTAGTAAATATAAAATGAAAAAGGGTTGTACCAGGTGGGAGGGGCGATACTTGCAATCGCCTTCCGCCCATCGGACAAACCAATACTTTTTCTTTTTGAATTATAGTTAAGAAATTACAAAATTATAAGAAAAATCTGTCACTAATATACTTTATACGGTATGTTGCTATAAATTAAATTCTTATATCGAGTCGCACAACTCCTATTCTTTAATGCCAAATGCAATCATTAACAGAAATTATAAAAAGGAGCGAGGATTAATCGTTTTCATTCTCCCTTTTCCAGACGAAAACATGATGTTTTAAAACAAAATAGTCAAATATGGCGACAGAGTGTATGTATTTTCATATAAATTTATCATAATTTTTTAAAGAAACACTTTGAATTGGAAAATTTAGAATTCATACGAAATTGTTCAGAATAACAGTAACGATTGAGATGAGTTTTGAACCCAAATATTCTTTTCCTAGTCGCCTTTTTCCAACCTTTACTCAATCTGCTATTTTTTTTTAGTTAAATAAATTTGGGACTATAGCTCATAATTTATGCTTCAATCCTAAAAATGCAAACAAAGTAGAGTCTAATTGGTCCACTTAATTTCTCCTCCCACTTCCGAAATTTTTCGTTAGAGCTTTGAATTATAGTTCTGTAACAAAACAAAGTTACAAACATGCTTATTGAACAAAATGTATCACTTACAAATGAGCTTTTCTAAAAAAAAATATTATTCTTCTAATTTTTTTTTTCGTCGGCGATCTTCAAAGCCTAAATCTAAATATGTGGGGTATCTTCAAATCGTTTAGTTTGCAATGTAGTAAGGGCCTTTCTAATTCATATTAGAATATTTTTTCAAGTAAAACATTATTGAAAAGGTCATTTTTTAATAGGATTAATAATGAACTGTAGATGTCAGGAGAATGCGTTTCAGCAGTGAAAAATGCAAGAAAACGCTTTTGCGCGTCGGGGCCTTGCCCCGAACCCCACTGATTAATAGTTAGCTGTAAATGTCAGGAGACTGCGTTTCAGCAGTGAAAAGTGCAAAAAACGCATTTGGCGTTGGTGCCTTGCCCCGAACACCACTGATAAATAAGAACTGTAGATGACAGGAGAATGCGTTTCAGCAGTGAAAAATGCAAGAAAACGCTTTTGGCGTCGGGGCCTTGCCCCGAACCCCACTGATTAATAATTAGCTGTAAATGTCAGGAGACTGAGTTTCAGCAGTGAAAAATGCAAGAAAACGCATTTAGCGTCGGGCCTTGCCCCGAATCCCACTGATAAATAATGAGCTGTAAATGTCAGGAGAATGCGTTTCTACAGTGAAGAATGCAAAAAAAAAACGATTATGGCGTCGGGGCTTCGCCTCGAACCCCACTAAGGAGCCTTAAAGCTCTCCCCCAGATCCCCAAACTATCAAGAGCAAGGGCTCAACATGTCTGGATTTTTTTCTTCGCTGAAAGTTGAGAAACACTGCTTTTGTTTATTTGTCATATATATATATATATTTATGCTGTACTCACGTTTATGCATAGGGTTAGGGTTTACTGGGCGTTAGGGTTAGGGTTTGGGAAAAAATCGCCCTCCCCCGAAGTTCTGGATCCGCTAGTGCCTCTTGGTAAAGAGAGCAGTTTTGGAGGACGTGGTCGGCATTTTCTGGTGATACTCCACATGGGCAGATTTCATTGGTTCCAATTTTGAGCTTCCGGTACATGTGTTGTTGCATTATGTTGTGTCCGGTCCTGAGTCGAAAGATTAGACGTTGGTCTTGTCGGGATAGCTTATAGTAAGCGGCATCTTTCTTGTGATTTGGATGGGAGCTCGTCCATTTCTCATTTATTTTATCTACAATTAATTTCTTCATTTCATCTGGATAGAGTGCAGAGTTTATTTGTGAGCTAGTTCTCCCACTCATAGCGAGTATGTCATCTTCTCATTTCCTGCTAGTTGTATATGAGCTTAGAGATAAGTGATAAGTTAATGTTGTAGTAGACTAGCCTAGGCTTATCAGGAATTGATGGCTGACCATGTAGGCCTACATGCACCCCTCTGAATTCTGAGCCTAATTTTACCTTGTTTTTTTTTTAACATGTAATGCTTCCAATGAAATAAAGTGAACGAGGATGATCTATGATTGTTATAAACTAGAATAGAGGCCAATCTGTAGTGCATGTCCGACCATGTGCGCTTAATTATAGGCTTGCAATTCAAATTCTATAGCACGTTAGTCGTGACGATTTGTTTTCATTAGCACATAATTCTAGTTTTCATTATATTTAGCAAACGCCTAGAAAATACTAAAAAAGTTTTTGATATTTTTATTTTTTTTGGTCTTGGAGGACTAATCCTTGCCAGCTGTCTTTCGATTTGATATATGTGAACGTTTTGTGTAGAGAGTTGTCATCTTGGTAAATGTTTTTACGTCTTGCAGAGTTGCGATCAGTGTAAGCGCTCAATAAAACAGCAGGTTAACACGTCCGCCAGTTTACGATAGAAGAGATATAAGAAAGCTCTTCATATGCCGTAGTCTGAGTCAAAACGTTGATTTGTATCTTTTATCTCTCTAAGAACTGGGTTTCCTTTTATCTCTTAGGTGCTCACTAAGACACTCTCTCAAAGATGCACAAGATCTTGTTCTCTCTCCAATAGTTTCACATCTCTCTCAAAGTTACCTTTATACAATTGATGAGTCTCAATAAGTGACTTGCCCGAATTTTTTATTCTTCAAATTTCATTGAATATTGTTGAGAAGTTTGTGCAGCTGAAAAACTAAAATCACTTTCAAGTATGTCAGGTGATGATGATGTTAATATGGGCAGCACTGCTTGTCACATTTCTTTAGGAGTAACACACTTTTCTACATGATAGTTCTCTCGTGCATTCCCTAGCTGTGTGTTACATTGAGATTATTTTTTTAATGAAAACCTACTGATGAATTAGCCAGTCAAGCACAACTTTGGCTCTTATACATATTTAATTTTTAATTCTATATGGCCATTGCTGTGGTTGCTTTATTTTATAAAGCGATGTTGGCAAACTAAATACAATCAACTCAATGACAAAACTTTAAAAGAGTTTAATGACCAAAAAAAAAAGTGTATAGAAAGTATAGAGAAAGTTAAATAAGCTTAGCACATAAATCATGGACGGCAGTAAGGATGAACATTTTGTTGGCAGGCAGTAATGAGAAATAAAATAGATTGGGTTCCAATAGTTTTGATTAATTCAACTCAGACAACAATTAAAATGCCTTCATATATCAGTATATAGAATAAAATAACAATATAATAACTGTAGATGCATCACAAATAAATGTTTACATTTAAAAAGAACAGAATATTTGACATTTGATCAAGAAATTCAAATCTTTGACAAAGAAATGTTATTGTAACATGGAACATAAGTCTGCTAACTTAATTCTACTGCTTCTAGCAAACAGCCAATATAAAATAGTGTCATAGGAAAAATTAATATATTTTTATTTTGATTGATGACTCGTAATGAAAAGATTAGCTAGAAATTATTTTAACAAGTGTTTTAAGCAGTAAACCAATTGATCATATCAAGTTTTTGTAAATAATATTGATCCAAACAAGATTTTGTTCAATAATAATAATTTATAGAATGCAAAAACAAATTTTTACTGAATATAATCACAATGATGAATTACTATGTTATGTTAATTTAGTTAAATATAACTATTTAAAACTTTTTTCTTTTCAGTCAAGCATACTATGCAAATATTAACAATTTAAAATGAAAATATTTTTATAAAACAAATTAAGTTGTTTTTTTTCAATGAGTATGCACCTAATAATAAAATAAAATAAAATCATTAGAAGTTACCACATTATGTTAGTTTTTTCAAACTACTGAACAGGTTTAATTCTGTTGTGTAGACTGACATGTCATTTAATCCTGTACATTTTAATCTCTATACAATCTGTTCTTACATGCACAAGAGGTCTAAGTCAACTTGTTGTGTAAAAGAAGTCTGTCAAACAGTTGTGCATACTGAGGTAAATTCAAACAAGTTGTGCACATTCAATATTATGTCGAAAAATAAAACAATTAGAAATGCTGTACACATAAAAAAAAAAAGTTAATCACAAAAAAAGTCTATGTAAAAAAAAAAATATTCAAATATTGCATACCATTTTTTTAAAAGATAATTTCAGTCATTGCCGTAATATCAAGTCATTTGTATAAGATATCAAAGGTTTTAAATTCAGCACAATGCGAGAGAGAGAGAGAGAAAAAGAAAATGATAGGTAGGAAATAATATAAAATAATGAAAACATTGGCAAGACCAGATACAGAGCAACAAAAACAATGAACAAATAAAATGAATGCTGATTCTACTAATAAATGATGCATATGAATCATAACATCCCGGTACTTAAAAACTATTTGTTAACATATAAAAGAGCAAGTTGATCAACAAATTAACTGCTCTGAGTAAAAGAAATCAAAACATTAAAAAGTAAACTGAGTTGGTGGATTTAATTTTGGATAACAAAACAAGTCTCCAAGACTGGTACTTGATATGACGGGATTTCAAAGAAACAAATATTTCATTGGTAGTACAGTAAATAAGACAATTACTGAACAATGACTTAATTAACACATAGAGCAAATTATACAGAACTTATCTACATCTAAATCGTTGCTGTTAAAATAAAGTCAATTTCTCACAAGCTACACTACAACCAGTCTTAAAATAGAATTAAAACATTTCTGCCATTGTAGAAGATGAAAAGGATACTGAAGTAGGTCTGGCAAAAAAAAAACAACAGCTGCAACAAACTTGTTCAAACAATGATGAAGCAGCTACTCACCAAGAGCAACAAGAACACAAAAGTTGAAAAACCCGACCTATAAATTATGCCTGAAATAAAATTTAAGTACAAAATAGAAAATAGAATGCTGGGAAACGAAAGTACAATTTTCAAGTGCCACAACATTGTTGTTCGTTTATTGTGTGGCCTCAAAAAATGTGTGTATATCTTGACTGAAAGAACCATTTTAAAAGCAAGAAAAGTCTTCTATAACTAATTCAAGTATAATATCTGGAATAAAACATTTGAATTTTTAAAGATGCTGACTATACATGGTTATTTTTTTTTTTTTGGGTTACATAAATCAATTTAATATTCATACATCGATATTTGATAATACACAAAAAAAGGTTTGCATTTTGGGAAAGGTCAATAGGCATGCAAGAAATAAAGTTAAGAGATTCATATGCATCAAAAAATGAAGAGCTACTTCAAAGCATTATGCTGACTGAAAAAGAACACAAATCCAAAGCAGAATTTAATTAACATGGGAGATCTCTAGGAAGACATTTGAAACAGCAAGCCATGGCTCAATAACATTGTTCAAGGAACATTAGCATTATTCATCACATTTTATATCACAATTAGATGTCATTTCAATGTTCCAGCTTCAGAACTTTAACAAATATGTGAACAATAAATATAAGTATTATTTCTGCTCACAACATATGTCTAATATTTCAAATTTTTTGTAAATAAAACTGATTTTGGAAGAGTTTGATGTGACTACTATTAATATGAACACTTTCAATGCAAAACAAACAAAAAAATCACTATTAAAACCTAACAATAAATATATTTGATTTGTGTGGAATTTTAATTTAAAGTTCTTCTCTGAATGTAGGCACTTCAAGTTTAAGCTGAGCCTCCATCTTGCTCAGATCATCTTCCTGGACATCCTGCTGCTCCTCTCCTACTGGCCTGGCTGTCTTCTGGTCTGGCTCCTTGTCTATGACTACTGAGTCTTCTGTGTCTGAAAAGTAGTTAGGTTCCCCAGTATAATGGGTTGGATAGACCAGAAAAGGCTCAGCAGACAAACCAATCAAATCTCTTGGTGAGAACTGGAGCTTCCAGCCATCTCTGTGGTGATAAGAACAAAGTCAAGGATAATAAACATTATGGTAGCATCATATCTATCGGAAACACAATTTGCATTATGGTAGCATCATATCTATCGGAAACACAATTTGCATTAGGGTAGAAGCATATCTATTGGAAACACTATTTGCAGGTTGGTTAGGGTTAGGTCAGTCTGCAGCTTCTGGTAGTTGGCACATACTAAACAAGAGCCAATGGCTCTGAAGCAGAAAAATATAAAGGCAGTAAAAAGCAGAATTTTATAAACCATGTAAACTGATAAAAAAAAAACAAAAAAAAAACAACAACTGTTGAATAAGAGATTACTAATCCATCTACAAAAACAATGCTAAATTAATTGATATTATAATTATAAAAGATTTTTGACGAGTAAAATACCCTCTCAGTTTCACGTACTCTGGGTGCCGATCAAACATGATAGGTAAGAACTCATCCACAGGCACCATTTTGGATAAAGGATTCTGGTTAAGCAACTTGACTGCACCGTGATGAGATAGAATGTAGCTGACTGTCCAGTATGAATAGTGAGGCCAGGCCAGTCTGTCACTTCCTTCAACCATGCTTTCTAGGTCACGACGAAGTCTCTTTCTTCCAAGATACCTTCAAGGAACATATGATCATCTCAATAACATTAATGAGAATGCAATGTGATTAAAGTTAAGCACTTGGTTTCTGATAAAAAGTGTCTTGAGTTGGAATCTCTGGGAAGGACTCGATTCTGTTTTAATGGGTAACTCACAATTTTTGGGAGGAATGTATGAGCAGTTGGTCAGTGTGCTGGGTCAAGTAAAACTATGTTTTTAAGGAAAAATTATTTTTTTTTTGTGAGTAGCAACATTGAAAGCTTTTAAAGTATTTTCCCCTTTTCGTTTGACTGGGCAGTAAGACAAACTAGGGTCAAACATAATAAGAGGCTGAAAGAAGAATGCAAGCCTTTGAAATTAAACGCTACAGATACCTGCAAAAGAAGTCAACACTCTGGCTGGCAAAAAGGAGGAAATCCTCAATATTGTGAAGAGACCAAAGCTGAACTGGTTTGGTCATATGGTAAGACATGACTCAACCTACAAAGTACAGTAGAGGGAGCACAAAGAAAGGGTTGTCCAAAGAAAATTTAATCACTCTTTTGAGTTTCTCATGGAACATAGTGCCTCTACAAAAACACGCCACTCTACACGGTCTCTTGCTAGTTATTTTATGGTTTCCCAGCTCTTCCTGGTCTTCTCTGCTTCTTCAAGTACACTGCGTCGCCATGTTCTTTTTGGTCTTCCTCTGCGTCTTGTTCCCTGGGGGTTCCACTCTAAGGCCTGCCTAGCTCTGTTGCTGGTATCTAAGGGTGTGACCAATCTATCTACCTTTCTATATTTCAACCTACAAGGTACAGTAGAGGGAGCACAAAGAAAGGGTTGTCCAAAGAAAAGTTGGCTGGACGTAAAAGAATGGACCAGCCTCTCTCTGGTTATCCTATTAAGAACAGCTGCTGACTGCAAAAAGTGGAGGGATTCAGTAACGCAAATTGTCACAGCACTGCTACGAAGAAAGTTAAGGGACAGGTAATTATGAAGACAAAGATGAATATCTTATTATATAACCAAGACTCAGTTACAGACATTTTATTTGTTCAATATTATCCAACTATTTTTTTTTAACAAGGACTAATGCATCACATAACATTGTACACATTATTTTATCTTATCTTATATAAAATACAAACTTGGCTTCAAAAAAGAAGATGGATTACATCATATGCGAATCCCTAGGTCAATCTAGTCATGCATGTTAATCAATGAATTAAACTCTGCCAAGTTATTAGTTTTCCTTGGCTGACTCAGGCAACCCATTCCATCCTCTAATAGCACTAGCTATCCTGAAGATTCTCTGAATTTAATGATTTTACTAGAGGTGTTGCTTTAATTAAATGTGTATATTCGTTTGTTATGAATCTCACTGCTTTATTTGCATCTGTTCTAATTTCTTAATCTTTTCTTGAGTTGATGGGGTCCCAAACAGAGAATGTATATTCTATTATTGGCTTAAGCAAGGTTTAAATAACATTTTAGTTTTATGATATTATTCGATTTGTAGCAATAAACTGTAATGATTTATTTTGATTGTTAAATAATTTCATCCATGATAGTTTTTCATTTATTATAACACCTGTGTATTTTGAGTTTTTAGTCTGTGCAACTGGTTTACCATGAATAAGATAAGTGTTATATAATATCACACTATTTTCATATTTTAGCAATTAATGTCAAGCTATGTTTAAAATAGACAAAGTAAAAAACAATATTTAGTTCATTAGTTAAACAGCTCACAATGTTGAGATGAATTATTCCCTATCCTATGCCTAACTTAACTGTCTATAATTACTTACACAAGATCCCAAACTTTAAATGTACTTTCAAGTTCATACATCATGTTGGCTAACTTGGTTCTGAAGTATGCTTCAAATCTCACATCATCCTCAAATATCAGAATTTTCTGGTAGTTCTTGGCAACTGCCTAAAAAAGCAAATCAGTTTTTGCATAGGCCACAAGCCCTTTGATAACTTCTGAGTATGACTACATCAATATTATCCATACCTCAAAGCATCTAAATAGACATGGTTGAACATAAACATACCTAAATTAGTGACTACAAAAAGATAAATAAAAAAATGCCTCACCTCTTTCCAGATAAAGTAATGACTCAAAAAACATCCTATTTCTCCCATAGTCATGGCTCTATAGTATAAAAGAAAAAATCCTACAATAAACTTCATGAAAATCATATTCCAAACATTATGCTAATGAGCGAAATTCTACAGGGCAAAAAAAGTGACGTAGGGTAAAGTAATTTTTAGAGGCTGTTATCATTTAATTATGATCAAATAGAAACAATATAGTGTAGCAAATTTTCTTACATTAGTCTTAGGGATGACTAGAATAATTGTAATTACTAAACAGAGTAGAGCTTGTTCACTGAACAATTCATTTTTCTACTACTGTCAACTACATGTATAATCATCTACTACTGTCAATCAAAACAATTAATTAAAATATGGAAATAAAAATAATAAAATTTGGCTAGAGACAAATGGTTTATGGAATAAGTTTCATAAGAATTGGCGTTTTGCTTATATGCAATTAGCATATGTTCAACTAAATTGCATAAGTAGGCTACATAAACACATATTAATCTAAGAATGAAATAAACAGCTAAATTTAATCTAGGTAATAGAAAAAAAAATGTTTTAATTGTGTACTCAATACAGAGTCAAGGTTAATACAATACTGTCACTCAACATCACCACCTTCATCAAAAACATATTGCATGTGAAGACAGAAGTTATACAAACTAGCATTTTAGTATTTTTAACTAATAAATTTATGCACTTCTACAGTCTCAGTATTAAGCATAATTATACAATTTAATTCTTAGTTGGTTTTTTTTTTTTAAAGTAGCTAGGCAAAAAATAAAAAAAAATCATGTGCTCCCTATTTGAAAACAAAAAAATAGTCCCAGCACTGTTATAAGCTCACTGCAATGATTAAACAGAAACCATGTCCATTGAATGAGCTAACATTGTACACATGTCTAGCATGTTGTGAACACATTCTCACAGTCAGTTACCAGCACATCTAATAAACAGAAAGAAGGACGACTGTTAGGATTCGGTGGTGGACTGTGTTTGAACTTGGTTCCATTAAGAAAACAGTCCAGAGTGCTTATCACAATTCCAGGCAGATATCTAGATCCAACTTTTTGAATGGTTTTCTAGCTTTCTGTCCCTAGGTTAATAAATGTAAAACAACTAACCTCCCATGATAAGGATCAGCAAAACCAGGTAACATCTGTACACCTAATTTATTTAAGTATGTGTCATTCAGTTCTCTGCAAACAGAAAAATATTTAAATTGAAATGCAATTATAATAATATAATTATATTTTGCAGAGTTTTCACTGACCCCTGAAGTAAATTTCTATCAAAATTGGAAGTCCCTTTTGATAATAAGGCCTGCACTGACCTATGTTGTGCACATTTAACAAGGATCTTGACTGCACCAAATGCAGCAACATGAACTATGCAAATAAATGACAGTTTAGAATGCAAGTCACATGACTAGGCAGATATCTAGATTCTTCAAATGTACAACTACAATACATCAAAAGTAAGTTAAAAAAATGTATTGTTCCTATAAACTAAATACACTGAAGTTTATATTCTATTTCAATACTGATGCTTACTTGCCATCCACAGCATCTATGACCTTGGCCTCAATGCCCAAATAGTCAAAAGCTTTTAACATTCTAAATCGTCGAGCAGGACGTCTTTTTAAATTAATCATGTAGATCTGAGTCAAACATAGAAACAGTTGTTTTTTTTAAAACCAATATGAGATGCACTTTATTATTACAATATTGTTACCACTCTACTATTAAAACAAAGTTAGATACATGGCTGCAATAATTATTATTAAATCATTTCAAGAATAAAAGTTACAATTGTATTAAAGATGTTTATAAAAGTCTTCAATTAACAATTAGGGAAAGTAAAGAAGAGGCTGTTCCAGGCAGTGTGTTGAACCACTGGGCCTTACATTCCACAAGTAACACTGAGGACAAATGACAACATTATGGCAGGAGTGAATTAAATGCTGGTAATTCAAAGCACATACCTGATCAAAACCTAGTTTATCTTTTGGTCTTTCAGGAATGTAGACATGAGGTGAGCTGTACAGTGGTGGAACTTCTTCAACTGAATCAAATCACAATACATAGTTGAATTTTACATAGAAATATTTGCAGTCATTGAACTTCTTAAATAAAGGTCTGAAGTAGTCAGTTTCAAAAACATATAAGGTGAAACAACATTAGTGGAAACATGAATGAGTTTTCATTGCTAGATTTAAAACAAAACAAAACTGTAACCAGCACAGATCATGATAATAAAAAAAAAAAAAAATATTAACAGACAATGTTAAACATAATTTTATAAAGTATGTCTGTGGACATTTTTTAATTGTTTTAAAATACCACTACTTAAGAAAAATTTCCCTATTTTTTTTCAAGCTTATTAAATTAAAATTGTTTGGAACTAAAGAATTATTTTTAGAGACTACTGGTTCGTAACAAAGTTACCAAAGACATACCCATGGCTTCCAATTTAACATAATCGAATTGTGCACTCTCGTCTGCTAGAGTGAACCTTTTGTCCAGGGGCATCATTACTTTACCAAAATATTCTGTATTGAGTATATGCATAGTCTCCCCTGAAAGAAAAGAAAAAAGTCTGTCATAATGGATATTTAATGTCACAGGATTTAAAACATAATATGTAAACATTTCACTAAAATAGTACATGGAAGATATAGATGTCAAGGTAATTCTTTGTTACACTCTCAAGTAAGTCTAGTTGAAATGCTGTATATAGATAAATGTAGTCATATATTTTTACTCTTTTTACAGTTGATTAATATTATTTACCAATGTAAATAAAACTAAAAAAAACCCACTCTAATCATCTTTTATTTATAATTGGTAGCTTAAAGTAATGTAGCAACACCAACATAGCCATCTATACCAAAGTAAGGTCCCAATGCGTATTGCAGATGCATTTGAGTTGTTTAATCATTCATTCAGCTAATCTAAGTTTGACAAAGAGAAAGTTGCTGTGATTATCTAACAGAACATATGTAAACCCAAGTTTGAGCCACAGGCACAATGATCAAATAGGTGTCTATCTGAGCTTTGATGGACATAAAGACGTCCCATATTAAAATACTAGCTTGAAACACAGGGTTTGAAAGTAAAATGTATTTACCACTCAATGGGTCTTTACATAGATTTTATTAAAAAAAGAAGAAAAAAATATATAAATGAAACAAGTCAGACTGACCTAAAAGTTTAACATTGTTGGCAAATATGATAATGTCATCTTTAGGTCCAGTATAGTCTGACAACTGACTGTAAGACAAGAGAGGGGACAGCCGATGGTTCAGATCCACTAAGAAAGCTGAGTGCACCATAGGCACAGAGAATATACCTTTGATTTCACGCTCAACAATGGGGAGGTAAAAACTTGTTCTGATGTAGTAGCCCTGCAAAAACATTGAACATTAAGGGGGGTGTCAATTTTTTTTTCTTTCTGCTAGGTCCAAGGTATTTTATGTTATAACCATAAATGCTGAAAGATGCATGGCACATGAAATTTATGCACATTTATCTTTCGATGATATATTCTTACATTGACCAATAGGTATGTATGTTCTTTGCTTTAAAAAAATGCAATAAAGTCATTTGTAAGCCTAAATGTGTAGGGGTTCAAGTAGAGGGCTGAGTGAAAACCTGCAAGCTGCTTTGACCTTTGATTAACAAATTAAATGTTTCGATTGTACTCTGTTGTAGAATGATTTTTAGATTTGGGAGGAAAGAGAAAGAAAGTGACACAAATTAAGATTGGGGAATTACTTAAATAACTACTAATAAGCATAGTAATAATTAGTACATATAATTTATGTACAAATAAATATTCACAAATTATGTAACCCTTTGTACTATATTAGTCTAACAGTAACACCTCAGCTTTAAAAAAAAAAAAAAAAAGAAGAGAGAATTATGGTATATTATAAAACAGGATGACACAATAATAAAATGAAATGGTAAGAGAACTCTAATGCATGCATACATAACTTGAAGTAAAATTTACCTTATCTGACATGCCTCCCCAAAAATTGGAATAATAACCAGACACTGAAGAATTGAGCATGGGAGCAACAATAAATCTGTCAATAGAGACAAAGTACAAATGATACTGCTGAAAATAGACTAAAGTCAATTGAAAGTAATATTTCAAAATATTTAATAACGTTTAACAATTTTGGTGCCTGGCAGGGCAGACTGGTTACATGGGCATTTGATCAAATGGGCTGATGTCGAAAGGGTTGTTAGGAATTGCAGTAAGACCCTTAATGCATTAAAGATTTTTAGAATATTCTCTTTAAAAATGGCCGTGATTGGCCCTTGCATTACCATTTATAAACTTTTACAGACTTTACAGTACAATAGTAGCTAGCACATTTTCCATAATACCGTACATACTATGCATATTTTCAAAATTTTCATATAATGAGGACAGGTACTTATCATTATCATACAAGGTCTATCCACCAGTAACTAAAGGTCCTTAATAGGAAGATCATATAAGGTCTATACCCCAGTAACTCAAGTGATTCTTCTAGCAATTAGGGTTAAGAACTTAATTTGCAATATGTTTAATGTTATTATGTTGGCATAGGATTGGTTGGGGGGGGGGGGGGGTCTCATTGAAGTCTCCTTTTTGAAAGAAACTAAGGTGACTCACTTGTTTTGTTCTATCAGCAACTGGAGAGTTCTTTCATTTTCTAAGGTCACATCAGCATCAATCATCTGGTGGAGTAGAACAGAGGAATGCATCAAGCTAACATTTCCTGTAATTCTCTAAATTAAGTCTAACCCTAACCCTAAGGTTATATATACAATGGTTTTATTCATTAATGAAGAACCAACTTACAAATAAATAATCAGCCCATATATTTCTGGCATAATTCAAGGCCGTTTCCCTTAATCTTATCACATTTGAAAATCTGGTCTCAGTCCATTCACATGGTGATGTTTCATCTGGGTATCCTTTCATTGAAAATAATGAACATAGTGCACTGTTAGAGCATACACGTCAACATGAAGATAAAAAATTATGTCTCTTACTATATTTCATAAGTCAGAAGTCTATTTTGTAACACAATTTCAATCTCTTATAAACATGAGTCTTGATGACTAACCATCATTATGTACTGCCACATGGGTCATGTTATTTCAAAATCATAAAAAAGAAAAATAGTATATAAGATTCACACATTTATGATGTAACTAGATTAAAGCTAAACGTAACCAAAATTTCAAAAATATAATTGAAAAAAAAAAATTTAAGTTACCTTCTTTTGTATTATTTATATTAACTTCCACTTGATGGTAGAGGTGGCTCACAGCAGATAGCCATTCTCTGAGAATTGCAGTGGAGTTGTCAATATTATGGTCACTTTCAATCCTATGGAAACAAAAAAGAAAGATTGTATAACAAGCACATCACATGAAATTGAACTACTAAGACTAAGACTAAGACTGCTTTAGTGATCCTTAAAGAAATTTGTTGTCATTACAAGGACTCTTTTCTCATATAAAAACAACACAACAGAAACTTTCTCATAAATAGAACAGACATTGATTGACTACACACAGATATCTTGATCCTTTTCATATTTCTTGATCAACGAGTGGCATTGATAAAGTCTGACCGTGTAAGGAACTAACGAGTTTTTGTATCACTTGGTTCAAGTCTTGGTTGACAGCAGGCGCCCACTTCGCAGTGACTTGATGTAGTTATGATGGAGGGGGTGGCTTTTGTCTTCCAAGATTTTTCCTAGACATTTTTATTCATTTAAATATGGTACCGGTAGTGTTGTGCGTGTTTTCTTTTTCTTTTTTAATCATGTTGTTTAGGTAGCGCAGCAGTTTAAATGAAGGGGGAGACTAGTTGAAATTTGACAAACTTTATAGTCAAGGCATTAAGAAAGCCAAAGCCAAAAAAACAGAATGAACAGCAATGCTGAATGGCAGGAAAAAAAAATAGCTTTCACCTCCGATGCCTAAGGCGATCTTTAAAATAAGGTGGCAATATAAATTAAACAATGACAAAGTGCTATGAAGAGCAGGGTATCAGGACATCCGTTGTGTTATCAGCAGCTGGAAAAAAATTGGCACTGGATAGGTCCACACGGAGAGCGAGCATAAAGAAAGGTTCCTGGATTGCAGATGCCATACACAACAGTAGTAGAAAAAGGGTGAAAATGCAACGGAGCCTGGTGATTACATATGTCCAACCTGTCATCGCAACTGTGTATCAAGGATTGGCCTCTTAAGTCACACAAGAAGTTACAAAGGGAAAAGATCCTTCCTCACGACATAAAATGCCACAGATGTGTATATTACTATATGTATACACAAATAAACAAACAGATGATGCTGAAAGAGAACAAAGTGAAAGGGGATCAAAGTTCATAGAGCTAAGTCATTGTTGAACACAAGACACAATTTGTATGAGGGCCATTAAGGGCTAGATCCTATTCTTAATCTTCAACAAATATTGGGTTTTCACAACAAAAAAAAAAAAAGAAGACTACCTATCATAATGTGTTACATTTGTGTAGAATGGTAAAGTTTACAAAGCACTAAAACCTTCCTAAAACAGCAATAATATGTGTATGTGTGGGGACTACATTGTGAAAGCACTGGACACAGTAATAATCATTTCTAAATATAGAACATAACTGATGGATAAAACTAGCATTAAAGTGTATCTTGTGTTAGCATAATTTTTTTAAAAGTACAAACACATAAAAATTGGTATAGATAATCATGCACTGTTTCTACTACTCACCAACTCATTTTTTTAATTATTATTGCATGGTCAAAATAAAAAAAAATAATGAAAAATAAATGATGTTCTTGCTTTATTAATAGTACTTATATTTTTCAAAAATAAACCTAACCTAGATACTATGCAAATTAAAAATTATCTGATATGCTCAAGTATCAATATTACCTAAAAACAATTTAATTTAAAAAAAAAAAGTGATCAAACACTTTCATAAATCAAGTTTTCAAGCACACCAAAGAAATACATATTAAAACTTTTCTAATCTTTAAATTTCTTCCTTACAGGGATTTCTTTTGACACCAGTACATAATACTCAAGCCATTGTCTTTTTTCCCACACTTTGTATGATCTCCGTTGTGTGCTAGTAACTGATGTCAGACTATATTACTTTACCTGGTCAATCAATGACTGGTGGTCTCCTCCTCCCTACCCCCTCTAGTATTCACACTGCCCAAATTTTTTCCTGGCACACACATGCTGACAAGCAACCTCATGTTTACACCTTTTTAGAATAATAATAATTATAGCTTTTCTATAGCGCTACTTTCATGATTATAGCATGCTTAGAGCGCTTTGGTCCAATCTCATTTGAGGATCGTTGGGGGGTGGGGGGCATCTGGTCTTCTGTGCTGCATTTAGGAGCTCAGTAAATACAACTCTGCCCGAGTTAGGTGTCAAACCTTGAGCCCCCCTCATAGGTAGCCAAGCCAAGCCAAGTTCATGCTTCCCATATTGCTTTGAGCCCTTATATCTTTAGTGGACATATGGAGCATAATAGCTGGATAGTCAATGTATTGCATTTAGATGCTCCTTGGTTATTTTTTATTTTCATTGCTTGTGCTTCACATCCATCAAGAACTAGATCTAAATGAGGCTGTTTTAATTCTCTATACAACTGTAATTTTAAAATGAACTAAATAAGTGTTAGGACTACTTGTCAATTAGATTTTTATTTTGTTATAAGGGGAAAAACAATAAAAACAAGAACACATAAAAATGACATTGTTTTTTCTCTTTCTATGTATATGGAGCATGAGCAGTTCAATAATATACTAGTTCTACCTAAATCATAATCATCAAAATAAAAATGGTTGTAGATATTATGAATTATGATCCAAAGGCATAGGTGATGTGCTAGGTAGGTGCAAGTTTTAGTTTGGAGGCGCCGTGGCTGAGCGGTTAAGAGCTTGGCTTTCGAACAAGGTGTCTCGGGTTCGAATTCTAGTGTAGACAGTGACTTTTAATTTCAGAGCCTCTGAGTCCACCCAGCTGACATTAGTTGAGGAAACGTTAAAGCAGCTGGTCATTGTGCAGGCCACATGACACCCTCGTTAACCATGGGCCACAGAAACAGATGACCTTCAGGCCTTTACATCATCTGCCCTATAGATCGCAAGGTCTGAAAGGGGAACTTTACTGAGTGAGTGAGTATTACTATATTATACTACTACTAGTCTAGATTAATATATTACTAGTTTACTTTGACGACTTTGTTACTTGTAAACTATTAATATTATATTATTTTAATATATAGTTAAGTAAAAAAATTTAATCCATTTTCTAGATCTTTTTTTTATGTATTTAAAATCTACCTCTAGACTCTATATCTGATGAATGTAAATATAGACTCTATCTAGATTAGATATCTATTTTTTTTACCATAAGGAAATTCTTTGTTTTGGATACTCTAACTTTTCTAGAAGGCCCAAAAACCATGGCAAACTGTGGGCTTTGTTTCTTACTAGAGTTGCAATTACGACAGTGGGTAATAGATGGGTATGTTCAGTTGCTGCTTTAGCATATGCACTGGATAATTTTCCATCAAATCCTGTATTATATAAAGTAAACAATAGTATGACACTTAAATGGAAATATTTAGTATTTAATGGACACGTTAACAAGAAAGGCACCATTTTAGTACAAATTTACTTTTAATAAACAAGAGCTACGTACCCTTTTTTTTTTATATAGCAGTAGCTTCCCTTTATTACTAATCAAAATCATAAGATTAAGATAGGTTGAAGCTACAAGCTACATATTTGGATCTAGAATCTAGGCTTTAGGATCTCTAGATCTAGAGTATTGAGTATATTTAAAAGCGTAATTTTATGTGGCTAAAGTAGAGTAAGTTGATCTAGAATCTAATATAGATCTACATTAATATGTTTTGACGATTCTAGCTAGATCTGGAAATGGTGCAGTCTGCAGATTCTAGATCTAACAATTCTATTTTAAAAAATCGTATAAAATATATATAATAAAATAAGTAATAGTATAACATAATTATAATTTTTAGATCTAACATAATTAATAATAATTATACTCTAGTCTTAGTGACGTTAGGCTTAGCTCTAAGTTCTAACTAGCTAGTCCAAACTCTAGACAGTTAAATATAATACTAGACTGACTATATTTATAATTTATAATATAATTATTATCATTTAGACCTATGTATAAATAATAGAATAGATCTAGATCTATATTATTACTTAATTTTACTTTAATATTATCTAGTCTATATTAATAGAATTATAATAGATTGATCTGTAGGACCATATAGACCTAGTCAATATATAATATAGTTATACTTAAACTTATGTTTTTCAATCTACATAGTCATAGCCAGCAGAAGATTGGAGCGGACAGGGTTTGAACCAGATACTATCCTGACAACAGTCCAGGGAACATACCACACAACCAGGCAGCTCTTGTACATAAAACCTAATTAATAATCTTCTTCTATTTAAGGAAAGACTTACAAATAATAAACTCATAAGCAACAGAATGCAAAAAAAAACTTAACCAATTATCTTAATACTCCTTTGTCCTGAAGTCTATTAGGATTTAATGATAAACTTAGTTGCTCCCGTTCTCTCATTTGATACATGAACATTACCTGAAATTTACATATTTATAAAATCTTGCTCCAGTTGGCTTTAGATTCTAAACCTTGACTTTAGCTTAAAAAAAGAAAAGGAAGATGTTAAAATTTATTTCATCCTTTAATTATTGCTTTATTTTAGATTTGTAATAAAACTGTTGATCATTTTGATTGCAAAGCCTGAATGACACATATATTAATATTGCCTTTCGTAATTAAAATATTTATTTTAACAATAAAACATGATAGTAACATTCCAGACTGGAATTTTTTTTTTAAATAAAAAAAAAAGCATTTAATTTAAAAAAAAACATTTGTAAAGATTCTAAGTCATGGCATCCCTTGGACCTGGAGGAACCTTACAACTTGATCAGATCTGTAAACTTTTAGAAGCTCCTGACACATACAGTGAAATCAGAGGGACTATCCTGGATAACCTCAAATCAAATACTGGTATGTTTCCCCTTATATTTACACTAACACCTCAGTTATATGATGCTAGGAACATAGTTTATAATGTGATTGAGCTTAAAATCTCACATTCAAATTATGCCAGATGTAAACAAAATATGTGCAGTGTACATGCTATTGAAAAGGTGAGCTTATCTCTACAGTGGTCTTACAAACCATTGAATTTACTACACCCTCATTTGTCCTTACCATGTTTTCATAAATATCAAAGTTTACTAGACTACTAAAGAAAAAAGGAAAGTTTCCCTTTCAGACCATGCAGTTTATAGGGCACATAATGTTAAGGTCATCTGTTTCTTTGGTATATGGTTAATGAGCAGTGTGTCACATGGCCAGCACAATGACCATGTACCCATTAAAGTTGTGTGGTCTCAGGGGTGCCCTAAAAATCCTGAAGTTGAAAATCCCAGTCTTCACCGAGATTTGAACCCAGGTCCCAGGTTCAGAAGCCAGGCTCTTAACCACTCAGCCACCAAGCCCCTCAGACTACTATATATATATAGTATTTGTATAGCAATGGTTCATGTCCAACAGGTAAAGAATCATGGTTGACATGTGGACTGGTGGACTACTACTTCAATTCACTTTCACAGAAGACTCAAGACATTCTTTCAGAACTTCGAGACCTTCAAGCTAAGGTATACTGTTGCAATTAATAGCAGCATTGCGATGAGTAGCTTATTTATTACTATTTCTGGCATTGGGCCGTCAAATGGTCGTTAGGGCTGATACGACGTGTGGGAACTGTTGTTGTCGTGTCCTCCTGTCGTCACGTATGTTATGTGAGTCACGGTGAGAGGGGTGGTAGGAACCATTATGGCGTGAGTGATGGGGAGGGCGGTTCAACTGGTTGGATGGGACATGTGCCTGGTTGCGTTGATTTTTGTTGTGAGGTGTGGGCTGGGCAAGGGAGATTTCGTTAGCTTTAGGTTTGCCACCTTCAGTTTTTGTCTTGGTGTCTTGTCTGGCAGCTATGTATAGGTCTGCGGCGCTTGCTAGGTCAGAAAGGACAATTGCCTGCTGTTCGTTTACATATATTCTGACTTCCTGCGTCATGCAGTCTCTAAGCTGCTCTGCAAGAACCAGATCTATGAGACCCTCAAAAGTTTCGGGCATTCAACTCAGGGCTAACCACCTCCTGAGATATTTGTCCAGCCCGTTGCAGAGATTAGTATATGTTTCTCTGCTTTCGAGGCGGGACCGTCGAAACTTTTTATGATAAGACTCTGCAGTCAACTTGAATTGAACCAGCAGAGCCTCTTTCAAAGCCTCATAGTCATCCCATTGGAAGGAGGGGAGCTTTAGGTATGCCTCGTAGGCTTTGCCGCATAGGCATTGAACCAGCCTAAAGCACCATTTATCCCTGGGCAAGCTATAATAGTGTGCCACCTCTTCGAAGCGTGTTAAGTAGACCTTAACACTTTCGCTCTTCTCATCAAAGTGTTCGAAGGGGATGTTGGGTGAGCTGTTTGAGGACACTTGGCTGGAGGCTGGGCTAGCAGGCTGAGAATTAGCGGCTGTGCGAGCCGCATCTTCCTCTTGAGCTATTTTAGCTCTTTCAGTTGCCTGTCTCTCCCGCTCCATGGCTAACTCTTGCTCATTTTTCTCCCTATCTCTGGCTAACTCGTGCTCATTTTTGAGTCTTTCGTGTTTGAGTTGTAGTTTTTCTTTTTCTAACGCTAACTCGTGCTTCTCTTTATCTCCCTCGAGCTTTTCTCTTTCCAAAGCTAACTCAAATTCACGCTCTCGAGCTACCTTTTCCTCTAACTCCCATTCCTCCAACTTTTGCCGGATGTAGTCAGAGAGCGATTTTTTCCCTCTAAATCTAGCAATGCTGCTGTCTCTGTCAACTCTTGTATTTGAGTTTTCTGTCAGAGTCTGTCTTGGCCCTAGTCTTGCTTGCCATAATGTTTTAGGGGAATTGAATGGGATATTAATAGGACTACCAGGAGGGATGACATGAAGAGATATATGATGCCCGTATTAAAAATCTTGTTGCCCGTGATACTCGTATTAAGTTAATTCTAAGCACAGTGATATAATTTGAAAAATACAATTTTAAAATAATACTGCTAACCAAAGTTAACAAAGTGATAAAATCTAAAGTAAAATTGACATAAAAAAAATCTAGTAACACTATCCACTCTATTTGCAATCTGACAAAATTTTTGGTGGGATAGTTCTATTGTTGCTTGCAAGTGCCTGTATAAATTTTGGTTCTAAAATCCCGGACGAGCCCCAACCTTATGTGGTGAGGTTTTAATATTTTAAAATGATTTTTGGTTCGTTACTCTAGGGGAAGTAATTTTGAGTTTCCCCGCTCACATAAGTAAATATTGAACAGGTTGGCCTCTGGGCTTGTCTGGTAGATGCGGGAAGGACTTGGAGCTAAATCTTCTTGTAGAGTGATGATGCTTGAGTTGAACAGGAGTATGTCTGTAGTGAAAGGTGGGAAGGGTATTCTCAGGACCGTGGGTAGTGGATATTGGGCAGTGGACAGCTGGAGCCTGGACTGGGCAGTAGGCGCTGAACACTTGGCAAGTATCTGGGCACTGGACCATAGGCAATTGATGGTGGGCACTGGGCTTTAGGGCCGTTTGTAGTGGGCACTACTGAGATTCCTTCTCGCTGACAGAAAAGGGGGGGGGGTGAGTTCAGACGTTGTAGGCTCAGGTTTGGTGACGCTGCTGATCCTGTCGAAGCTGACGATCTAACAGGTGTAGACAGTGCAGATCTTGTGGTGAAAAGACTGCGAGTCTAGTGTGCGTGATATTGCACCACCAATAACAACCCGGCTGAAAAGAAAGAAGCACTTAGAAACTTCCTCATGGCAATAGGTAGGAACTCTCGTATGCCATGCAATCAATCAGATTGTGGATGTGAGGCATAGAGCTCATTCCGTTCAATGAATACATTTAACAAATAATAGGGGAAATAACTACATTAAGCAATACGTGAGGCTATAAGTAAGACAAGCCATGATGTTATGATCATACAAGTAAACAACAGGTTTAAACTTCAAACTTCAATATTATACAAAATAAAATAAGGGAGATAACCCAAGAAAAATGTTTAAAAGTGAACCAGAATATATGGTGATAAAACCAGCATAAAAGAAGAAAGTTGCATACATCTCTAGTGGGCAACGTTATATAAATCATTTATGATCAACGGGGAAAATATGTAGATATATAGGTGAAGGGAATGATGTGATCGTAGATTAAATCTTATTCACAACATAGCGGAATTGAATAGAAGTAAAATTATAATTATAAAGACTGTAAATGCCATAGACAGATGTGGTATATCATATGCCGTCACTACAATAAGCTGACATGTTATACATCAAAACATTTACATGGATCTAGTAAGCGAGTACACGATTCAGAATCTTTTAAAAGACCCGATTGCTACATTAGATCTAGATTAGAACATCTCAACGCTAGGTTGAGGAAAATAATAAAATAATTAAAATAGGCGAGAACATAGCCCATCGATAATAAACAATGTTTTGAAGATAAAATAAAATTACATACTTACATAGTATTAATAATTGCACAAAATAACACCTATATAAAGATTTGTATAAATATGATCAACCTACCACGGTTGTTTAAATTATATGCGGCTTTATGAGAGAAACTAAGTTCCAGCCTCGCCTATTAAATATAGAAATCTGTCTGGCGGGTGTTAGCCTGGGTTGGAGCCCGCGTCCCCTCTTATATAGACTGAGACTCAAACTCATTTGCATAGCCAGAGGTGCCGGGCCCAATGGATTTGTGGGATTTGAATTTTAAAATAATATTCGTGCTATGATCCAATGGGATTAAAGTTATTAAATTTCTAAAATTACCTCCGTCCCAAACCGATGAGCGCCCCCACCTGTTTGTGTGTGTGTGAGTGTAGCAGAGCGATCGCAGTCCATGTGGGACAGTTAGAGGAATGCTGACCCTTAGCCCGCCATCCTGGTATGAGTCATAGTGGAAAGTTTTGTCCTTTCCTTATCACGCGATCCGGTGACTCAGCCCATACCAAGGGCGGGGTGACCTGGGGGGGGGGAGGAAATTTCGGACTGGCCTGCTGTCTCCTACTGTTCATCATATTATTCTAATTTAATAAAGCGAGACACTATATGTTGTAACTATTATTAGGGTGTTGAGTTTAATATGTCAATTGGATTCAACTTTTCTCTCAAGCGTTTAAGCACAAATGAAACTTTTATATGCAAGCGTTTACGTGTCGTCACAGACATGACAGATTCAAACACAAGCTTCATTTCTTGCTATGTCTCATAGTAGTGTAAAATATGTGAATAAAAGCAAACTGCCAATGGTGACCTCACCTTGACACTAACCATATCAAACTCTCTATCTTGTAACAACATGGCTTCCCTAACAGGTACTCATTGAGAAACTAACTGATGCCATTAAGACATCTGAACACAGACTGCCAGCTCTGCAACTAGTCCTGTACTTGGCCTATAAAGAGCTGCCGTGGTGTCACATGCTGATGGACTCTCCAATTATACAGTCACTCATCAAGTTTTTAAAGGCAACACTTTCTACTATCTCTAATTTATACATAAAAAAAAAATTAGTTCTTCTAAACCTTGTCCTTTGAATCTTAATGCAGTATTTTTGAAGGAAGAAAGAGTACATGGGAACTAGTTTTAGTGAGAGCTTAATAAACATTTTGCTTTTTTACGCTACAAAGTAATTTTAAATTTCCCTACAAAATAGCGCAGATGATGTGTAAAAAAGTACCGAATTATTAGCTATTTAATGTCTTGGGCATCATTTTTGTTGATGTCTTATTCAATATTTATAGATCTGAAAGTATGCCATATTTGCATAGAGCGAGAGTACTTTAAATTTTTATCATTCCCCTTTTTCATCAATGTTTAAAATGCATAACGCTAAAAATAGGATTTTGAAATGTGGTGACCCCGTTCCTACAATTTAATATTGTGTAAGTTTCATATTTTACGATATCTAAAGTATTTCTTTCAAAATTACTGATATATATTCTTTTCTGTGCTTTTTTTTTTTGTGTAGGCGTTATTTTGTCCGCACTATTTTGTCCCCGAGATATCCATAATACATGCTGTACTTATTACTATTCACAGTCTGATAATGATGCTGCAGTACTTATGACGAGTCTGATGATCCTTGTCATCCTACTGCCCTCAGTTCCAGATAGTATTGTCAACCACTTGCATACTATATTTGAAATATTTGGTCGCCTGGCAACATATTGTAGCAAAAAGCCAGGTAAATAAATATTGTCTTATTTAGACACACAAAAATGTAGTTTAAACATTATATTAAACATTTACTGTTTATAAAAGTAGTTATCTTTAATTAGTGAGCCAGAATTCATGTAAAAAATGTGTGAAATAGATTTTTGTAGCTCTTACCATCAAGTCTCAAAAACTTCACTTTGCTTAAAAAGTTCAGATAAACCTATGGGCATTTTAGAAATAATTCTTAAAGTGTTTGATTGTCAACTTAAGTGTATCAGATTCAAATACCAGTTAAAGGCCAGATTCTTCATTAGGGTTTTTAAGGATTTCCAAACCCTTCTCTAATGAGTACCTGGCCATATTAGAGCCTTGTTAACAAGTGGCAATATAAAGAATTAAACTTGACTGTGTTGTGGACCTTAAGGCCTGGACAGAAGATTTTTTCTCACCTTGTAATGAACAAGCATTTTAACTGACACATTCTGAAACCAAGCCATAACTTTAATTTAAAAATATATTATTATTATTATTGTACAATGTATCCCTTCTACAGCCAGTACATCAGAAGCTTATCTTGTTCACATCCATGTTGGACTGTACAGTTTATTCAACAGACTCTATGGAATGTATCCCTGTTTGTTTCTGGCATTCCTGAATAAATTTTGTACAGCTAAAGAAAATATTCATGCTTATGAAGAGATCATTATGGTAAGAACTTTATTGGAATAGATTTTTTTAAATTTTATATATTTTGTCCATTGTTAAAATAATAATAATAATAAATGTAAATATCCCACAAGATATTTCCTATTTCACATAACAATTAAAAACATTCATAAATTAATTCTCTATCTGATTAAAACAGTTACATAATGTACATGCATAAAAGTCATTGTTAAACTTTTTATGATGTAGGACTAGAATACATTGAAAACAAAAGGCCTTTTAATTTTTGTTAGCAATCTAGTTGCTCTGGGATGGCACAATTTGTTTCTGTCATTAATAACTTTATATCAATTCTTAAAGGTGAAGGTTTTAGTTACTGTTTTCTTTTAAACCTCTCAGCCAATGATAGAGAGAGTCCGTCTCCATCCAAGACTTATAACAGGACTGAAGGACACTGAAACATCAAAGAACAGGTAAGGGCTTCTGTAGTTGTCAATATTTTTATGTCTGACTTGTTACAAATAGTTAAATTGTTGTTCACCCTTTTTAGGCATTGTATTCTCTTGAAGGCCTATTCAATGACTTGGTAAGACATCTCAGTTCTAAACCTAACAGATCTATTGATAGTTATTTTTGAAATTGTACATTAATTTACACTCGCCTTTAGGTGGAAGGACCAAGAGACTCAAGATATCGTAGTCAACTGTTCTAAGTTTTCACTAGACCTAATTGAAGCATCATGGGAAGACTCTCTACTTCCATTTTTTAAATCAGCTGGGAAGTCTGAGAATTATGCTAAGAAAACTTTAACAGGTATTATTTTTTAAACGAATTATTTATATACTTTAGGTTCATAAGAACATATTTCTGCATGCCTTATAATTGCTAATGATAAAACGTTGGAGTTATTGAAATTTATTATATTTTGTTGCTAAAAAATTTTTATATTGAAAGCAACTCATCAGGAATATGTTGTTTTTTTTTCTATTTATGTTATTCTTAAGATAACTCAAAGGCTGCTTTGAAAGATATTGAGGATACAACCCCAATCAGTTGTAAAGAGGGAGCCTCCACAGTTGAGATGCTTGTGCCCACTATTGACCCCAGCTATGTGGGAGAGAGTCCATCTGTGTTGATCGGCCTGTCCACTCCACCCTCGTCACAACGCACCACACCAGCAGCTAGTTTTATAGAACCTGTTTCTAGCTCAGGTTGATTTACTGTTAGAATGCCTAGTGATAAACACTTTTTATGTTTACTTTTATTACATTCATTAAGAAAACTTTATGTTTCATATTTCAGTATACTATTGTTGATTAAAGATGACCAGTAAATGAGGAAGTAATACTTAGAAGTATATATCTAAATATAAAGTCACTAAAAAGGCCCACATAGTTGAAGGTCATGTTTTGAATAAAAATACAAATATTTTATGGAAAAAAGTTCGGGTTAGGTTAAGGTTTTATTATTTTCAAGTTTTTTAATGCAAATTATTTGATAATTTGCATATTAACCTGTTGTACTTCTTTTCCAAATTTGAAATTTCAAACTCCAATTCTAGTGAAGGTTGTTTTGAATAATATTAAGGATTAAACTGGTACTTGTTTGATTATTTGGTAACTAAATCTTGTTTAGGTATGAGTGACATTGATTTAACTGCTCTTTTATCTAATACCTCATTTCTTATTATTATCTGATGTGTAACTTAGTTAGTTTTGTCTTTATCTCTAAACAGCTGGACCTCTAGACACACCAGAGCTGACTCCAAGGCTACAAACACCATCCCACTGGGAGGATGGAGACAAAGTAATTTTGCTTTGGTTGTTATGAATAGAATTGTAACACTCCTTGTTATTGAGCTTTATGAGATCTTCAAACAAATCAAAAGTTTTACTCCAGATAGAAAACTTTGGGAAATTTATATAAATTATTTAAAAAAAAAAAATGAATGGATTATGTTGCTGTAATAAATTTTGAAAAAAAATAGGCTATTAATCAATATACAGTGTTCCCTTACTAATCATGCATGTTCCTTTCCAGAGCCAATGCGATAAGTGAATTTCCTTGCAGTTGGAACGCTATACTTATTTGAGTAGTTATGCATTATTTTAGCTCATCATAACCATCTCCCCCACTACTATACATAACCCATTTCCTGAATAAATTTTCCAATACTGTACATCTGCCTTTCAAAAAACATATACTTCAATATTGAAATAAATGTTTCATATTCTTAAACCTAGATACATGATCATTAATAATTGATACTGAAGAAACAATTGAAGATGTTGAATTAAATGTGATATGTATAATATTGAAGATAATGATGACATGAATGTCAAGGAGTGCATTACTGCTCTTTTAAAGGCAAAACAACGAAAGAAAGCAATAAATATTTAACAATAATATTATTTTTTAATACCCATGAAACAGCAAGTCTGTGATAAATGAACTGTGAGGTAGCAAAGGAGCACTGCATATTAATATAAAATTAGTAAATTAAATAATGGCAGCTCCACAGACTAAAGTAAGTAAAGTTTACAGTTGCTCAAAAATGAATTAGTTTTTTAAAAGTATTTTTCAGATTAAATGGGTTGTATCAGTTATTTAAAAAAATTGTCCAGATTTGTATTATTTAAAAAATTACATCATTAAATTTGTTATATCAATGTAACTAATTTATAATAAAATATAATAGTGTAATTTTTTTATTTTTTTTCAATTCTTAATTTAAGAAACATCTGCCAAACACTTTTTTAAAAACTGTTTTTGAAACTATTTCTATTTTACAAACTTTTTCACTTTTTAAAAATATTTTATTTTATCTGACTTTTCACAATTTTCTAGACTCCTCAGACTGGATTTAAGAATATACCCTGTTCTTCTGATGGAAAGAAAGCAGGCCACCTACTTCTGACAACAACTCCAGTGTCACATGATCTGAATTCACCAAACATTTTACAGTCGGACATTTCTTCATTCAGGTAAATATTGTTTATTGCTTTTCAACTCACAAAGACATTGGGTGAAGTTATATTCTAACAATTTCCTTGTTTGGTCCAACTTCTAATCTAATAAAGTCTTGTACTTCTAAAAAAGTTTTGTTTGGAAAAAAAAAAGTTTTTTTTTAATGTTTGAAATGGCTTAATGACAACTTAAATTCAAATAGCTCGCATATGACATTTGAAAAATGACTTTTATTTAAGTTCTAAAACAAGTGCATTTGGAGCACCAACTCCCAACCCAAGTGCTGCAGTTCGAAGTCTGTTGTTTAATTCTCCCCAAGAAGACAAACAGGAAGCAGATAAAAGAGAGGTATCATTTGAACAATAATTCCCATTAGAATTGTAATCATTAGTTTCAGGTGAAATAAACATTTAGTCACAAACATTTCAGGCTTTAAGACTTATTTTTTCATTGAAGAATAGCTGATCAATAATTTAATTTGAAAATTTTAATGTGTAACATTGAACAGTAATGCACATTTTACAAACATAATTGCATTAAGTTAATTTAAATTTTGGTTTTGATCATTTTAGCTATAAACTGAAATCCTTAGAGATTTACTTTTGAACTTTCACTTTGTTTTTTTCAGTCCCATTTAAAAACAGCATTCCAAGATTCTTTGAAACTACAACCAGAGACTGAGGATGTCAGGAAGTCTTTAGACAATTCTAATACTTCCTTTTTATTGGATTCCTTGCCACAAGTCATAAGCACTCTGATTACACCTGATATAGGTAATATAACAACTTTGTCCTTTCATATTTCATATAAATAGGTATATTTGTTTAGAACAGATGTATACACTAGATTTATGTGTTTTGGATATTTGTTTAGAACAGATGTATAGGCTAGATTCATGTGTTTTGGATATTTGTTTAGAACAGATGTATACACTAGATTTATGTGTTTTGGATATTTGTTTAGAACAGATGTATAGGCTAGATTCATGTGTTTTGGATATTTGTTTAGAACAGATGTATATACTAGATTCATGTGTTTTGGATATTTGTTTAGAACAGATGTATATACTAGATTCATGTGTTTTGGATATTTGTTTAGAACAGATGTATACACTAGATTCATGTGTTTTGGATATTACTTTAGAACAGATGTAAACACTAGATTCATGTGTTTTGCCTACAAACAGAACTTTTTTTTGTCTGCTCCTGGTACTAGATATTCTTGATAAGGAAGTTGCTGATATTACAGAGAAAGAGGACCACTTTGAAACCAGCAGTCCTTCATCTTCTATAACTACAATGACCTCACAGACAGATGTAACAGCTGAGTCAGTCAGACAGGTGAGAAATTGTATAGGTTACATCTTAGCTGTTTTTTAGTAGCCAAGTCAGTCCAACAGGTGAGAAACTGTGTAGGTAACATCTTAGCTGTTGTTTAGTAGCTGAGCCAAACAGGTGAGAAACTGTGTAGGTAACATCTTAGCTGTTGTTTAGTAGCTGAGCCAAACAGGTGAGAAACTGTGTAGGTAACATCTTAGCTGTTGTTTAGTAGATGAGCCAAACAGGTGAGAAACTGTGTGGCTAACATCTTAGCTGTTGTTTAGTAGCTGAGCCAAACAGGTGAGAAACTGTGTGGCTAACATCTTAGCTGTTGTTTAGAAGCTGAGCCAAACAGGTGAGAAACTGTGTAGGAAACATCTTAACTGTTGTTTAGTAGCTGATCTTCTGAGCACCTGATAGTATACTCAATCTGTGAGTATAAATAACAACTCTGTACTGCAGCATAGTTCTTTGTAGCCCAGATGTAAAGAAAGAAAAGCAAACATCTTTAACTTTATGGCATTAACACTGACTAAATAGCATCACAAACTATGAGCTGTAGTCAAAAGGAAGAAATCTGTGACATTGAATGCAAAAAAACATTAAGCTATAAAACACAAGAACAGTACAAAATTAAAGTCAAATACTTGTTATATATATATATATTTATGAGATCTTTTTTTTTAAATGTTATAAAATCATATTACATAAAGGCATATCTGCTAGCTAAAGTTATAAATTAATACAAATTACAATTTGCATCAATCTTGATCAAGCTTATCTTCCTTAGATTATTTATATGCATAAGACATTCTTATCTTATTTTTGCAAAAAAAAAAATCTAAATTAGCACATCAAATCTATTATTTTATTTGCTAAAATGTAATTGTCTCCAACGCTGCTTTGTATGTAATTGAATTCCTTGTATCATTTCAATAAGAGATAGTTCTCCATTGTACAGAAACTTAAGAAATCATTCTGAAACAATTTTTCCTCCTAGTTTATGAAGAAAGTCAACAGAATTAGATTCAATAGTCTGACTTCCAACTCTTCTTCTGACTATGATGCTGTGTCCATCCCACAAGGGATAGTAAATTTGGGCTCTCATCGACCCAGGTCATGCCCACCATTCAAACGCCAGCTTCTCCAGCCTACAGCAAGAGGGAGAGGCAGTGACAAGAAGCAGGCTTCGGCAGGAGACAATTTTGTATCTAGAGGTTACAACAGACAGTCAAGTATGTTTGACCAAATACAGCAAAGAGATGGTGCAAGTAATTTAATGCTCTATTTTCATTATTTAGTTTTTGTATGCTTTCAATTTTTGTTAACTTTCATTTAAATATTTTTTTTTAGCCTTTACTAAACATGTCAAAGCATTAATCCATCATTTCTAATAGAAAACACCAGCTATATGGAGACTTCCATGGAAAGACAATCAGCTCAAAAGAATTGTTCAGAGTACAGAGGAAATGAAATGTGTGGGTTACCTCCCATTCCTGCCCTCTTCAATCCAGTCATACAGTATATATTTGCTCCATCCACACTGACAGTGTGTAGCCATTGTCACAAGCAGCTAGTTGTCACACACAGTCATATGGCATGTGATGGCACAACAGTTGTCACTTACAAAGGTTTGTGGGATAATTAATGTGATATTAATGATTTACTTTTCATTTTTATTGGTCAATAGTACAATGAAAGGATGGTCCCAGGATTCAGCCAGAAGAGTACATATTTCATAAATTAGCCAAATATGGAGATGATGATTTAAAATAACAGCTTATGAATTTAATTATATAATATATATATAAATATTGTTATAACTCTGCCATGCACACCGCCATCTTAGCTAGAAGGTGCGCACTGTGATAAACTAGACTGAGAAGGATGTCAACATTAGGAAGAGAAGAGAACGATTTCCGCCCAAGTTGAGAGCCGAAAAGTGAAAAGACTGTGCCTAAGATAGATGTTGTTTTGTGTACCGGTACCTGTGATGTTGTGTAAATAAACCTCTATATCTCGTTGAGTTGCCTCACTTAAGTTATTACAATATATATATATACATATATATATATATGTATGTATGTATAATAAACCATACAGTGACAGTATGAGATTTCAATAATGATGAAACAATATCGGTTATGGAGTAGTACATCAACTGATCCATAACTGGCATCAACTCCGTATTGATAACTGACGCCCAACACTGTCAATAAACACCAATACTGACAACGACTCTCAAAAAAATGTAACTGACACTGCTGAAAGGATAACACAACACCTACACTGGCAATGAAATCTTAGTCCAGTAATACAATGCCAACACTGGCACCCTTTAAGAAATAAACAAAAAACTCAACATCTACTCTAAGACTAGACAAAATATTAAGTCGAAGGAAGTAAAACAAAGAATCTTTTACAGACCAAACACACGGCCGCTTTAGTTAACTTCAGTGGAGGAACTGCCTCATGAACAAAGAATGACCAATAAATGTCACCAGACTTTATGACATATCAAACAAAAAAAAACAACAAAAAAAGGCACTCTCTCTCTCTTTCTCTCCCCAATCCCCTCAATACAAAGGCTTACAAGAAAAGAAAAAAAAAGGGAGAATGAAAAAATACACTGCCGAAACTACTCATGACAATTTACCTCTTTTAAAACTTATTTTGACTATATAACTTATGCGACCTAAATAATATATATTGGCATATTCTATATAATTTTTAGAAAATTCTGACTGTGTTTTGTTTTTAATCACATACTCATATCAACAATATGCTGTTAAAGTGTTTTTTATTCACATAATATGTTGTTAAAGTGTTTTTTTAATTGTATTTTTGTCAAAACTTGTGTAACCTTATTGAACACAAGAATGTTAAATAAACATGTCAGCTCTTAATACTCATTTTCTGTGTCTGTTTAGGTAATGAAGTTCCACTGTTTAATACGATACCTCCCCCTGAACTTCTGGACAAACATATCCGACTGGGCAGCGACACACACAAGAAGGAACTGACCAATGTGCCCTTAATAGCTAAAGACTCAACCAACTGGACACATTTTGGTGGTGAGATATCCATTTGCATAAACTCATTCAATTGTTCACTTAATTTAGTAGAAGCCATCACATTGTAATCAATGTACTTTAAGTGTGATGCAGCCATCTTCTTTTATGGAGGTTATTTTTAGAGAAGAATCTAGACCTTGGTCAAAAGTTTTTTCGTGAACAATCCAGGCTTAAATCATTTAGTGAATTGAAGTGTTCTAATCTTGATCATTTTCTTATTGTGGTCTGAAACAAAAAGTTCCATGGGTATGGTGATAAAATAAACCTTTCCAAAAACTCTATCAAGGAATGGCCTTACTTAGCTTCATGGAATGGAATCGATTAAATCATATTGTACGTGTCAAATAGTGTTCAAATAATTGTAGATTATTAAGATTACTAACTTAATTATAGAAAAATAAAATTGCATTAATTTTTAAATTTTTTTTTTAAACTTCCAATGTGCATATAGAAAAACAACTCAATGACAAATCCTGAGAACACAATTATCCCACTTAAGCTACCACTTTTCACAGCCTTGCATACTAATTGTATTTAAACATTTATTGATATCATTCTGTTAATTCCTATATAGGACATCCACCAGCAGATGAAATCAAAATTTTAAAGAATCAGATCCTGATGGTTCAAAATCAACTCATGTTTGAGAGGCACAAGTCAGTCAACCATGACAAGAGAAACCGTCGCTTACTTCGTAGGATAGCTGATGTCAGAGCTTTAGAAGAACAGCAGAAAACATTGGTAAGTGTTGGATGCTAGTCAAAAGTGCTTAGGTATAAAAGTTTATATAGTTTAAATGTAGCTATTATTTTTCTTTGAATTGATATTTCAAGAATTTTCTAGCTTTGACTTGTTGTTACCTCTGCTTACAGTATTTAATTTCAAAAGTGTGGTGAAATAGTTACTATTTGTTTATGTTTGTGTAACGTCGTGAGGATGTATTCACAACATTAATTTAGTGTGCTACTGTCCAAGTCTCTTTCGTCAGTTCATGTGTCATTCTAGTTTAATAAAGCCTTGTTTTAGGTTACTCTTCAGTGTTCCTTTATTTCTTATTACAAAAAGCTTATAGTAACTTATTTACACAAAAAAAAAAATACTGTAGCTTAGTTTCCCCAGCTCATCAGCTCATAGCAAGCTTGTAAAAAACTAAAAATCCCCCAAAATTGTTTTAGCATTTCCATACTGATAAAAGTATTTAAAAATGAGAGAATTTCAATAACAAACTTACAAAGAACATCCAAACTAGAACACATTTGAATGATAGACCAATAGTGCATTATTCTTCCTTTGCATAGAATCCCTCATGACAATATATATACAAAGTATAGGAGCCCCCCCCCCCCCCCCCCCCACCTCCACCTCCTTAGGTTTAACACTAAGAAATATTTATTGATCAAGAGTCACATCATTATTGAATCAATCATATTATCATTTGTCAGTCATATTGTTTCATGGAATCACATAAGAGAAATACACAAAACACTAAACCCTAACTTGCTAAACAAAAAACTAAACACCTTAGACATTTCATGAGAGACACATCTCTTGTTCCATTTGCTTTAGACAAACTTGTATAAGCTCTCTGTCTTTCAGAGTGCACTTGAGCGTGGAATGGGTTGTTTGAGTAAGGAAAAACAATGATAATTTTAGTGTCACTAATTAGTTGAATAGTTAGATGAATACAAGTTAGTACAATGTAAAAATCTATTTTGAAAAATGTCCAGAAATAATTATAAATTTAAAAACATGTAAAACTGTTTAATTCTTCACTTGAGTTTTCCAAAAGTTTATTTTTTCTTCTTCTAAGTTAGGTTTGTTCCCATTGTCATTTGGAAACTGCTGGATTTCAATTTAATTACTTGTTAGAATGGAATTTTTTGACTTTGAAATAAAACAAAAATCTTCCATTGATGCTGAATTAATGGCTTTAGGAATCTAACTATTGGCATAGCTTATTGAGTCTTTATGCAAATTCCGTACAATGAATTGACTTCCATGTCTTCTAGTTGAATCAAGTTCGGCTTCATGAAGAGACAATACAGAATTTAAATGTTTGCATTAAACTGTTAGAAGAAGACAACAGACGGATGAAACAGATGCAGGAATCTGATGACTATGAGAGACTTATTCAGTACAGGTATATCATTGTGTAACTATAGAAGTTAGAGGAACATTTGAAACTTTCATTCTTTTCATGTTTTTTTTATAGTTGAGGGGTTAGGAAGTTTCAGACTTTAAGAAAAACTGTGAATCTAACCAGATACTATTAGGTACTGGACAGCAGTGTCAAGGAAATATGCAGCTGGCAAACTTATTAGCTATGGGCTATTTTTTTTTCAATTACCTCAGCTTTTTTAAATTTTTTGTTTTTAAAGAGATTATGAATGTATAACACTTTTCCATAGCTTCTTATATTTTATAGTTACATATTTTTACATTACATTTGTAATTTAAACATGTAACTTATGATAGTTAAAGAAACAAGATATATAAACACTCAGTCATTCTAATGATATATTTCAAAGAATAAATAAATATTCTATGTTACTTAAGAACTATTGTTACACTTCTTATATTTTTTATATTGAGGAATTTCAGCCAAATTCAATAACATAAACAAATTCCTCTTGTCTCATTTCTGTTAATAGCAGACAACTTTCAACTACTGTTTGTCTCATCTGTTTGACCAATACCAAGGTTGGGTCTTCAGCCACTATTGTAACATATACAGATGATGGCACTCATTATTAAGTTGTTAATTATCTTGAAAGGGGGGGCACAGTGGCTGAGTGATTAAGTGCTTTGCTTCTGAACCTGGGGTCCTGGGTCAAATCTCAGTGAAGACTGTGATTTTGAATTCTGGGAGTTTTAGGGCACCCCTGAGTCCACCCAACTCTAATGGGTACCTGACTTAAGTTAGGGAAAGTAAAGGTGGTTGGTCATTGTGCTGGTCACAAAACACCCTGCACGTTAACCGTTGGCCATATAAACAGATTACCTTAACATCATCTGCCCTATAGATCACAAGATCTGAAAGGGATACTTTTAATTATCTTGAAATGCTAGTACCCACTTACTAGTGACATGACTGAAAAAATAGACTTATGTTAACATGTAAGCATCAATAAGCATGTAAGCATAATAAATTATTACTTCTTAGTAAAGACAAAATACAACAGGTTCTCTGAGATTCTGGATGCTCTAACAACTACTCTGCATTTGGTATCATGCCACTTGAAACCAAAACTTCTGATGAATTTAGTTTTTCAAAGATATGAATGGAATTGATAATAGATAACAATGGGATACTAACTGAAGAGCTCGACTAAGATAATGTTGAACACACATTTTTTTCAACATGCATTCTAGATAAAAGTAAAACTTATTTTGCAGGTTAGCGTTGAAAGGAAATAAAGATTTAAAAGCTTCCAATGAAGCTCTGAAAAGTTTACTTCTGACACAGAAAGAAGATTATGACAAACAACAAAAGGTGAATCCATTTAATCATTTATGCTTGAATACATTTTATTAGTAGTATTTGTGTGTCTAAAATAAACCTAATTCTTGAGTGTCAATTTTTAGTGATTAAAACGAATTTTTATTTTCCTTTTGTCTCATTACAGAACTTGGAAAATGTTCAGCATAAATATCTAGAAGCTGAGAAAGAATTACAGATGTGTAAAGAGAGACTAGGGAAAGCAGAACATTTAAAGGAAAAAGTAATCTATCCTGTTCTACATTTAAAGTCTTGTTACATTTTAAGAATTAAAAAGAAAAAAAAATTTTTCTCTACATTATCTTACTGTCCATTGGTTTGTAGAAGAACATTAACTTTTTAAAAATTATAGTTCCACAAAGTAATGATTTTAATTTTTGAAGTAGTTACTCAAAAGTGTCTTTACGTGGTCTACAAAAAAATGAAATTTTAAAATCAATATTTGTTTTCAATTAAAAATACTAGATACTATTAAACTTCATCAATTCTAGCAAAACATTTTATTTTAGATACTCTTTCAATTCTGTTTGTGGCCTATTTTTTACAAATAAGATGATTTTTTTTTGTGATACCTTTCTTTAAGTAGTATTGCACATATATTTTCTTTTATTTGCTGTTGCTTGTCTTCCTTTAGTTCAATCCACACTGAATCACCTGTTGTACTTACTTGTCTTCCTTTAGCTCAATCCACCCTGAATCACCTGTTCTACTTACTTGTCTTCCTTTAGCTCAATCCACCCTGAATCCCCTGTTGTACTTACTTGTCTTCCTTTAGCTCAATCCACCCTGAATCACCTGTTGTACTTGCTTGTCTTCCTTTAGCTCAATCCACCCTGAATTCCATGTTGTACTTACTTGTCTTCCTTTAGCTCAATCCACCCTGAATCACCTGTTCTACTTAGTCTTCCTTTAGCTTTAGCATTGGGTATCTGGATATGGTAGGGCTAAAGAAGGTTATTTGGTGTGTTCAATAGCACCACATGAGAAGTATAGAGATACATGTTGGTATATTATTCTATTATTCTCTCTACAGGTGTTTCAGCTTCAGAAAGAGATTCTTTTGATGCAAGAGTTATACCAGAAGTGTCAAGAGAAACTTAATTTCAGCAAGACATCAGCTAGCTACAAATTGGAAGAGTCTTATCTGATTAAATCTTTGAATGCAGAACTGGAAGGTTAGTTCATGCTGTGTTGACATTTAGGTTTTTAAAATTGTTAGAAAATGTGTTTACATAGAGAATATTAAAATAGATTTTAATTCTGTTTATCTGAATAAAGAGAATCATTAATCTTTTAGCCTATAGTTAAAGGTTTGAAAAGTAGAATGGCTACTTAGTGAGTTTTTTCTCAGTATGTATTTTATGTGTATGTATTTTATGAAGGCTTTTCAAATGATTCTTAACAAGATGAACAGTTTTGTGCTTTGTGATTTCATCTGTTATTGTTGTCCATCAACAATTGTGCCCCCCCCCCCCCCCCCCCCCAGAAAAGAAGACATTTAATTAGTGTTAATTAGTCTTACAATTTTGTTTAATTGCATTCAATAGTGCTAACAAAGGAAAACAAAAAGAGGAACAACTTGTTAGAAGCTTATCAGATGAGAACTGCAGAGTTAGAGGCAATTTTGAAGGCTAAGGTTAGTACTTTTTCATTACCTTGTGCTTTAAACATAGTTATTGACTTTATTGACATTTCTTTTGCATGTTTCTAGTCAGTTTGGCTGCTAGTCTGCTAGGAGAATAGTTAGAAACGTAGTTGTGGGAAAGTTTGTTCACTTACCTAAAAAATCTGACTATTTCTAAAATCTAAGACTATGATGAGAACACACAATGCAGTGTTTATAACCTGAGATGAACTAATATGTGTAGGTGGTCAAAGAATAGTTTGTACAAATCTTATTCAATGGTAGCGAGGGATGAGTTGAGTATTATTACAAAATATCTGAGCAGATAAAATGACTTAGTAAAGAAGCTATTTTAATTGTATACAATTTTCATATTTCTGCTGACCCCCTACAGTCGTTTCTACGACCTCTGGGGTCAACTGAGCGCAGTTTGAGAACAACTGCATACCAAACATGTACAGACATTTACTTAAATGGGAAAAAACATATGGAAGTATTCAGTAATTTGTTTGTTTTTTTAATCTTTGTCTTTATAAAACCTCCATATTGTTTGTATAGGTTCACTCATAATATATTGATATCAAAAGCTGAACAAAACAAGGTTACAAAGACAGTTTGTGTGGAAGCACAAACTCAAAATCGGCCCCCATAAGTGGTCCACCCAGGCAGTTTTCAAAATTCTCAGAAAGAACATCAGAATGAAGATCTATCAAAGACAAATGACTGAGAAGAATGGTGAAAGAAGGTTGACAGATGTTATGTGCGCATCTTAGTGTAAATGTGAAATAGTGCGATTGCGTGTTGAAAGGGAAGAAAACCTAAATGGAAGAATATGAACTAGAAAGTGTTTTCAGTGTTAATAAAGATTAAAGTATTTATAAAACTGATTTGTCGTTTCCATGTCTAAAGAGTCTCATCAAATATGAAGATGTAACAAGTGGCGCCCAAGGCAAAGGTAAAACCCACGTATTCCTCTATACACAGTTGATCTCCTGTCACAGACAGTAGAGATAGTAAAGTCTAGATCTAGAGACAGGAGAACATTCGATTTGATATTATTAGTAATAGACTATGGCGGACAAGGCTGAGGTAGCAGCGTTGAAGGAAGAGGGAAGGTTGTTGGAGCTTGAAGGGGCAGAACTAAGAAAATATGTACAAGAAAGGTTAATGGAGAGGGAGAGATTAGCCATAGAAAAGGAGAGATTAGCGATGGAAAGAGAAAAAGAAAAGGAGAGATTAGATAAGGAGGACAAAAGAGAAAAAGAAAAGGAGATAGTAGCAATTGAAAGGGAAAAGAAAAATGAATTAGTTGCCATTGAAAGAGAAAGATTAGCGTTTGAAAAAAAGAAAGCAGAGAAAAAGTTAAAACAAACCAAGAAAAAGAGAGTGATAAAAGAAAGGGGGAAACTACAGGGAATAAACTAGCAAAATATAAAGGTGCGATATTTGAAGAAGCTAAAATGGACATAGACATTTTTTAAAGAAATTTGAAATTGAAATGAGAGAACTGGAATACCCCGAAGACAAATGGTCATTCTTATTATCGAAGTCATTTGTAGCAGAGGTTCCATCAAAGATATGCATGAACCAGAGCAGCTATAGCGTAGTGAAAGAACAATTACTGCGAACGTACGGAAAAACAGAGGCGTACTACCGTGAACAATTTGTTAACTGTGCGATAGAAACTAATGATGACCCACAGACATTCCTGGACAGAATGACCAGTAGTTTTGAAAATTGGATTGAAACCGCTAAAATAGAAAAGACATTTGACTGTCTAAAGACATTTCTAATGATAGACAAAGCAATTTATGAGTGTCAGGAGGAATTAAAAAAATATTTTTGTTGGAGAGGAAACCAAAATCCATAGAAGACATAGTAAGACTGATAAGGGCCTATAAGGTGACACATCCCGATATGAAACTATACACAGGCAGCGACATAGAAGAAATAGTTGCATTTAACAGAACAAGAGATACACGAGACAACTACATCAACAATGGAAGACGATTTAGATATGAGGAACAAAATAGATTTAGAGGATAAGGAAGGAACCAAAAGGGTAGTAGACAAGGACAGTTTTATAGTAACCGAGGTCGATACCAAAGAAATGTACAGGGAAGATTCGGCAGAGTAAAAGATAGAAGAGATCAAAGCCTGTCAATGTTAACATGTGCAGGAAGCCTAGAGTATTTTGAGACCTTCGTGGGAAACAAAATAGCAAGGACGATACGAGATTCAGGCAGTACAATAGTGGGTGTTAATAAGAAATTAGTAGAAGAACAAGACTATACCGGCAAAACCAGGAATTGTGTGATGTTTGATGGGAAGACTGTACAATTACCAGTTGCTAGAATTAAAATTGATACACCATATTTTAGTGGAATTGTGAATGCATGTGTAATAGACCATGCTCATATTGATTTGATTATTGGAAATATTCCTGGTATAAAGAATTGCAATGAAAAGGATATGGGAAATTGGAAGAAGTGTTTCGGAATGAGTATTACTCGATCCAAATGTAAGGACCTGGATGCAGGAGATCTGGAAAAATTATTTCAGTTACCAGATAAGAAAAAAAAAGAAGAAGGATTATTAGAAAACTCAGAAACATTAGAACTTAATAATGTAGTATTCAACAAGGAAAGGTTTATTACAGAACAAAAAAATGACCCAGAGATGCATCAGTTAGCCCAGAAAGAAGGTAGAGGAGGAAAATTTTATATAGAAAGAGGAATTTTGGTAAGAGAAATTGAGTCACAAGGAAGAAAAATTATACAGGTTGTTGTACCAGCTGAATTTAGAAATGTCATATTGAAGAATGGGCATGATGAAGCATATGTAGGCCACATGGGAATTCACAAAACGAAACAAAAAATATTTAGGGACTTTTATTGGCCATCTATTAGTACAGACATAAAAAATGAAAGGCACTAAAAAAATCAGAGCTCCATTACAAAAGGTAGATATACCAGAAAGGCCATTTAGTAAGATTGCGATTGATTTGATTGGACCCATGCCGGTGATATCAAATAGGGGTCATCGATATATTCTAACTGTAATAGACGAGTGCTCAAGATGGCCAGAAGCTATTCCACTAAAAAGAATTGAAGCCAGTGATATAGTTCAAGCGTTATATACATTATATTTATTTGGATTTCCTGAAGAGGTACTGTCAGATAGGGGCACACAGTTCCACTGTCAACTAACGACAACATTTTGAAAATGTTTGGAATTCGGCAAAGGTTTACAGCCCCATACCACAAACAGAGCAATGGTATTTGTGAACGTTTTAACTGTACGTTAAAGAAAGCATTATCGAAAGTAGCAAATGACAATTCCAAAGAATGGGATGTGGCATTACCCTCAATCCTTTTTGCATACAGAAAGAGCCGTAACAAAACCGCGGGGTTTTTGCCATTTCAGATGATTTATGGAGGAAATCCAAGAGGCCCAATGGCAATCCTAAAAGAACTAATACTTCCACAAGAACATGTTGGAAATAAAGAAAGTTACGATATAGTGACAGAAACCAGAAATAAAGTAATAAAGGCTTGTGAGGAAGCGAGCAAACATGTACTTGATAAAAGTGAACTAACACAGTTTAGGGTTAATGAACACAGGAAATAGACCAAACTAGAAGTAGGTCAAGATGTTTTGGTATTACTAAAGGATAAGGAGAATCTACTATTCACATATGGTTGGGTCCTTATAAGGTAACAAGGAAAATTAGTGATGTGGATTATGAAATTAAAATTGATTCAAGGCTGAAAATATTTCATGTGGATATGCTAAAAGAATTTAGGTCGCAACAAAAAAGTGAAAAAAGCAGTAAAGAAGACCCATTGGTCATGGGTGCATCCGTGAGTGTAGACTTTGAGACAGAGGAAAGATTGGGACACATAGAAACAATTTCAACTGATGTCAGTCAAACATGGAAAGATGTGGAAGTGACGGGAATCTTGTCAGACAGAACTAAGGAAGTAACAACATTATTGGAAGATTTTAAGAATATTTTTACAGATTTACCAGGAAGAACGAATATCATAGAACACATTATCAAATTAACAGGCAGAGTTCTTAATAAACTACCACAATATGCTGTACCATTGCATCACAGAGAAGCGTTACAGAAAGAAATAGATGAACTACTTAAATTGGGAGTGATAGAACTATCTAATTCGTCATGTGCTGGTTAAAAAAAAATGTGGCAACATTAGACTGTGTGTAGATTACCGTCAACTAAATAAAGTTACAGAATTTGACCCATTCCCAATGCCACAGGCGGAGGAAATGTTTACTAAATTGAAAAAAGCGAAAATTTTCACCACGCTGGACCTTTCTAGGGGACACTGGCAAGTACCTCTAATGGAAGAGGCTAAAGCACTATCCGCATTTAATACACCGTTCGGCGTCTATCAGTGGAATGTGATGAGTTTTGGCTTAGTAAATGCCCCAGCCACTTTTAACAGGATGATGGCAAAGATACTGGGCCACAGAAGAGACACTATTTGCTATTTAGATGACATCTGCATCTTTAGTGAGGATTGGAACGAACACTTACAGAGTCTAAGAGAGATATTTGCTATTATCAAGGAAAACAATTTGACATTGAAACCAACAAAAATAAAAATTGGACTTAGTGAAATTCCTTTTTGGGGATACAAGATAAAAAATGAATCAATTACATCACTGGAAGAAACAGTTGCAAAAATAATGGATATTAGTATACCAAAAACAAAAAAACAAATTAGAAGTCTTTTAGGTCTTTGCAATTTTTATAGAAAATTTGTTCCAAATTTTGCAGAATTGATTGATTGAACTTACTTACAAATCTTACAAAGAAAGGGAAATCTAACATTATAGTTTGGTCTGACCAATGTCAAAGATTGCTAGACAAGATTAAGAGGGTGTTTCTGAAAAAGCAATATTAAAATTACCCGATAGTACTAGAGAATTTATTTTGGCAACGGATGCTTCATCCATAGCTATAGGGGGCTGTTTGATGCAAGAATATAGTGGAATTGCACACCCTGTTTTTTATGTAAGCAAGAAACTAACCCTTGCAGAGTTAAACTATGCAACTATTGAAAAAGAGGGTCAGGCAATTGTGTGGTGCATAACAAAGCTAAGTTTTTATCTGATGGGATGGGGGCTAAATTTCAATTATGGACTGATCATACTCTGTTGGCATTCATTAATTTAAATAAATGTGGTAATTGCTAGGTGGGCATTACAACTGATGGACTATAAATTTGAGATCAAGACAATACCAAAGAAAGAAAATGTTGTGGCAGATACATTATCACGCTGTACTTAAAGGTTGGGGAGATTGTGTAGAGTATATCATGACTACTTACATTCTGTTTGTTAAGAATTAAACTATTTCATTGGGTACATTTGTAAATTCTGGCACGCAGTGTAGTAGATATTCAACAGAGAATTGTTCATTTGTGAGTGTACACAACAATGATTAGTGAGCAGATATAGATTTGAATTGAATTATAGTATAACAATTAGTATTGTGATGGTTACTGTCACAATTGGTGAATATAAATGTTATATGTTAAATCTAATGTTAGAATTGTATTGGTATTAATATGTCATTGTGTATGATTTTGTTTTGTATTACATTATGGTTCCCTATGTTACAGAGAATTTAGATTATTTTTTAACTTGGAACAGGCTGATAAGATATGTGGTGATTTGTATTTTGGACGTTTGATGTACATCGAACTTGTTAAACAGGGGGGTTGTTACGTGCGCATCTTAGTGTAAATGTGAAATGTTGCGATTGCGTGTTGAAAGGGGAAGAAAACCAAAATGGAGGAATATGAACAAGAAAGTGTTTTCAGTGTTAATAAAGATTAAAGTATTTATAAAACTGTGATTTGTCGTTTCCATGTCTAAAGAGTCTCATCAAATATGAAGATGTAACAACAGGTCTTGTGTGGTGCTCCAATGTTCCAGCAGACCAAAAGATAGGTGAAAGTGAATGTGAAGTTAGATGTGAACCTGGTCTAACTGATGTCTTATAATGAATATCAAATTGATCTAATTGTTTTGTAAAGGGTCAATTCTCTTATTCAAATGCTCAAGAAAAAATAAGTTTAAGGTAAAAAAAAAAATCCTTTTGTTAAGCGTGCTATGGATAGTAGAGCGCTGCAGTTCACACGATAATATGAAAAACTACTTATTAATTGTTGTTTTAAATTATATCCAACTTATATAATAATAATAATAATCTGTATTGTCCGTATGGAAATTTGACTTACAATTTGTGCATTACACCAAACAAAAAACATTATAACTATAAGAAACCAAAGTGTACATTCACACCAGACTCACTTATACTTTACATGTGACAAAGTTTATATCAGACTGTTCTTATTTAATTATTTGATTGCCAAGGGAACAAAAGAGTGTTTGTGTCTGTTTGTCTTTGCTATCGGTGTCTTGTATCTCTTTTATGATGGTAAAATCACAAAAATCCTGACACAAAGGGTGATTCTTTATTTCGAGGATCTTGTTAGCTTTTTTATAGTTGTTTGTCTCAAACAACTGCCCAAAGGGGGTTTGTTTTTTGCCAATGATTTTACCAGCAGCATTTAGGATTCTATAAAGTTTATTGATATTGAAACTTAAAATATTGCAGATGTGAGCGTGATAAAACATAGCAAGGCCTTTTTGCTAACATTAAACAAGGACAGTTTTCTCAGTAATCGTAATCTTTGCTGCCCTTTTTTGCTGATATAATCAGTATTTGCAGTAAAATTTTGTTAAATAAATTAATATGCATATTAAATATATTTTTTCTCTTTAAAAAAATGTAAATGTAGTAGTTAGTATGACAGAACTTACTTAAATTAGCAATACAAATGGGAAAAAAAAAATTTTTGACAAAAAATCTAAAACCGTTTGCGGTGTTAAAAATATGGTAAATAGTCATCTCCCCTACTAAAGAGCCTCCCGTGTTTGTTACTATTAATAAAACTGCTTGCTTGTTCAGTATAGTAAACTCCTCTTTGTCTTTTGTATAAATTTACTTTTAAAGGCTTGCAACTTTTCCAGATTTTAAAATCCTTAACATAGCGCAAAGTTTATTTTTTAAAGCTTGAAAACAGGAATTAGATTTTACCTTCCAAAAGTAAAGAATGCTCTTCATTAATGGTCTGTATTGGTAAATATTTCCCTGCCTTCTGCTTGCATACATCTTTAAGTGTAAATGTGAAATGGAGTATTTTGACTTGTCATTACTCATACAAAGGTAGTAAGATATAATTGCTGTTGTTTCTTTCCCAGGAGACTGCTGTGATTGAAATCAAACATGGGTATGAAGAAATAAAAAGTGTTTATAATGAGAAACTAAAGGTTAGTCATACGAGTTAAGCTCTTTTTCAAATATTGCCTCTGTGGACAGCTAATTATACTATGTCTCATTGCCTTCATATTCTTAAACATTCTTTCGAATTTATTTTCAACCTTTCAAAGAGAACAGTTTTATCATTCTGTTCATTTGTTGTCTGTATTTGTTGCATTATCTTTATATCTTTATCTTGCTCACTTATTTCGTTTTCTTGACTAAACAAGAATCAATTTTAAAAAATTACCAATTAGTTAATTAACTATTTGGTAATTAATTATTTTGCTTGGTATTGAACAAAGGGAAGAAATTTTTTGACTCATGTGGGAGTTGAAATTCAGGTTGTTAAACTTTTAAAAATATTTTAATTATAAATGCATTTAAAAAGTGATCATGCTAGTATTCACCCTTTCTCCCCCCTTTTTTCTCCTCCCACCCCTTTCCCAACTGGTCCAGACAAGTGATAGGATCATAGCGTATTGAAAATGCTAAAAGCATAACACTGCGCAAAACATAAACAATTGGTAAAAATATTTTTAATGGCACTGATTTAGTATTGTTAGTCTAGATCTATCACAAATTAAATTACATGACTGATCCAAACTAATTGATACAACTGTGCTTAATAAAAGCTTTGTTTTTTTTAATTATTTTTTATATTTTCTTGTTTGTTTGTTTAGTCCACAAACCTTAAATGTCAAAATGAAATGAGGATTTGAAGAACTTTGTTAATAAATGCATTCACTAGCATTACAACTTAAAAGAACTAGGAAACATGAATTGTTTACTCATTGCAATAGTTTTATTTGTAGATTTTACAACCAAAAACACAATGTTTGAGTCACTCTACACAAGTGTTGTCCAAATTTTCTTATGTAATAAATTTTTTAGGTTTGAATAAGCTTCTTTTTTTTTATTTTAGTTAGGCCATTGTTTCATTTTAGTTTGGCCATTGTTTCATTTTAGTTTGGCCATTGTTTCATTTTAGTTTGGCCATTCTATTGAGTTATCATTGATTGTTGTGAGACAAGTTTATCAAAGTTTTTGAAGCTGTTTAGAAATGGAATCTAAGATCTAGTTCAACGTGTATTTGTTTGAGTCCTTATAGAGACGTGTGTCTAAAATATAGGATCAAGTTTAGCTAGATAAGTTCCACTGCATTCCCAAAGCTTGTATCTTCTGTTTTATTCCAAAGTGAACTTAACAGGTTGTTATATCTTCTGTCCTTGTTCAAAGTGTTTTCTCAACAGGTTGTTATATCTTCTGTCCTTGTTCAAAGTGTTTTCTTATTTTCTCAACATGTTGTTATATCTACTGTCCTTGTTGAAAGTGTTTTCTCAACAGATTGTTATATCTTCTGTCCTTCTTCAAAGTGTTTTCTTAACAGGTTGTTATATCTTCTGTCCTTGTTCAAAGTGTTTTCTCAACAGGTTGTTATATCTTCTGTCCTTGTTCAAAGTGTACTCTTGTTTTCTCAACAGGCTGTTGAAGACAGATGTAAAAGTATGATCAACATCAACCAACTACTAGAAGGGAAGTGCATGGACTTGTTGGCTCAATTGGATAAGGCCACACATAAGATGAAATTAGAAGCAGTGACTAGCGAGCCATCATCTAGAGGTAGGACCACTGCACCAGGGTCAGGCACCATAAAGGACCTGGTGGTGGTAAAACATGGCCGGGACAGTCCAGTGGCACAAGAGAGGCTCAACACCCATTCTGATAGCTCCAGCCATTCCCCTAATGTTTCTGTTCCTGCAAGCTCTAGTACCGACTGTGCGACAGTAGTGGGAGCGAATGAAGAGGTATCTGTTGCCAGCTCCTTTTTCAGTGAACCAAACCTGACCCCATTACCACGAAATTTAATTAACAATCATCGAAATCCAGATGGTATGTCAGATTCAGGAGCTGCTAGCAGATCTTCATACAGAGGAGACAGTGATGGCTCAATTCATAGTTTTATTACTGGGGACAGTGGCTTATGAGGCTATTGTTTTTTTTTTATTTGTGATATATAAATATATGTGTTTGACTTGATTATGATTCAAGTGTTAAGCATTTGGTGAATACATTGTAATACTTCCCATTATGTCTCTAAGAAATGTGTCTCATACATTGAAGATCAGCTTTTAAAGTTTCTTTCATATTGTACAATATGCCTTTGGGACAATGTGTCAGGTAGTTTTATTGATAAATGTGTTCATTGTTTAACACTACATAAAACCTAGTAACTTACTATTATAGTAATAATAATCTTTATATATATTTATGTTGACCATCCCAAGGTTGTGCAATACAGTCAATTGCTGACCTCATCCTGTCTTTGTATTCCATCCAATTAACACTATTTTTAATTAAATACTCAATTCAGACTTACAGTGTGCCTTTAGTATTAAAATCTGGTTTGAACTGGTTCACTTGTAGAGCATTGAACATTGAAGGCTTTAAGTTGTTGAAAGAATGTGGTTTATTCACCAACCTTGTGGAATAAATGAATCGACCAACTTGTATGGTGTCTTCATTTGATTGATAAAGTCAATCTGTGTAGTACTGGTATAGTTAATTCTTTTTAAATGATGTTAAGGTTATGTTGTTAAAATTGAAAAGAACAGTCCATAGGTCTGTACAATTTAAAAGTGCAATCTGTATGAGTAGTGTTTGGACAGCGCTGTGACCAATTACTTTGACCTTTCTGTATGGTGGGTATTTGAGTTGATTGAGCTCCCTAAAACTTCAGTGTATGTTACTTAATTATCCTAAGAATTGAGCATGGGTCATTTAATTTTGCTAATTATGGCTGCATCACTACAACCTTTTTGTTGCAGCACTCAAGAGTTCAAGTTCATAAGACTAGATCTTAGTTTTTGTAAGTTTTATTTAACATGTATATGAAGCTGTACTAGTGAATTTAAGCAAAATTTCATTTTCTGTGAACCTTTAGAATTTTCAGTCCCCTGCTTTGATTTCTCCTTTTAAAAAACCAGTTACAATTTAGATAAGGATTTCTACACCTATATCTAATTCACAATTACTCAAGAGCTATGTGAGATGAACTCGGTCCTCCTATAGTGCTCTGGCTAGAAACTCTGCTATTCAGCCTAGTGCCTCTTATCTCCCATACAGCACTAGTGACACTGCAGATCTATCACCCTGCAGCTCTAGGAACTGCGGAAACTCATGCAAGATTTTTGTCTTAAACCAGATCTGTTCACCTTTTTATCTTCACAGAGATGTAGAATTAGCTTGTTGCCAAATTAAACTCTAAAAAAAGGAGATGTCAACACTGATCTAGATAGTTATTTTAATAGATCACCCCCCTCCCTCCCTGAATCCTGAGATCAGTTGAAAAGTTATTGGTAATTGTGTTGGATATAATAATAGGCCATAGGTAAATGTTTAGACTCGCCAAGTTTTCTTTACCTACTTGTACAGCATGTAGAGGCTACATTGCGATAAAAGTGACTTTTGTCTCAGCGTATTAAAACTTGATATAAATTTCATGACAAAGTTTTGTCAATTGAGCATTTTGTTGGGTCTAGATTTACACCTTTACCCCCCCCCCACACACACACACACAACTTGGTTTTTAGATACAGTGTCTTGAAGAACAAGTTTATGGCTGTGAATTACTTGGCACTCTATCTCACAATAAGTTTCTTCTTCTTTTTAGGTTCAACAATGACCATTCCTTGAAGTGAGCTGAGTAGCTCAGACTTCTCAAAGTTAATAGAATGCTATACAATTGTTGTTTTAGCATTTGTATTCTTTTCATCAATTATCAGACAGACATTGTTTTAATTTTTCTCTTGAAATTCTTTCTATTTTTCCTTTTTCAGACTTTTCCCCTCCCCCTTATTCCTTAAGGCTGCTGGGAATGAGAAGAAAAATGTCAGTTCGTTTTTAGGGCAAATTAAGAGGGAGGGGAGGACTCAAATGTAAAAAAAAAAAAGCAATTGATGACTATAATATGCCCCACCAAAGATTAGTACTAAGTTTTATATGTAGTAAATGAAGCAATATTGTTCTAGTCAGTCAACCACAGCCAAACTGCATTTATCCAAGATGAATTTTTTTATGGCCATGCCATTAAGTAATTATTACTTTTGTATTCTGTAATTTCATGGGTGAGTTGATCTTTTTTTGTAATATTGGCTGAAATAAATCTGACATTTCTTTATGAAACCATCTTTGCATCTTTAGGCCCTACCCCATACAAATTCATACCAGAAATAAATCTAAATTAATGTGCCTAGGTGGACTGTGGATCATTTCAAGCATTTGCAAAAGCACTTTATACTATATTCTATTTTATATAATTGTTGGTAGAAATATATTTAGATATATTAAGTCAGCTTAGACATTAATAATACAAAAAAATTCCAATACATTTTTTAACAAGATTTTTATGCAATTCAATAAAAGTAGAATGTTAAATTCCTGAATCCTTTTATTTACCAAACTCTTATAAATAATTAAGGTATATTAATTGGAAAAAAAATTTTCTGCTACTTTTCTTGTTTAAGCCCATGAGGCAAATTTTGTTATTTATTCATAGTTGCATTATGACTAATTGATTGTAATTGGTGGATCCATCAAATTGCTCTTTAAAAAAAAAAAAATCGCTTTCTAGTCAATGGTACTATAACTTTTATGTTGTTGTGTTTTTTAAATTATAATTGAATAGAATGATATTTTATAATAGTGAACATTAATAGTATAAATTAGAGTTTGATCTGAGGAGACTGCCATTCAAATGTTTGTGACTATATACTAAGTATTTCTTAGTGGTATCCAAATGAATGATTTCATGCAGTCTAAACTTAGTCAAGTATTTCACTCACTGGTCAGCATGTTGACGTTGCATTAAAATAGTGCACCCCCTTGGTAATGAATATAAATGTTAAACTTGTACACCTGCATTACTTTTCTTTGGGTTCACAACTTTCTACTTTCACAATTCAAATATTTATATTGGTTTGTGTTTCTTGATATTGTAGTTTGTACAGTTGCTTTCAAGTAAAAGTGGAGGACATTTTTTTTACAAATAGAGTTATTAATTATTATTCTTCATTTCAAGCGTGGTCGAGAGTTTAAGTGCGCTTGAACTTAGCTTGGTTTGTGTTAACTGAGCGCCTAAAGGCAGCACGGAAAAATCTTCTCCTAGATACCCCCTCCCCCCCACTGGTCCACAACTGAGATTGGATCAAAGGGCTCTGAGCATGCTATAAGCATGAAAGTAGCGCTATATAAAAGCCATAATAATAATAATAATAATCCCTAACACTACATTGTGAGCTAAATGTCCCCTTTTAGAATAGTGAAACTTTAAATTTGATTCAAAACATAGCTTGTGATTTTCACAAAAAAAAAAATTGAATCACAGTGCTGGCAGTTTGAAATCATTACATAAACCCCCTATCTGTATTCTATAGAACACCAAAGCATGTTACACTAATAATTATTGAAACATACATTGATAACAAGTCATTGCATCACAAATGTAATATATATATATTTATTACAGCATAAATTAATGAATACAAATTCAGCAAAAGAATCTTTTTACACAAGTTATTTCTTGTAATCTTCATAGTCATAGGTACGGAAAGGTAGAGTCACTTCGATGGCACCTGAAAATACACATCAAGTTTAATATTAAATATAGCCTTAGAAAAGACCAGATCAATGAATACAAGGACTGAAAATATCCATCAGTATAGAACATGGGTAGAGCTTGTTAGCAGGAAACGAGAAGGCAAATGGAAGGAAGAGTGAAGAACATAAACATCTTAGATTTTTTTTTTATCTTAAACAAGATTGTCATCAACTTTGGACAGGAAGATGATTTATTCTAGCAATTAATGTATAAATTAAGATAAATTCAGTCTTATGATAATGGAAAAGTGTTTACAATGACCAAACTGGTTTGCTTGTACTGGTATCATATGAAAACTAAAAATAAGCAGCTTGTGGGCTAAAGCCTTCTCAATCCAAGGGGGGTAACCACTGCTGTGTGAATGAGCTAACACTAAAAGAAGAGCTAAACAAAATAAAAAAAATAATAAAAAATGTTTTTTTTTTAGTTATCCAGGCAACTGTGTTTCAATATCTATAAGTAGTAAAGTGTGAGCCTTTTTTTATTATTGTCATCTAAAACAATTTTTTTTTTTTTTAAAGGCAGACTGGATTCATTAGTGACCCCCATGCAGACAGGATTCATTAGTGACCCCCCACATTTATGAATGATAAAAGAGAAACCTGATTAGTTACAAATGATTTTCTTTTCCTACCTTCGTCCCAAGCTTTCATGATCTCTATGGTTAATGTTTTATGCTGGTGCTGACATAGACCTGTCTTCATAGTGTCCAGAATTTCTCCCGAGTGTGGACATATGAACTGCTCTAATAACTTGGTATTCTGAAGTGGAATAGAGTTAATACAATTACTGTCACATATGGTACAATTTATTGTGCCTTACTTACACAAACTTGTATAAATGATATTAATGGTTTAAATAATAATTTTTATGTTGTTAAAAACATGATATCATGTACTCAACAGTAACTGCAAAAGGGGAATTCCTATAAAAAGCAGTCTAGAAATAAAACAAGCAAAATACACAAAAATACTTTTAAAAAAAAAAACAAAGCTTATATTAAGTGTATCAATTAGTTTGGATCAGTCATGTAATTAAATTAGATCTAGACTAATAATAATAAATCTGTGTGATTTAGAAATATTTTTTTACCAATTGTTTTTGTGATCCTATCACTTGTCAAAACCAGTTGGAAAGGGGAAAAAAGAACAGAGTATCTGGGTGATTGCTTTTTAAATGTATTTAAAAAAAAAAAAAAAAAAAAAGAAAGAAAATGACCTGAATTCAAACTAGTGGGCTAAAGCCTTCTCAAGCCAACAGGGTAACCACTCTACTAGCGAATTGTCTATGAACATGGAAGATTGTATAGTTATCTATTGTTTATACAGTATTTCATGCTTATGCTCACTAAGCCTCAGACGACAATCTATTAAGGGGATTAATTCAGCTTATACCTCCACTTGTCAAGTACTATTTCTATCCCTTGTTTGAGATAACACGCAAATTAATTTATTGCCAATAGTTCATTAACTAATTGGTTAATTTTTTTTTATTGATTCTTGTGTCAGGTAAAAGAATTAATTATGCAAAATTTCAGCTTGATACGAGATTGAGTGTCATTGTCAGTGTCCAAACTTTTGGCTAGACAGACAGAGTGAGTTGATATAAGCTTTGTAAAAATATTCCAGAAATACAAGATTGTTAGGGATCATATTCTAAAGCATGGAGAAAGAAAGCAATCAAGATTTAAAGTGTGATTCTAATTTAAATGTAATCAGCTCTTCAATTTTAAACATTCATCATGAGTAAAATCCAAAGGTCTCAAATAATCAACCAATAGAAAGTAGCTTAACCTAACTTGCCAATGAAACCAGTTACAGAAGAAAATTTTGCATGTTACTCCATAGAAAATAGAGCATCACTGTCTCAAGAAGCTACACACATATGTCAAATCAGAAATAGAAAATGCATTTATTCAATCATCATTGGCCTCCTTCGGTCAATACTGTCTTCTTAAAGGATACATGCTACTCAAAGGTGCAAAATGAAACCCTAACCAAAGATAAATAACTAACTGAAAAACTAAAACTTCCAAACACCAACCACAGACCATCTGGAAACAAAGTTTACAAGAGAAAAGCAAAAAGATCATACAACAATGAATGTTGTCACAGTCAACAGGCCTCAAATTTGAATGTCTAGTTGGAAATGAACAAGTTGATGTACTAAAAAAAATGCTTGAAGCTCATTAATTGTTGTAAATTCTTCTTCTTTCTTATTATTAAGTGGAGGGTCCATTTATCCAACATGAACTGTGCAATGGTTTCCAGATAAGCAGTTCTCCATACAGTTTGTCTTGGTGTTGTTGGGCCAGTATCTTTGTTCGGGACACTAAGGACTTGGTCACTATTGCCAGGTGTTACTCCACAAGGGCATGTTTCGCTTGTTAGTTCCAATAGTCATTTCCAGAATGTGTTAGATTCTGTTGTGCCCTGTACTGAAGTGAAAATAGTTGATCATGTTGAAATATCTTATAGTGACCATAATTTTTCTTAATCTTTGAATTAAATCACTCTACAATTTTCTTCTGGATAGAATGGTACTTTTGAATGCTTGCTCATTCTCTCGTTGTTGGTCAGTTTGCTATTCACTTCCCTCTGTTTATATGAGTGCGGGATACATTAGAGATTTTTAAGAGGATTCTAAGTGCTTCAGTTGTTTCAGGCTTCAGAGTTTGAAGGACTGTTTTGACTTCAGTCAGGAAGATGATAGGAGTGTTCTGTATATGTGGGTGGGTGGTTTAATACAGTGGCATCTGCAAGTTTTAATGCTCTCCCCTTTCTGTTCTGTTGCTGTCACAATGAACTTTTCTAGTTTTTCTCCAATGTGCTATTCAATGAATATGCCAGCACCTCAATTTGTGATGTATTCTTTGATGATACATCTGTGTACACTCTTAGTCATTGGTTGATGAAGTAATGAATTAGCAAAAAAAAAAGTATTTACTATTTCCTTAAAGCTCTTTTTGATTGTGGTAAGATTTATTTGTTATGTTTTCAATTTTGCCTCTGAAAGCTTAGGTCCAGTGAAAAATGTCAATGCGCTGTTTTACTGATTCAAGATTTATATTATCTCCTTCTTGAATAATGTGTGTTCTTATGACTTCGTTTTGAGTGCCAGACTTGTGGGTTTTTTAAGAGGGTGCCATTTCGGTCAACTAAATAAGAATTTTTAATTTTTTTTTATCATCCAGAGAAACCACATCAACAATTTCCTCCATCTCTCTGATGGTACAATATTTTGTAAATGTATCAATTGTCATAGCAAAACAAAACATTTAACCAACAGCAGGATTAATCCATACAACCAGCACATTCTTCAGGGGCAGAGTTGAAGCTATAGTAGCAAACAGGCAAAAAGAAAACATAGAAGGGCAAAGTTAATGCATAGTGCAGGATCTGTACCACTTAACAAATTGTCCAAATAAGTCCTTTAAGTATTCAACTATTTCTACCCCAAGATCACTATGGCCTTTGTCAAGGTAAATATGATGTTAAAAGCATACTGTTAATTAATATACTTACATACTACAAGACTTATTCAACTAATACAACAACATTGTAGAAAACTTCAACAAATAACATGGCAAACAAAATACAAACTTTACAACAGTTTTTAACTATGACTCAGGCATTCAACATTTCTAAGGAAGAGAGATTGAGAGAGAAAAAAACTAAACACTGAATGACTGCATTGAGAGAAACTCCAGTACTTGTTCATTGAACACATTGTGCTTCAGCTAATTAAGTTCAATTCTTCTACTTATTGGCTGAGTTTCACTGTTTGTTTATTTGAACATGCATGGCATTAAAGTGAGAACCAAATAAGTCCCACATTGTGACACTGCACTGTGACAGTTTGGCAGCCAAGGGTTTTATATGTCTTTATAATGCCCTGGATTAAAGCATGACATGGCATAAATAGTTCACAACTGACATCCTTACCTTTTTGTCTAACACAAGATATTCATCTCTACAGATTGGACAAGGGCTGGCTGTTTTAATCACACCTTTGATCTGTAAACATAAAAATTGTTCTGTTAAGCTCATATACACTGCAATTTGTATCATACTTCACCACCAATTTCTTGATCTAGATTACATCTATTTTTTTAAAATCTAGTAATATTCCAAACCCAGAGATATACCTAGCTAATAGGTCATTTTTGAAATGGTTCATTAGCCCCAAAAGACATAGGATACTTTGGTATATAGAATTAACCTTGGTCAGAATCTACAAATTATTAACTTGTTTTATTAGTATTTACAAACCCTAAAGTACACATTGCATAAAAATTGTGTAAGTAAAACTAAAACTATTTCAAATTGTATATAAAAAAAAAACACTGAGTATAATAGAACAGTGTGAGCCACTCAGTGTCTGAAACATAGACAGCATCAAGATTATAGGTAAGAACAACAACAACAGAAAAAGATTTTTTTTTTCTCGTGTGTTGGTATAGTCTTGGAATTTCCTTTGTAAAACCTTATCAGGTCCTTTTAACTAGATAGTAGTTGTTTTAAAAAAAAACTTAATTAATGCGCAAAGTTTTGTATTTGATTTGAGCTACTACTAAAAAATTAAAATGTACTTATTTTACTTTATAAATTACAGGTATCCTACTTTCTTTTGAACACTTCGAATAAAAAGCATCTATTAATATTTAAAAATACATGTATATCACTAGAACATAGTGTATAAATGTTAGCTGGAATCAGTGAGGTGGGAGAAGTGCCAGCCAGATCATCTTTGTCCCTCACACCCAGACAAAGAAATTCCATTGTATATATGTACTCAGTGTTCATCTTCTAATCAGTGACTTCAAATCTGAAAAGTCGTTGGTTTTCCTGGCTAGCTCAGGCAACCCATTACATGCTCTAACAGCATTAGGGAAAAAGAAGCACTTGTAAAAGTTTGTCCTATCATATGGAATAAGAAATGTGCTTTTATCTTTCAGTCTTTCTGAGTATTTTATTAAGTTTTGTTTTTGTATTTCAAGTAAAAAGGAAGAGTTCCTTTTGGCCATTGAAGTTTTTAAAATGCTATTGATTAGCTTTAATTTGTCAATATCCTCTCACCAATTTGTGAATTGAGCATAAAGTACATCTGAAGCATCTTGGAAATGATAAGAAACTATTTTTTTTGTCCACTAAAAAATTGAATAGTAAATGTTTGCCTATCTTACCATCTTTATCTGCTAATTAAATACTGAAAAATATGCAAGTTTATTACCATAATTTCACTTTTAATATTGCATAAATAACAAATTGACTGCTGCTTCAATTTGAAATGAATACAATGATTTCTGTTTTGAAATGATTTTAGAAGATGATCCAGTGAAGTAATAAATGGATCAATTACTGAAAGATAGCTCTAGCCTTACAGACTTCAATACTTCTTTCAGAATATTCATGCGTGGAAACTGTGGAAGAGGTATACAGCACTTCCAAGAAGTGTTATGCATATTTTGTGGAACCTTTTCTGAGCATAAGGGCCTGGGCAACTGACACTGTTAATCAGGCCCTTCCTGGAATGTCTTTTCATTAAGTGATTTTATAATCACCAACTCTAAATAATTTTATTTTTCTTAGAAATGTAATAAAAAAATAAATAACTTACTTTACAGTTTCTGCGTGTGGGAGGCGCCCTCTGACCTTTAAAATTACGTCTGTAATAAAACCAAACAGGTTTGTCTCCGTATCCTTGTGTAAAAGCTTCAGTTAGAAAAAAAAAAGCTATTATTGATACTAGAAAAAACAAAAGCTATTATGCAAAAGAGTATATACATTTTTCTTATTAGATACAGTCAAGCATTTGGCAATGTATTGGTTTTAAATCGTAAAAATTTTGATTTCTCACTGGGGATCTGAGTTTGCCCAGCTCTAATGGACTCCAAGATAACCAAAAGTCAATTCATTGAAACACTCTCACAACAAAAACAGATGAAGCTCCATCCAACTCAATGCTTCCTCTACTTCTTGAAATATTTAAACAAGTTCAAAGGACAATTAACTAGAATATACTTGAAGAATAATGTTGACTCTAAAAATATCTGGGTTAATTCATCCTCAAACTCAATTAAAATGGTCTAGGACTAAATTTGTTTGGTCCAGATTATGTGTTATTCTCCAGATAAAACAGAATCACCAACCTTTGCTCTTTAGATATCGAATGCTTGTATCAACGTCTATAATTTTTACACCCTCTTTTTTGGCTCTCTGGTCATCTTGTGATGTAGGTTCTTCAGTCTCATTTTCTTCTTCATCTTTACAAAGCCTTGGACTTAACATAAGAGTTCTACATCTTGACACAATGGGCTGAAACAAAATATGATAAGAATTTGAGATTCTCCATGCTTTAGTTTTAAGACAAAAAAAAAACAATAAGTCATTTTTTTTATTCATTTCATTTGAAAGTATTTCACATTTCAAATCATATTCAAATACATATTGTGTAATGTACTTAATATGTAGATTTTATATTATTAGTTTAGGCAGTATGATACAAATTTCAAAATGAGAATACACTAATAAAACTTAGTGTTAAAAGAAAAAAAATATGTCCAACTGCATCAAATATATTCTTCTAGATGTAGTAAAAGCAAAAATATTAATTTTGTAATTTTAAAAAAAAAATAAAAATGATAATCTGGGAAAGCAATGTCAACTGAGAGCACTAGCTGAAACGTTCATGTTATTCTGACCTGCACTTTGTTAGTTAGTGTTGTAATTGAGTACCCAGAGAAGAGTTGTGTTTAGTGAGCGCCTAAAGGCAGCAAGGAAAACCTTTCCCTAGATACCCCCTCCCCCACTGGTCCACAAATGAGATTGCACCATAGCGCTCTGAGCATGCTATAAGCATGAAAGTAGCGCTATTAGATATAAAAGCTATAATTTATTTTATTTTAGGTTTTGTGGCCCGCGACATGAGTGTCAGAAATTAAAATGGTCCACAGGCTGAATTAGGATGGGCATCACTGCTATACAGTAATATAATACTAAATAAGACTAAAGTTTCGCTTAAATCATGTAGGGTAGCATTTCTCATATTCAATTTATAATTAAAAGACAAAAAATAATTATTTTGAAAGTAGTTATAAATTCCATTTGAATATTAGTCAAGCAAATATGACATTATCACCTAAGTTCACAACTTCAAATAAATTAAGCTTAGATGTCAGTGGGACCTTTAGGAATGTAAGTTTTCCCAGTAAGTTTTAGACACTTCATAAGTGGTTTTGACAATTTTTGATATAATATGTGTTTTGATTGATAATGAATATATTCTTCTTTTTTTATTTATTTGCAACTTAGTCATTGATGTTTTTCCGACGTAATTTTCCTGCACATCCAAAACAGTCAGGCTTTCACCGGGTTTCTATGTGACGTCACAAAGGTGTTTTAATCTATTGACTTATTGTATAACAGGAGACCATACAGTCCATACAGCAAAGTTTACATTCTCGTAAAAGAAATATATCTTTGTCTATGCAGTTAGATCTAGGATCTTGTAAGCAAAGAAAAAGTAGATTTACATGCTTGACTAATCATGGCAGTGTGTATTTTCTCGCCAGACCACTCAACACACAACAAACACTATCGCTTGGTTTTCTTGTCATGAATAGGCTTATAAATCTTATAACTTAACTAATGCTTAGCCTAAAGCCTTTTTTTTTTTTTAGCCTAGGCCTAGTGAACTGAGTTGATAGTAAAAATACTGAATTGACTATTATTATACAGATCTATTTACTATAATAGTATAAATATACTAGATCTAAATCTACTATAAATTAAGTATCACATCTACTAGTAGTTTCTACTAGATTTTTTCCTAAATAGTACTAAATTTAGATCAAATGATTATTTGTACTAGATCTGCCTCTTGCTATTCAAACATGAAAATTGAGGTATAATAATTTATCGACCATTAAAATGTGACGTCAGTCACAAATACAGAGTCAGTTTAGAACATTGTGCTTCTAGATCTAGATGTGTGGCGCCGGTCTATAATATATTTTTTTTAACACATTTTTTTCCTCTTTGAATGCCCCTCCCTAATCCACCTTAGGCAGACCCTACTTCCACTACAACCCAACATAACCAACACCCTGTACAGCAGTGCTGAACAACTGAAGAAAACAGCACAGTTTTTTTCCTTGGCACAGTCTGCAAAAGAGCTCACAGCTCAGCAGCAATAAAGCTGGCTAGAAGAAGAAGAACACATTTTTTTAAATACTTTTTTTTACACAACGCTTAATGCGCTGCTAAGACACTCCTTTGAAACAGATAATAATGTCACAACAAATGGATAAAATAATAACAATAACATACAAACACAGTTATACGCACAATACATCCCTCTCTTATAACTTATTCTGTCTACACCCTCCTTCCAGGTCTCTTCCTTCTCCTTAGATAATTCCATTTTCCAAAATTCACACATATTCAGTGCAAACAAACTTCAAGACTTAATCCGAGCATAGCCATCAGACTAACACACAACAAAAACAGTTCAATGATAGCGCAACAGACAGGTGTAAACCAGGCCATCAACTCAGCCCCAAAACACTGCTCTTTGGGGAAGAGCCAATTATTGATTGACCATGTACTAAAGGTCAAGCTGTTAATTAGGTCACTAAGCATGCTAGATAAATAATATAGCTATAGATACGTTACTTTTTTTGTGTGACAGACAATAAGCGTGCACTATAGATAGTCAACCAGGTGGCTTGGGGAAGGCCAGATTTATCTATAAAAGCAACACAATTCACAAGCTATCGTAGCTTATTAGCCCCCGAAAAATATTTAGCACTGACTTTTGCGCCTTTTTTTTTTGTCACAGAGTGTGCTAGATTCAGAGAGCTGTGCATGTTTTGTTTTTACGTCAACCAGGTAAACTGTTGTGTCCTCCAATGGCTTGGGGTGGGTTGGATTATCTATAGGCAACACAACTCACAAGCTACCAAAGCTTATTAGGGCCTTTCCCCCAATACAAAATATCTGGACTTATAAATAAAGGGCTCCATATCTCAAAATAGTTTCTAAAGGGCCTTTTCAAGACATTCAAGTCAACTAAATAGTACCGGTATGGTAATGTTGGTAATGCGGAACTGGGCTTAGCACCTTACAGTAATGTGTAACATCGATTTCTAAGCAGAGATGGGCAATATGGAGCATGGGAAAATGACTAAAAAACCTGTCTGTCTTGACAAGGCATAAAAAGAAAATTATGATATAATAAAGAACCAAAATTTTTTAAGATTATAAAATGTTTAAAACACCATACTTCTCATGTCCAATCCTTAAAGGAAGGGATACAAAAATGTTTGAAACTTTAAGCACTTGAAAGCATTGACCTAGCCTACTATTTAACATCAAATCTAATTTTAACTAGATGAGTCATAACTGAATAACAGAATAAAACATATCTACTTCTATAATTTATAGACATATGAATGAGGAGTTCCATAAAATAAACACAATTCAGTTTTTTACCTAGTGGCTAGGGCTAGGTCCTAGGTCTATATTATTATCATCATGGAGATAGTTCTAAATTCTCTAAACATATTCGAAAAAAAAAAAAATTTTTATGGCAACTGGGCTTAACTTATGACTGATCTAAGACGACTAAGACCTAATCCTAATGCCATGGGCATGGGTAACGTAAGTGTCGTAAGCTACACTCTAGACTCTAGAGTGACTCTAGACTACTCTAGAGAAGTCTAGACTACTCTAGAGAAGTCTAGATTTCTATATGATGAGTAGATCTAGTCAAGTAGTAGGATGTACATTTAGATTTAGTTAGTTTAAACTTTTGTACTAAGTCGTCTAAGTGACACTAAGAGACTAACTCATAAGTCATGACCATGACACCAAATCACAAGAAAGATGACGCTTACTATAAGCTATCCCGAAAAGACCAACATCTAATCTTTCGACTCAGGACCGACACAACAGAATGCGAAAACACATGTACCGGAAGCTCAAAATTGGAACCAGTGAAATCTGCCCATGTGGAGTATCACCAGAAAATGCCGACCACGTCCTCCAAAACTACTCTCTTTACCAAGAGGCCTGTATAAGACATTGGCCCCAAATCACCCCAATAGAAAGAAAACTATATGGAGAGCTCCCTGATTTGGAAACCACTGCGCAGTTGATCTCATGTATTGGTCTAGTCATATGAACACTCCAACATAACAATGAGAACTATGAAGAAGAAGAAGAAAAATGATCATGATTGCCATGATTATGATTAATGATGATAGATCTAAGCTAAGTCATTCTAAGTCTATGTTACTGTAGTCTGTATCGTGTCTTATCTTATATAATACAGACGTTACTTCAAAAAAGAAGATGATTACGTCCTACGCGTCATGCATTTAGTCATGCATATTAACCAATGACTTAAATTCTGCCAAGTCACTGGTTTTTCTGGCTAGCTCAGGCAACCCATTCCATGCTCTAATAGCACTAGGGAAGAAGGAGTATTTGTACAAATTTGTCCTAGCATAGGGGACAAGGAATGTGCCTTTATTTTTGTGTCTTTCAGAGTATTTTATTAAGTTTTGTTTTTGTATTTGAAGATTATGGTTCAGTGTTTTATGTATAATTGCTACTTTACTTTTGAGTCTTCTGTCCTGAAGGCTTTCTAAATTTAGTGATTTTACTAATGGTGTTACTCTAGTCAAATGTGAATATTCGTTTGTTATGAATCTCACTGCTCTATTTTGTGTTTGTTCCAGTTTCTTAATGTTTTCTTGAGTTGAGGGGTCCCAAACAGAGGATGCATATTCTATTATTGGCCTAACCAAGGTTAAATAACATTTTAGTTTTATGTTCTTATTTGATTTATAGAAATTTCTTTTAATAAACCCTAATGCTTTGTTGGATTTTTTTGTAGTTTCATCAATATGTGGATTTTATGACAGTTTTTCATTTATTATAACACCTAGGTATTTTGCGTTTTTAGTCTGTGTTACTGGTTTGCCATGAATAAGACAAGTGGAATTAATTTGTTTTAGTTTTTTTGTTACTCTTAACAACTGACATTTTTCTGGGTGGAAAGACATGCTCCAATTTGATTCCCATTTCTGTAATTCATCTAATTCTCTTTGTAAAATATCTGTGTCTTGTGTTGTTTTTATTGTTCTATATATTATGCAATCATCTGCAAATAATCTGACTTTTGTTCCTGAACTAATGCAATTTGGTAAATCATTTATGTAAATTAAAAATAGTAGTGGACCCATGACTGTTCCTTGAGGTACACCTGAGTTTACTGTTATTGGTGTTGATTTAGAGCCATTTATTATTACAGTTTGTTCTCTCCCTATCAGAAAATCTTTAATCCACTGATGCAGTGGACCATTAATGCCGAAATATTTTAATTTTTTAAGCAAACTATGGTGGTGAACTTTGTCAAAAGCCTTGGAAAAATCTAGTAAAATAGCATCTATTTGTTCTATATTATATACATATTATGTATGTATGTATTATAAGTCTAAGTAAGACTAAGACGGTCTGAGAGCTAAGTTTTTTAATTTTAGTAAGAGTAAGACAGTTAAAGTTAAACTACTAATTAAAAGTAGATCTAGATCTAATTATTTAATTTACTAGATCTAAGTCTAAGTGATAGTCTAAGTCTAACTATAATACTTAATAGTATAACTTAAGTTAAGACTTAAACTTAAGTATAATAACTGACTCTAGTACACTAGAGTCTATTAAATTTAGTAGTATTGCATTAGTAATTACGGATCTAGAAAATCTTTTTTTTTTATTAGTCTATCAAAAATATTCATTTATTCAATTAAAAATTGAAGATTTAGATTAGATATCTACATTTTGAAGATGCAAAACTAGTCTTTTCAACATCTTCAAGGGCGCTGCCATTTTGTTTTAAACAAAAATTAGGAGCTGTTTTTGATATGGAATCTAGATCAAGATATATAATAAATATATATATAGATAAGCTGTGATCTAGATTTTGATACAGCCACGAGACTCTCTACATAGCCTGGCCTAAATCTATCTGAATCATAGACTATGATCTGTTATGTCTTAAATATAGATCTCTCTTTCTCTCTCTCTCTCTCTCTATATATATATATATATATATAGAGAGAGAGAGAGATGGATAGATTTTTATATATATATAGATAGATAGATAGATAGATACTAGCTATGTTTTAACCCGGCTTCAGTTTTTTTTTTTTTTAACGCTTTTCGTTTTGTTATATAATAAGTGCATCTGGGCTAATTCAATAATTAAAATAATTTCGGTCAAGATTCCTTATTGACCTAAATCTGGTAAACTCTTTTGTTGTACGGCACTTTATGTATTCTAAAATCATCGCTATTATTTATGAAACGTTCAAGCCAAGTTACATTAAGATTGATCAAACAGTTTTGATCGATAGATAGATAGATATAGATATAAAAAGATAGATAGATCCACTGCACCAAAACTCGTCCCCAGACATCTTGGCCATATCTTGCTTATGGAAAAGGATGGGCATTAGGGCGAGAGAGGTCGACATGTTGCGCGAACACATTTTCAGCGCAAGTCACTTGGTCGTCCCCCCCCCCCCCCCCAATGCAAAGCCCTCGGCCCCCTGGATGACACCAGTGGATATCATCGAGCCACGATGGATGAACTATATATATATGTTGTGCTGTTATAACAACAACACTGTTTTGTTGAGACGGCTTCAACAGTCTGTAGATGAAAGGCTCAGAGAACAACCAGGTTTCCGAAGAGGCAGATCATGTACAGAGCAGATTTTCGTTCTACGAAATATCATAGATCAAAGTCTTGAGTACCAACAACGGCTAACGATCAGTTTCGTGGACTTCAAAAAAGCGTTTGATAGTTTTCACCGAGAATCACTATGGAAAATAGCTAGAGAAAACGGTATCCCAGAAAAATTCGTCCAGATCCTACGACACCTGTACAGTCAATCTAGTTGCTGCATTATACAGAAGAGGGAACAACAGAGTTTTTTTTACAATCGAGACAGATGTGAGACAGGGGTGCGTCTTATCTCCCTTCCTTTTCCTCCTAGCCATCGACTACATAATGAGGAGAGCAATGAACCAGACTGCTTTTGGTATTCCATGGCATGAACAGCTCCGATTGACGGACTTGGACTTTGCTGATGATGTTGCACTACTGGGGGCTACAAATAAATGCATTCAAGAAATGACGGAGAGCCTAGACAGAGAGGTACCCAAAATTGGCCTCCGCATAAACTTGGATAAGACTAAAATTATGCGAGTGGGATATAAGGCAAAGGGTGTCCCCGTCAGACTTGGCGAGTCAAAGCTTGAAGAGTTGGACAAGTTCACGTACCTTGGCAGCATCATAACAAATGATGGAGATGCTTACCATGATTTAGAGTGCCGAATAGGAAAGGCAGGGAGCCTATTTGGACTAGCCAAGCCATTGGACTAGAGACAAAAATACACCTTCTCAACACAATCGTCATTCCAACTGCTACATATGCATGTGAGACGTGGAAGTCATCTGTCAAAATTGAGAAAAGACTAAATGTGGCTTAACAGAGATGGCTGAGACGGATTTTGGGAGTCAGTTTCACAGATTGGGTCTCAAACAAGGAAATCCTATGCCGAACTGGGAGTCGAACACTTGGTGAGGTTGTGACTGAGCGTCGCATGAGGTTTGCGGGACATGTTCTACGTCAAAATGAATTACGCACACCAAGAGTTGCGATAACATGGAAGCCAAAACAAGGAAAGCGCAAACAGGGACGCCCTCGTATTACTTGGCGAGACACCTTCATGGAGGACCTCAGAACAGTAGACACCAGGTGGGAGGAGGCTTCAGACATTGCCAGTGACAGATCTTTATGGAGACAGCTTGCCGCCCAATGCGCCGAACGGCGCGGGAGGACCTAAGTCTAAGTAAGTAAGTGCTGTTATAAACCTGGTGGTGGCACAAATGGGGGTAGTGGTGTGAGTGTAGTCAGCCGACGCAAATCGCCCCAGGCCAGCGCTAGACGAGCGGTCAACCGTGACGAGTTACGACGGTCAGCCGAGTCGAGTGTTAACAGGACGGTTCGGGAATGATCGCCGTCGTGTACAGAGCTCAGGAGCGTCACGAGAGTTGTAGTCATCTGACCACCTAGAAACGTCGAGCGGCGTTCTGTCTGGTTCGAGAAGGCCAGTAGGGACCCTATATAAGAGCGGAGGTGTCGCAGTCAAGACGGTTCAGAAAGGAGGTTCACGACAAGACTACAGCACAGTTCAGCGGTGTGGTTCTGTACGGAGCATTACGACGGTTCAGTGCGGAGTACTATCAAGTACAGTTGAGACGAATGGCGTCTTGATCTTGGTCTGTGATCGAGTCCGACACAACGAGCCTAGTGTGTGAAGTCAGTCCTGAACTGTTGAACCCAGTGCAAGCCCGGAACGAGACGGAGAGGCCAGTGCAAGAGTTGATACGGCGGAGAGATATTTGTACAGTCTTGTGTTACGTGCTGCCAATTGTACAGTATTCGCTGTTATTTATTCAACTATTAAAGTGTTACGTTACTTTGGAGCCCTGAGTTGTCAAGTTCTTTAAGTTGGTGGTGTATGGTGCAGTTTGCAGAGAGCCTGGATAGTGAGATTCGTAACAATATATATATTGTTATAAACCTGGTGGTGGCACAGATGGGGGTAGTGGTGTGAGTGTGTAGTCAGCCGACGCAAATCGCCCCAGGCCAGCGCTAGACGAGCGGTCAACCGTGACGAGTTACGACGATCGGCCGAGACGAGTGTCAACATGATTGTTCAGGAAGGATCGACATCGTGAACAGAGCTCAGTAGCGTCACAAGAGTTGTAGTCATCTGACCACCTAGAAACGTCGAGCGGCGTTCTGTCCAGTTCGAGAAGGCATGTAGGGACCCTATATAAGAGCGAAGGTATCAGAGGCGAGACAGTCACAACTCCCCTATCTACAGTTCGTTACAACGGCTCAGTACAAGTCCGAGACGAGACAGAGAGACCAGTGCAAGAGTTGATACGGCGGAGAGATATTTGTAAAGTTTTGTGTTACGTGCTGCCAATTGTACAGTGTTGGCTGTTATTTATTCACCTATTAAAGTGTTACGTTACTTTGGAGCCCGGAGTTGTCAAGTTCTTTAAGTTGGTGGTGTATGGTGCAGTTTGCAGAGAGCCTTGATAGTGAGAATCGTAACAATATATATATATATATAGGGTCGGAGTCTTTAGTGACTGATTTTAGGTGAGATTTTAATACTAAACTATCACTTGTCCCAGCGAAGCCAAGGGGGTTTTGCAGTTGAATCCCCTTCTTCAAAAAAATAACGCAAATGACAATCTCCAAATTCCAAGAGTATGGCTTAGGAAGATTTTGATTTTAAAACACCTCTCCGAAATTAACGATAAACCCCCTCATCAATATATTAGGCCTACTATCCATTTTTCAGTCACCAGATTCTATGAGCGCAGCCAAGAGGAGTTTTTGCCAAAGGGGTTTTGAGTTTAAGCCCTTTTTCAGTGGCGTTTGAAGCTAAAAAAAAAATACCTTTTCAATATAAAAAAAGCCAGTTACTAAAAATTCTATGAGCGTAGCCAAAGGGGTTTTGAGTTTAAATCCCCCCTTCAGCGGGGTTTGAAGCCAAAAAATACTTCTTCAATATATAAAAAAGTACACACTCAAAATGCCATGAGCGTAAAAAAAAGGGGATATTGAGTTTAAATTCCCCCTTTCAGCGTGGTTTGATAAAAAAAAAAAGCAAATTACACACTAAAAATTCTAAGAGCGTAGCCAAGCCAAGGGGGTTTTTGAGTTGTCACGTATTACAAATTGAATTCTACTTTTAAATGGCTTGCCTAGGGGAACGTGACAATAGAAAAAGGTAGTTGTGTCACTTATCTTAAGTCTGAATTTAATCAGAGACTTACAATGAATAACAAAAAAAAAATGACACAAGAAATCGGAAGGTAAAATATCAACTTAATGTTTAATAAAATATAACTCGAATAGTACTTTTAACTGAATCACATAAAGCAAGAAAAAAAAAAAAAACATTTACTCAATACAAAATGGAAGGGTTGACCAAAACCCTTTTACAAAAATGGCATGTAAAAATATTACAATACAATAGTTTGAAAATATAATTACAAATACAAGCAAGGCCTTGAAAAAAGAAAAATCTTAACTTACACGATCAATTGGTATACCACGCACGGGTCACGCAATGTCTCCGCTATTCTGTCTCACGGCTGTCTCAGTATGTCTGTCCGACAACGTTACGCGAGCGGTCTTTATATAATCTACCGCGCGTCGATATCTAGTAATTTCTAGAACAGAAAGTCATCAACACCCAGATCTAGAACGCTCTTCAAAGAGACAGAAGAAAAGAAAAAAAAAAAACCACCCTCCTTTCAACCAGAGGTACACACATAGGTCAAGGACCGGTCACTGTCTGTGTGGCTTGACTCTTGAAGAATAAAATAAAAAAAAACTTATTACACAAAGGGGCAGACAACCTACAGGTCAAGAAAAAAAAACAATAGTATCTAGGCATTGTTACCTAGATACGTAACAGAGTTTAAATCCCCCTCCTCCAGAGGGCTTTTTTAAAAGTCTAAAACCCCTTTAGGTGGTTTTGAGTTTAAAATCCCACTACAGAGAGTTTTGAGGATGAAAACCTATCTCTTCAATATTATTCTAAAGCAAACTACAGTCGCTAAATTCTATGAGCGTAGCTAAGGGGGTTTTGAATTTGTTAAAAAAATTCCAGAGATTTTTTACTTTAAAACTATCCAACTATAGGCTATCCAACTATAAAACTATAGGCTAAGCCTAGAGTACCGTAGAGTCTTAAACTCAACTCTTAGGACAATTACGAAGATCTAGAGTTAGGACATTTGAGAGAAGAGCTCGGGGGAACTGCAAAATGTCTAAAAGAATAAAGGGTGGGGGGAAAGCAAACTTTATGAAGCCATAAACCCAAGTCCCAGCAGGTTCAACAACTTCATTTATTAGTTTACAAATCCTCCCTAATCTTTTTTTTTTTTATACTGTCTGTTGTGCACCATCTCTTATCTCCTTATCTTATATTATACAGACGATACTTCAAAAAAAGATGATGATTACGTCCTACGCGACATGCATTCAGTCATGCATATTAAGCAATGACTTAAATTCTGCCAAGTCACTGGTTTTCCTGGCTAGCTCAGGCAACCCAATTCCTTGCTCTAATAGCACTACGGAAGAAGGAGTATTTGTACAAATTTGTCCTAGCATATGGGATGTATTTGAAGATTATGGTTCAGTGTTTTATGTATAATTGCTACTTTACTTTTAAGTCTTCTATCCTGAAGGCTTTCTAAATTTAGTGATTTAACTAAAGGTGTTACTCTAGTCAAATGTGAATATTCATTAGTTATGAATCTCACCGCTCTATTTTGTGTCTGTACCAGTTTCTTAATGTTTTCTTGAGTTGAGGGGTCCCAAACAGAGGATGCATATTCTATTATTGGCCTAACCAAGGTTAAATAATATTTTAGTTTTATGTTCTTATTTGATTTATAGAAATTTCTTTTAATAAACCCTAATGCTTTATTTGATATTTTTATAGTTTCATCAATATGGGGATTCCATGACAGTTTTTCATTTATTATAACACCTAGGTATTTTGCGTTTTTAGTTTGTCTTACTGGTTTACCATGAATAATATAAGTGGAATTAATTTATTTTAGCTTTTTTGTTACTCTTAATAACTGACATTTTACTGGGTGGAAAGACATGCTCCAATTTGATTCCTATTTCTGTAATTCATCTAATTCTCTTTGTAAAATATCTGTATCTTGTGTTGTTTTTATTGTTCTAGATATTATGCAATCGTCTGCAAATAATCTGACTTTTGTTCCTGAACTAAAGCAATTTGGTAAATCATTTATGTAAATTAAAAATAGTAGTGGACCTAAGACTGTTCCTTGAGGTACGCCTGAGTTTACTGTTATTGGTGTTGATTTAGAGCCATAGGCCCTATTTATTAGATTACAGTTTGTTCTCTCCCTATCAGAAAATCTTTAATCCACTGATGCAATGGACCATCAATGCCAAAATATTTTAATTTTTTAAGCAAACTATGGTGGTGAACTTTATCAAAAGCTTTGGAAAAATCTAGTAAGATAGCATCTATTTGCTCACTGTTATCTAAACCATTTGAAAAATCATCAGTTAGTCCTATTATTTTAATTTTAAAGAAGAGTAGTAGAGTAGCCTACTAGGTCTAATACAGTGGCTAGCTGATTCACATCAATAAGAATAAATTGAGTCTATTAAAATGTTGACTTACTTGTACCACCATTCCAAATTACTTTTCTCTGCTACAAAACGTGGTGTAATGAATTCGTTTTGTTTGTTTAATATGTTTCGGATGTCCTTCTGAATTGAAGACGATAGTATATAGGTCTACCCTAGCTCAACACTCCTACAGGATGGCAGGGGATGTCGGCTTCACGGATCGAACCCGGCCCCATCGAGACGATAGGCCAGAGCGCACACCACACAAAAAGTTTACATAGGCCTAATAGTAATAAGTAGGTCTAGCTATAATATGTGACTGTTGCAAGTCGTCGAATCTCATTTATTCAGGTTCATAAAATCTATGAACTTGATATCGAGTCACTGTTTAACAGATCACTTTGGCATAAAAAAAATAAATACAAATTCCCCCCCCCCCCCCAACCAAAAAAAAAAAAAAAAAAAGCATTTCGTGGGGGAACTGAGAAACTTTATGCACCGAATAACGGCCAGAGGCTTTGTTGAGATGCTTCACTAAATTGACCCAACTATGCAAGAATTTCTTCGACGAATTAAAACGTCGAAGCTCACGACCAGTAGCCTAAAAACGAGCTTATGGACCTGATTTTTTTACATTAAATGTTATGAAAAATACAGGGGCCCCCCAAAGAGGCCAAGCCCCCCCCCCCCCCCCCGGACCACCAAATGATGGCCAATTCCTAGCTTCGTAACTGCGCTTGATGTTAGCAACAATTTTAAAGAACACATTTCTTTTACATAGCATTTTGTTGACTTATTTCGGGCATCACTGAAATATACCATATATATATAGTCTATGTGTGTGTGTCTCAAATAGCCTCTGACAACCAGTCCAACTTCTGTCCTTCACGTGTGGCTCAGATATTGAGTCCGGCGGAACTGTTCTCACTAACAGGAGAAGGGGCAAAGGCGCGTGCATGTAACAGGGTTTCAAACCTCTGTTGCTTTGCAGCTACACCCAATCATGGGAAAGGCTTCGGTAGTAAAACCTGAGGAAAAATCAGGAGCTGGCGACCGTAAGACAGTTTGGTCCCCATTGCTACACCCTGGCAGAACCTGCGATGCCGTTGACCCCAAACTGTATCGGCACTACCGCTCCTTTGGATACATCAACTGCGTGGAGAGGGGGGACTGATGTGTGGGCAACATCGCTCCGATCACGGCTAATGCAGGCACAGACATTCATCTCATTTCCATGAGGTGATTCATATATAGCCGATTCAACTGAAGGATAGGCATACCGTATATTGGATTATAATGGTCATTGAATTAGGTCTAGGGTAATTTGCTCATTAATAGGGCAATGGATTAGTTAAATCTAATTCATCGGAAAAGTGCTGGTGGATATTAATATTATATAAGGGGTAGGCCTATTAGCTTTTATTAATATTACAAAAGATAACACATCTTAGGCCCTATATTACTAGATTTAATAGTAGGCCTATTGTTATTTTGGATCTATTTATGCTTTATAATTCTCTATCCAACTAGACCATTGACTTTTTTTTAGTCGTATAGACTCTTGTGATAGCCTTAGCCCCAGAACGTTGTCAATCTAAATTGAGGAAACCAATTTATTTGTGTGTGTGTCTATATGTGTGTGTGTGTGTGTGTAGAAATGCGAAATGCGGAAAAAAAATCGAAAGGAATGAAGAAAAAAATCTTGGCATCAAATTAAAAAATAAAAGATGATTAAGTGATTATATCATATTTTGATTTTTAGAATATGAAAATAAAACTAAACATTAATGTGTTTCAATTACTTTTATGAAAAAAAAAGCATTGTAAAAGTTTGTGTGCTTTCGAGTTTTATGACTACGTCATAACCTTGACATTGGTCACGTTAACGCATAGCTTCATGCTAGTCCCTATCGTGGCGACTTAGATCTAGTATTAATCGAGAGAAGAAATTTGTTATTAAGGATAAACAGTCATTGAGTTAGGCGTGGGGGGATTATTTAATTTAAAACAAGATATTCTAAAGGTACTAATACAATATATAAAGGGCTTTAAGTCATAAATCTAAATGGGTAGGATCTATGAACCTGAAGTCGATAGGAAGGGTGTTGGTTGATCATGACTCAAGCAAGTGTAATAATGAAAACAATAAGCATCTCATGGTTGCTTTCGTTTAGCAAAACATTTGGCGCATAGATCTAAGTGAATATTTATTGTAAATGTAATTAATATAACTTTTTTTCTACACTTAAGGGTATAATCATTCTAGACTTTCGATAAACAACAATGTTTATGCTGCGATAGTTGGAATGAACAAGACAAGATGGATGACAAACATGCGGCTGCGAGGAAGCTACCTGAAACAGTCCGATATTCACTTTGCACTTGGCATGTGCTTTTATTTTGTTTTTTCTCGAAAAATCTTTTACTAGTCTCTAAAAGTAACATATTTCTTTCCACAGGTTTGTGTTAATATATTTACTATTTCAGATTTTAGAGCTCTAAGACTAATGAATCTTTGTTGACTCTGGACTTGGCTGACCTACTTTTGTTTTTAAGTAGATCTACTAGACTAGATCTAGATTTCCTAAGCCATTTCGATTGTTCAAGTCCAGGTAGGCGGACTTTACCGCATAAACGTTAAATTTTAGCCTAGTTTATGATTCCACAAATACTTATTTTCGTATCAAATGCATTTTTATTTAGATCTAGTAGATCTAGAAATCTAGGTCATACTTGTACCCGGCCAGACGATCATGTGACCAGTTGGGACATGCTTAGTTGCTAAATTTATCGATAGATAGATCTTTCTAGTAGTAGATCTACAAAGATTTCATTTTTTAAAAGACAAACATCTATATTCTAGACTCAACTGGGTCTATTGAAAAGAGTCCAGCTTAAAAAAAAAACAGATCTAAAAGCTTCTAGATCTAGATGTGATCTAGAATATTTTTATTTCTATAATTCTATCCTTAGGCCCGTCATTAGTTACCATATATTCTTAGAGCTAGATTATACTCCAAATTACTTTTTTTTTGTTAGATTTTAGGTTTAAAAGTTCAAGATCGAGTCTTGATTTAAGCTTTAGTTACAAAATCAGTATAAACAGTTTGGTTTAATGTTTTAAGATTTCTGACTGCCTCTAACCTTAAGCAAACGATAACAATATGCCGAAATTAGAATTATATATTACAGTTAAGACCCTCTTCTTGTCTTTTCTAGTCATTCATGCTATCAATAATTCAATTTTATTATTGTTCCGGTAGATTAAATTTAAAAAAAAAGTGTGTGTAAACTAGACTAGGTCTAGATCTATTAGTAAGACTTTTTTTACATTTTCATTTGCAATAATTTTGGTACCATAATTTTAAATATTTGTTCATCTGCATTTTAATCTTCATATAAATTTACTTAATTTTCTGTTGCACCAGTCCACAGGTAGGAGTGCCAAGAAACACAACTCTTCCTTTCACAGTTCAGTCCAGTGGCTAATGTGAAGTCATTTTTTTTTTGTTAGTTTAAAAATACAATTATTTACTTACTTCTACTTTATCTTTCTCTAGGAAGTTCTTCAATATAAAGTTCCTATGAAAACAAGATAACAAAGGGATCTTTGGCAACATAAACTTAAAATTGTATTTGATTTGAAATTTATATATACTTCCTGTAGAAAGTTTCAAATTGTTAAAAGGTAGGCATACAAGCTACAGCATACTTTGAAATGTCCTCTTTCCAACCAAGGAGGTATAGTAGTTTTAGGTAGTTTACTTAAATGATTTTTTTTATTGTGATGTTAATAAAAATTTGTATTCAACAAAATTGTGTTGTTGTTTTTCTTAAGAAAAATAAGTGTACATAATCATGAAGCACAATAACACTTAGTTCTCAAACATTTCTGAAGTTACTGGGTGTTTTTTTTTGTATAGACCATGTAGTATTCTTTTTTACTACATTGAAAAAGTATCCTAGATTAAATTTTTGTTAGACCTCTAATTTTTTAAAGCAGATTGGGCTCCATAATGTGTGAAGTATTTTGTCTTAAAAGATTCTTAGAGTAAAATTGGTTTCCATTTTTTTAAATATCTAATGAGTCTTAAAGAAAAAATTATTGATAATAGGTTCCTTTGAATGGAACTATATAAAACTTTAATTAGCATTAGGCAAAATCTTAATAGTTATGAGGAAACTAGGAAAAGAGAATACCTAATAATTAAATTTATAAAACAAAAATTATTAACTTAGAAATATATTTAAAAAATTTTTTTATTCTAGACTCAAAACTAAATAAATAAATGCTTTAAATAATTTATCCTAAAAAAAATGTTTCTTTATCTTAACACACTTTTTGGGATATGCTTAGTTGCTAAATTTATTGATAGATAGTAGATCTTGTACAGTGTAAAGTACCATACCTGTTATATTGGTATTGCATTGACATTAGCTTTAATGTAGATTTCTTTTTAAATTTTAGTATTAGACTGAACTCTATATTAGAACACAACTATGTCAGTCATTTGTAATTTCTTCTTGTTTTGTAAATGTTCTTTCTTAAAAATGTACTGTGATCAGCTATTTTAATCTTTTTCAAAACCTGTGTATGATATTTAATAGTGCCAGGCAATCAGGATTATTACACTATTATCAAACTTGAGTTGACATTTATAAATGGATTCAGCCAATTTGATTTAAGGTTTGTCTGTGTTGAAAATTTAAATCTTAACCCCCCATGGTATTATGTACAAGTAACCAGAATTATTAACAGTATTTTTCTTCAACAGATATTGACTGACTTGAATGCAATGCTTGGGGAAATTTTTTTTTACTAATAATAATTCTTTTTTTTTTTTCAGATAACTTGTTTATTCCAATCTTAAATATTTTTCATATAAAGATAAATTTGGAAGTATTTTTTTTAATAAATGGAGAAATTTAAAGAAGTCATGATCAACTTAAACCTTTGCATTAAAAAAAAAAATGTTGAAGTATGGGTACGAGGATGCATGTAAAGGACAGTAATGTAACACATTTAAATTATCATTTAACACACACATAAAGGGCCTCCCACAATGATTAGTAGTATTGCATATAGATATAAAATTATATAGCAATACTATAAAACAAAAATCTAAATACAATCTATGGTCCCTTTATTTTCCAAATGGTAATTTGGTAAAATATACTTTACAGTATTATGTACAATAGAAATGGTGTGCTGTAAGCCTGTTTCTATGTAAAGTCACTATCGTATGGGCAGATCTATCAATAACATATTTGAAAATGATTTATATCAGATATATATTATATCAGAGGGAAGCATCTTCTAATCTTTAAAATAAAAGGATATTCTGTAGGCTACTTTAATAAACTAACTTTTTTTTATTTGTCTTAATGGGAACTTCATGTACAAGGCATTACATTCACTAAGTTCCTTAGTCTGAAGAATTGTGATGGGCCTGCAAAGATTGGGAGCACGTGAGACAACCTTCATGATAGTGGCTTTTTAGGTTTGAATAAGCTATTAGAGAAGAGTGTTGGACTTGCCATTGTTTATAGTTTACCTGAATGAGATTTAATTTTAACTCATGGTGCCCCTGCTGCTGAGAGGGGAAGAATAAACTTGTATCATATTTTTCATCTCATATTTTTTTTCACTGTCACCAGCTTACTAAATTCTATTTTGACAGGTCTAGGAAGCCATATAATCTTATTTTTCACAACTGCAGGGTTTTTGGAAGAGAGGATTAAGCATCTAAAACCCTTAGTGATATGAAGGTTAATGAATGATGGTGTGCTAAAAACTTCAAATATTAGTTTTGTTAAACTGTAATATCATTTTTTAATGAAAAGTAAAAAATGGAACTGGTTCACAGATAAAAACAAAATTTACAGTGTTTATTAAAGGCTAAATTCATTACAAATGATTTTAATTGAAATATAAATGTCAGTGAAACCTTCATCATATACTTTCTTTAATTTATTAGGGCAACTGATGAGCAAGATGTGTTGATTGACATTGGTTATAAATCCTTCTATTTGCTTTTAAAAAAAAAAAGCAATGGTAAGTTAAAAAATTAGAGCTCCGATGTAAATTATAAAACTAATATATATATACATATATTGTTTAAACATTTAACAAGAGCATGGAAGCCAGTTTTCTAACATTGTTTTCTGTGACTTAATTTCAGCCACCCATAGATCCTCAACAATTACTCAAGGCTCTGGGTTCACTCTTAACTCCTCTAGGTGGTATTAAAGGACCACAAGAAGCCACTAGAATAGCCAGGTACTTGATAGCATTTAAAATTACTTCTATTGCAGATATCTGTACTGAAATAACCTCATTGGCTCTTTTGTAAACTTAAGTTTCTAGTTCCAGTATAGTTGATGATAAAGTATATTTGTATTACATTCTCATATCTGTGTTGATTGCTCATAGCAGTATTAGCTGTATTTTTATATATATTATTTTTTCAGTTTAATGAAAGATGCTACAAAATTAGTAACAAGATGTATATATTTAAATATACTTAGAGTTACAGACTCACAAGAAGCTTTATTGAAGTAAGTCATTACATTTGGGAAGGGAAAGTGTGAAATTGCACAGTTCTATAGGCAAAAATTTAGAAAGAAAAGATTTTAATGCAGATATTTTTAAATTCATAATCATTCTTTTAATGTGTAAGCATATCTCAGCCGAGGGGCGCGGTGGCTGAGTGGTTAAGCACTCGTCTTCTGAACCAGGGTCCTGGGTTCGAATCTAGGTGAAGACCAAGATTTGGGGATTTTTAGGGCACCCCCGAGTCCACCCATCTCTAATGGGTACCCGACTTTAGTTAAGGAAAGTAAATGCGGTTAGTCGTTGTGCTGGCCACATAACACCCTGCTTGTTAACCATTGGCCATAGAAACAGATGACCTTAACATCATCTGCCCCATAGATTGCAAGGTCTGAAAGGGAAACTTTACTTTTACTATATCTCAGCCATACAATGTCTTATATGGTAGAGTATATATTATATATACCATAGTCATATACAAAGCCACCCCTCCTCATTACCATTATTCGTTGTCATGTATCAATCAACTTTTTCTTTTCATGAAACAAGTGTAGGAAATATCTTAATAATATATTAATGGCAAACTAATTGTGAGGTACCATTAGAGAATTCTTAATCAAAACCTAAGATTCTATATTAACTTGATTCAGTCTGCAGCCATTTCATAGTTCAGCCAGGTGCTATATTATCCAGTACTTGTAATATTGGGAAAAATCTGAAATCTATTGATCTTTAAGTTAGTCTCTCAACACCATTATAATATTTTATTATACACTAGTTCACTTTACTTTGATTACTTTAAAGTTATGAAAGAGAATTTAGTATACAAATTTTTGTTTTCAAATTTCTTCTTTATTTTTATGACAAAGATCTTATAGCTTTTGTCTATTTTGAATTGAAAGATTCATAGAAGTTGGAGGCTGGAATACTTTGAATTCCTGGCTAGATGTGGCACGTAATGACAGCAATGATCCATTGCTAGGTGAACTCTTGGAAGTCTATCTAGTCATGCCAGTGACGGTAGTTGTACTTAAACAGAATAGTGCTGCTAAGACAATCAAACAACTCAGTAAAACTGAGAATGAAAGTAAGCACTAATTCTGTTCAGGTCATTTGTTTATGAACAATTAAAGACTTTCTCATATCTATTTTAAAAAATAAATTTTAAAGATCCTTTTATTAAATACAAACATAATATAGTCTTACTTTTAATTTTACCTACATTTTTTTTTTCATTTCTTCATGGATAGGTTCCTTTTTACATTGTCATAGAGAAATAGGCTTAATTTTGTCAGACTTTTTTTAGTAAGATAAATGTAGATACAAACTAGAAACTACATAATACAAACTATGAATGGGTTGAAATTTATCTGCTAACCAGCTCAATAGAATCTCAATAATTGCTTATAAAACTGTCAAAGCGCTTTAGTTGTAACTAATATTTTTTAATACATTTTGTTAAATGATACTCTCAGAAAATAATATTCTGTTTAAATTTTCCAGAAATAAAGAATTTGTCAATGAAACTTGTTGAAAGTTGGACTAAGACAATACGTGGACAATCAGAAGCGGAAGATGGTAATAACTTATTTAAGCAGTCTAAAGTATAGTTTTTACTTATTTAAGCAGTCTAAAATATAATTTTTACTTATTTAAGCAGTTTTAAGTATAGTTTTTACTTATTTAAGCAGTCTAAAATATAATTTTTACTTATTTAAGCAGTCTTAAGTATAGTTTTTACTTAGTTAAGGTCTAAAGTAAGCCCTTATTAAATTATCACATATTTATAATACTAAGAAAATTAATTTATTGCTATTAATTGACATTTTTTAATCAGAAAAAAAGAAGAAAAAGAAATTGAAAGAAAAAGAGAAGTCAAAGGAAAAAGAAAAAAGTGATAAGGACAAAGAGAATGACAAGAAAGATAAAGAAGTAAAAGATTCTGAGAGACCTAAAAGTCGTGAATCTAAGGAATATAGTCGAGAGAAAGATAAAAAAGAAAGAGATAAATCAAAAGAGAAAGATCGTTCAAAACGTGATAAATCCAAATCCAGTTCAGACACAACATCGAAGACATCATCATCATCATCCTCATCTGATAGTAGAAGTAAAGAATCTTCCAAAAGATCTTCTGTGGATGAAGTAAAAGCATCACCCTCTTCCAATTCTACCTCTACAACAAATAAAAACTTAGAATCAGACTTTTTGAAAGATGAAGATTCTAAAAGAAGACCAAAGACGGTGAAACAACTTAATACAAAATTTAGGTCCACCGGCTTATTTGATGAAGAGGAAGAGGAGTCTGCTGCAAACTTGGACCAGTCTAAAAAGAAAAATGAAAAAGCTGGACTAAAAAGAATAGGGTAATTACGCTCTTATATTACATAAACTCAACATCTTATACTATAAAGCAGTGGTCCTCAACAGGGGCAAATACACCTTTCTTCCCACTCAATGTCATGAAAATGTGGGGCACTGGGGACAAAGGGGGCACTAGCAAAGAACTCAGCACAAAAGACCATGCAGTGCTGAAAGAAGAAACTATAGATGCTCTAAAACAAAATGAATTTTTAAAAAAAGTTAGCAATAGCGAAGTAAAGATAGACATTATTCGCTTGCTTCTAATTTTAGGATAGATACTACATGTTAATATATTAATATGTAAATAATAATTTTTTGAAATTTTAAAAGCTAACAATGCTAACATTGACAAAGTCGACCAAGAGAAAAACCTGCCAGTATACAGTTATTTGTCTTTCCTTAGTTTTTAATGAATTACCTCAAGTTAAACATTTGACAGTGTGTCTTCTTTTAATGAAAACATTTCCAAATGAGGCTATTAAGCCAAGTCGTGTACAGGAGCATATAACAAGCTATTTGACAAAAAGGACAAAGTCATATAGTACTTTAATGAGCAATAAAAAAAATGCTTGACCATTCAGCAATATATAAAAATCAGCAGCGAAGAAGAAGGTTTAGTGGCCTCTTACAAAATTGTAGATCTTATTGCAATTTATTGATGAATATTCCAGCTTTAAGTTAAGCTATTTACACAATATGGATTGATGAAATGACCAGTGATGTGAAGCCACAACTAATAAGGAAACTTCAAATTATACAATTTTCCTTATAAGTGGATTAGTCAACATTGGTTTATAATTCTTCAATGTTACTTGGTTACATACAATATGTTCATGATGTTAATGAGGAGCTTTTTTTTTTGTCTGAAAAACTTAAATTGACCAAAAATTTAATCTATTTTTACTTAAAAGATTTTTGTGTGTGTAAAGAATGAAATACCATTACAAAATTGTGTAGCTTATGCAAGTGATAGAGCACCATCAATGCTTGGACACTAAAAAGGCTTCATAATTTATATGAAATAACAAATTTTGAAATGTTTATAATTAACAGAGTGTATTATAAAAACTGTAAATAAAATAGAAACCCATGCCAAAATGTTCACATCTTTCAACAGTTGTGTGAAACAAATGATGAGCAAAATGTTCAAATCTTATTGAACACTTAAGATTTGTGGTTTCAAAAGGGCATTATCTTAGCTTCTTTTGTCAAACTCTTTAATACAATTTAGGATTTTTGAGAAACAGGAAGATTCATCAGTTGACAATGACTTAAAGAAGGTTAAAAAAGATGTTTTATATGGCAGGCATCTTACGCAAATGAATGAAATGAACCTGTGACTTCAAGGAAAGAAATTGACCTTTACTGTTTTAAAGCTAATAATTGTCTTTTTTAATGAGCCATTAAATCTCTTGTCAAGAAAAGAGTTTAACAATGTAGGATGAAGTAAATTATACATTGAAACATGGATAACATTTTTTTTAAACATCTGCCAAAAATTGAATTTTTATTTTTACCATTTCCCTCAACATAAATAGTTGAAACTGGATTTAGTGCTGTGACAAGCTTGAAGAGTAAGCAAATAAATAGACTGTATGTAGCCATTGCCGTCAAACTGCATGAGGCACAAATTTCATTTTTTTAGAGCATTTGAAAATAATAATAATAATAGAATAATAAATAATAAAATAAAACTTAATTTAAAATTAAATCTAAAAAATACAATGTTCAGCAATTTAAAAAGGGTACTATTTAAACGATTTTTTTTTAAAAATCATGACAATGAGAGTCATTTTTGTGTGTAATCTTTATAAGTTATTTTACACAATTTCTTTATAGTAGTTAATGATCTGACAGTGGCAATAAATCTACCAACTGAGGAGACTTATGATTCTAAAATATCATTTTGTTAAAGCAATGAGAAGCCAAATCAGACAGATTCTAATTTTTTATTGATTTTTTTTTATTGCTATGGTAAATGTGTGTTGTTGAAAATTAGATTATACTCAACACACATACACTTTTCAATTGTGTTGAGTACAGATTTTCTTTAAAATGAAAAAAATAATATTATAAAAGATGATTATTTTAAAGCTTTGTAGCTCCATGTCCATGTGTGATTTTTTTGTTATTTTATTTGCTTTACCTATACTTTTTCTAACATTCTTTGACTAGTATGGATGTAAAAAGTGAAGAATCAATTGAAAAGAAGCCTCGATTGAACCTGACAATGCCATCTTTGACATCAGCTATCAGTGATACAGGCTCTACAACACCACCTGAAGTTACCCATGGAAGAATAAAAATTATTCCACCTAAACGAGGTGATTTTTTTTTCTAGATTATTCCTTAAACTGTATTTTTATACAAGTTTACATTTACTCTTTTGCAATTTAAAGTACTGTAGGAGAGATACAGTTTGCAACAGGCTTACTACAAGAAATTGTAGGCTTTTGTAGAACTCTTCTTGTATAAGGTGGCAATTAAATACAAAATGTTGGAACAACTCACAGACTCAAAGAGATTTAATAACACTCATCTCTGAACTATAGGAATTTATAATGATAAAAAAATTATTTCTCATATTAGCAAATCAAGAAAATGTGCAAGTATTAGTTATAGATCACATATCAAATTACTAGTACAGTCGAGTTATTGAAAACTCTGCTTAATGTGGATTAAAGGGTGCAAATGCTGGGTTATAGAGAATTGAAAAAAGTATAGTACTGTACTATATTGTACTTGTGAATTGTTTGCTTGCAAATAATTAAACTTCCTAACTTTGTTAAGAGAAAAGTATGTATTTTATGAAGGCATAAAGCTGTCTAAATAAAAAAAAAATATAAAAATGTATTTATTTTTTTAAAGAAATACATAATGCCCTTTGTTTTCCATTACTATACTATGCATTTTGTTGAAGATGACAGCTAAGGAACAGTGAGCTCATTACCAATGCACCTTTTTGCTAGAAATATTGAAAGACATCTTTTAGTCCTTCATGTGATATTTTAGAAGCTTGTGAATGGCACAGATTTTTTTTGGGGGGCTGCCATGATGTAGAAGAATTATCCAAAACTGCTGTGTTAATAGTACAGAGTTTTCAAGGCTCTACTGTATCACCCTAATACATCCTGTTTCTTGAGGACTAAAAATAATACTCCTTTCTCATTCACACTTTCCAGTCACTAAACTAATAATCATAACATTTTCTATCATATCATTGTACCATGCACAATCACAGTAAAGAACCTAATTATTTATCACTTTTTCTAATGACACATTTACTTATATAAGATTATCGAAAGGTTCCAACTAATAATGTTTATTGCAATATAACTTTGATGAATGTTCCTAGATTATTTCAATTTCTTTTCCTTTGATTAGCTCCAGCCCACGAAATACAGGAAAGTAATGTGTTCATGGATGCTCTTCAACAGTCTACTGTCAGTGGAGTGAAGAGGAAAAAGAAGTCTTTGGTTTCACCATCTATCACAGGTCCTCCATTGTTGATAAAAGGAAACTCAGCCACATCTCCACCCCCTGCCTCATCTCCCCTCGCTACTTCACCACCACTGATCACCAGCTCTGCAGAAACAGAGGCAACCTCCCCACCTTTGTTGTCACCCACCACAGCTATGGCTCAAAAGCTTCCATCAGTTCCATCTGTAAGTAATGAAGAAAAAAAATAATCAAAATAATCAAGCTTTACTTTCTATACTTGTTGAAAACAAATCACAAAAGAATAGGATATTTATGTTGTGTAGGAGTGCAATTTTTCATCAACTGTAGAAGTGCAGAATAAATTGTTTTACAATCTATTTTCCTCTTTGTTAGGGATTTTACTGTGACAACATAATTTTCAATGTCAATTTTAAGTCAAACTTCAAACAAACATTTAGGTAACTTAAGTTTTGAATTAATGAATTAATTTTTGTTTTGCTTGTTTTATAAAATGGAAATCGTCACTCATGGGTAGTGATGATAAGTTATTCCATTTCTGTTGCAATGTTCACTTAATGTTTTTAAATGATCTTGCATCCCCTAGTTTTATCGAGATACTTTAGAAGATGTACCAGAGAGCTCAGCAGATAAGAAAGATGGACTTGGGGCCAGTGAAGAGCCACCTTCATTAGAACTAATGGAGATAAATGAAACTGGACAAGAACCAGAAAGTCAAAATGGAAATCAGTCACTCATGGATACTGATGGTAAGTTATTCCATTTCTGTTGAAATATTCACTTAAAATAATTCATGGAATCTGATGATTATTTGATTGGCTGGGAATGACATTTACACTAGTAGCTGTTTAAGGAGTCAGTAACATCAAAAAAAAAAAAAAAAAAAAAAAAAAGGTCTTTCAGGAGTTTACATATAGAGTCTTGGGGGTTTTGTGATTTTTAAATAGGAGCAGGACTCAATGCGCATGAAGAGAAATCTATTTTTTTAAAATGTGGTCCTGAATTTTAAAATATTGACAACCACTGTTGTAGTTAATCAGTTAATTTTATAACTTGTGTCTGTTGAATTACATATTATTTAGTATTTTCTTATCTCTTTAATGTGTTTCTATTCTTGACATTTCAGAACCTCCACTAGTTAATGAAGATAGCTCAGAGACCAAACCAGCCAAGCCAAAGAAAAATAAAAAAAGTGTCAGCTGGGCCAAGGATACCAGCCTGGAAGAATATTTTTACTTTGAAATGGATGAAACAGAAAGAGGTTTGTTCTTTGTCATCACAAATTGTGTATGCAGATGATCTGGAAGCCTGGGTCAAAATTGAAGTTTGATTGAGAGTTATTAATTATCAACTTTGCATTCCCTCCTCTGTGTCCATGCTGTTGATACATACATAGAGTGAGACAAGTCACATCTTTCAAAATTTCTTACACTGATTAGATTATGATTTGATTGAAACCTGAATTTATCAACGCTTTTCTGTTGCAGTTCTGAATCTGTTTCTGTTGATCTGTTCAGTTTTTGACTTATTTAGCTGCATCCATTTCCTTTGGTGAAGGATCAACATAGTCATAAACACAAAAAAATGTTGTATATTGTGACATGTTTCTGACAATGTTTCTTGACCCTCTTTCTTTTCTTCATTATGTATAGAAACCATGTCTTTTTTGTTGCTGTAGGTTCTAAAATCACAGTTGTATATTTTTAGAACTGTTTTTCTCAACTAGGTTTTTGGATCTTTTCAGGGTACTTAAAATTTGACATGCCATACAGCAGATTTAGAGAAGAAGCACAACTTTTATTAAGTGTTTATGAATTGATAGAAAGAGGGGGTACTTGGAAATGAAAAGTGATCATATCAGTATTCGAAAGAAAAATAAAATGGTGTTCTAGATTATCAACATTTGTATTCCCTTCCCTTTCAACTTGTCTACACTTACATGCATTGATGAAATGATCAATGAATTGTCTTGGCTTGGTTTTGATCACTTTTGAACACTTGTAATTCTAAATAAAAACATAGCTTAGGGTTCAAGTTAAAATGTAAAGTGCACTGTATTTGTCAAACTTTTGATGAGATGGAGATAATGTAATTGTAATGAATCAATCAATACTTTATATTCTAACAGAAAATGTGAATCGACCAAAGACTTTCAATGAGATGAAGAAAGAGGAGATGTTGCTAGATAGGAGGGTTTGTAGAATTCTATTGCTTTCTATAATGGAAAGGTTTAGATTCAATTTAGAACTCAAATATCTTCTATAGTCTAGCTTTGGTTCTAAATTGTAAGCTGAAATGTGTTTTTGTCCCCAGGCAATGGAGTCTGCTAAAAGGTTTAACAATGATACTATGGTGGAAGTATTGCAGGTAAAAACTTGTCCTTTCTACATTTTTGTTCCAGTGACCAATGTTTAGGATGAGTTAGTTAACAAAAGGACTTGGCAGGTCCATTTTGCAGAACTACTGTACAGTTCAGAGTTTTTAGTGCCTCTCTTAATTATGAAATTATCTTTAGAAAATCAGTCTCCTAGAATTCTTAAACTGAGAAACGTTTAAAAAATTGGATTTAAATAACATTGAGAACCACACTAAACTTAGAAAAGTGAAGGCTCCTGATTGAATGTCATTAAGGACAGCTTAAACCCCCCTGTGGTTCAAAATTATTGATTTTTTTTTAGAACTGAATTTTATACAGCCTTCATTTCTGAACAATTTGGTGTATACAACATGTCCAAATTCAAGTTGAAGTATTTTAATTTTTATTACATTTTGTATACTAACTTACTTTTTACCACAGAGGTTGTCGTATTTTGCTGTTTTCTCCTATTAACCATTTTCATATTTTTTTGTTTAGAGATGGCGTGATAAAAAATTTGGCACAAATAATGTTGTATATACAAGTATGAAAGTGAAGCAGAATAATTACAAAAGGTTGAAAACTTTTAGAGTAATTAATTTTTTTCTATGCCTACCGCCCTATAAAAGCTTGAAATAATGGGCCACAACCATGTTTAGAGCTGTAACTTTTTTTCTATTCAATGAATATGGTTAATTCTGCTTCACAATCTTCTACTAGTATTGAATAATCAACAGCTAAAGTTTTATTGAACTAGCTTGAGTAGTTTTCAAGAAATCTTGACATGAAAATTAACTATTTTTTCATAATTTTAGCTAAAATAACCACCAGAATTTTTTTTCCTCAAAAAGTTTATAAAATATAAAGAAAAATTAATTATTTTCTTCATATTTACATGCCTACACATAATAAAAAAAGTTTTTTATTATTAAAACATGTAATTTCTATTTGGGGGTTTAAGCTGTCCTTAATAGTGAAGGAAGGAAATAGTGTTGGAGATAGCAGTGGAAGCTATTTTGCCATGTCTTTGTTTCAAAACATAAGCTGACCTACTTGAATGTTAAGGAGGTTGACATATATATGTTTCCTTTGTTTTAGTGGAAGCGACCTAAGCCTATAGATAATGTCATTGTGGTGGTGGAGCCTGGCTGTAATAGTCAAGAGAAGAAAATTCAAATGGAGAGAGAAAAAATCATACTGTGTGCTCTTTTCTTTAACAAGTAAGGCAAACTTTTGGAAATGTTCTTATTATCATTAGTCACACTTCAATAGTGACATTTAATTACCATACATTTTAGTGTCCAAAAAAAAAGTTACTAATAGAGACTGCTGAACCAAAAGAAATATATTTTGATTTAAAAGAAATTTATTGTTAAAATAATGTTTTGTAATAGTTGTTTAACTTTTAATGGGCAGTTTAGCAACTAGATATATTTATAATATGTATTTTTTAAAATAAACTTTTTAACTGTATTTTAAGTTAAACGTAGTTAATTTCTTTAAGGTATGATTATATCTAATGATGCTTGCTGTTCCAATTCCTTACAGAAGAGATGTCAAAACAAACTAACCAATCCATTTTTCTTTTTTTGAAATGTACTTACTTTTAAGTTAATGGCTATTGCATTGCATACTTTCAGGGTGCCAGATACTCCAAATGAACCAGATTTGGAAATTTCTAGTGATAAAATAGACACTCAAATAATTCCGCTGGAAGATGTGAGTATCATATTTTTTCGGTGCTGAGGCATTTATAATACTTATTTTGATTTTCTTGAAAATTGAATAGATCACTTACATTCATGCTGTTGTCTATCCCAACAGGAAAACGGCTCTTGTACAGAGTATGAGCACACGTACAATGGCAATGACCCTTCATCATTGCCCTATGACCCTGAATTTGGAGGTCTTCCACTTCAGAACCATGGTCCACCAATGAATCAAGTAGGACCTATGGGAGTGGGTATGATGCCCCCAAATCTTCATGGCGGTGGTATGGGCATGAACATCCCCCCAGCTATTAGTCATATTCTTAGTACATTGCAGCAACAGGCTCAAGAGACTAGAGACCCAGTCATGCAGAATCTTCAAGGAATGCTCACCAGTGTTTTGGTTGGTTACAGTTTTACTTACTTGACATTTTGTACAAATAAATAATTCTCTTGAAGCAGCTTAACATTTGTACTGCATTCTTTTAGGGGATAGGGGTCAATCATTGCTCACTTTTATTTACTTGTTCTACAGATACCTACTAATTCATGGTATTCTGTCCTCAAAATTTAATCAGACCTGGTGTTGGCTGCATGTTTAGGTAACTAGGCGTTAAGGCAGCCTTACTCTCTTATGCTTGTGGTTTCTCTTCATTAAATACCTAATGTATCCAATCCAGCCCAGCTTTCTCATTCTGATTTCTTTTTAGAATGGGTTAAGTCAAGTCCTAAGCAGAAGATTTTACATTACTGACATATACTGTAATATCTGGTCTTTTATCTTTACCTATCCCTTAGTCTGTTGGACCGTTGGACACCATGCAAGATTAGTTGACTGTCTTTCTCCATTCCTCTCTGTATCTGGTCAGTCAATCAGAAAAATGACCTAAGTGATAAAGTGTCTGCTCAATATAACCAAATTGCCTTCACATTAAAAATAAACAGACAAATCTTGGTCATCTAGAAGAACTCTCTTAAGGTCTATATTTTCTTGAGCGCCTTGCCCATCTTTCATTAGACATTGGCTTCTGAAATTAAACCTTTAAGTTAAAAATTATGGAAAAGTTATGCAACAGTTTCCCTTTTTATTTTTAAGTTATTTGGTCTTTGTGATTGAGTCTTACCAGATGAAACCAATATTATCTACTTATTGAGAAAGTCATTAACTAGTTCGTAATCAATTCTTACTTAACAAGTGTTAAATATAAAAATTATTAAATTAAATTATTTATATTTAATTTTAATGAGCTAGATCTATATTATTTCTTCTTTTAATAGCAAAATACTAATCCTCAAGACAGTGGTATGCTAATGGACAGAATACTTAATGCATTAGAACCTTTTAAAAATCAAATACCAGGTAGGCATATTATACAGATCCATTTAATTATATCTAAAATAAAATCGTATGGTGCTTTGTAAAGTTTGTAGATACTTGACATGAAAATACATTATATCTCAAAGTTCAAAATGTTATGAACAAGTTAATGTGAATATTTTTGCTCTCACAGGTCTAAGTAATCTTATCAACTCTGTTATTGGCAATGGAATAGAACACAATGGGCCACGTTTTATTGGCCCCAACCAAATGGGCAACCCACGTCATGGTTTGCTGGGTTCTGCTCCACCAGGATTCAACATGATGGGAGGAGGTGGAGGAGGAATGAGACCTCAAATGGCAGCAGGTGAGAACAGACAAGGTATTGCACTCAGCTAGTGGTTGAATAGAAAGTTAATAGCACACATTAGAAATTGTCATGGAAAGATGTGCATCGCACTTGGAACCCTAAGGCCAGCAAAAGCGAACAAGAACTCCCTTCTACCAGCCTGAATGAACAGTTGTACACCTCGCATACACAATTCTGTCAGGGAAAGAGGGGGATGAGACTCGAGGTTAAAATCATAGTTTAGTTTTGCATTCACTTCCAGTGTCACGGACACTCCAAACTCGCAGACTACACTGCCTCTGTCATTTTCTTTTGATCTACCATGCTAACCTTGCGGGACATGCCATTTATGAAATGGCCCTTTTAGTGACGGCACCTGGACGTCAACAGATTGCTGTGGGAGCTCCTTTACATCCCCGCACAGTGCAATGAGGATGCTCTCAAACCCTCTTAAGCACTCCCAGGAGAGCCTTGTGCACACAAAACATTGCCAAAGAAACTACACTAGCACACCATATCACAGTCTCACTTAAACATTACATGGGAAGTGAACTTCACACATTTGATACAATGTATATTTTTAAAATGAAGTTTTTCAAAAAATATATTCTAAATTGTTTAGGTTAAAAAGCATAAATGTGGCACAAATACTATGTCAACACCATGATAGAATCTAATGTGCCAAAAATTAATTAATTTTTTTTGAAACCACAAATCTTTGTTAGTCCATGAAAGTAACTAAACTTTATGTGGGTTGATGTATTTTAGAGTTTACTCAGTAGGTCTTGAACCTGACATTAATTTGTTATGTTCATGATACTGATGTTTTATTTTCTTGCCATACAGGTCCAGCGAATATGATGAATAATAAAGGAGGTGGGATGGGCGGTGGTAATTTTTTTATGCCTGGAGGAGGAGTTAACAACATGCGTATGCCTGGTCCTCAGTGGGGAAGAGGTCGTGCAAGACCATTTGGAAATAGAGGTAAGGGACCTTGCTCTTAGTAGTTCTGGTAATTGTCTTAGTTTGTAAGTGTGCTACAAAGAATAAACCTCTTGGTCTCTACATGCTCTTGAGTGTTTGTTGATCAGCAAGACAAGTGTGTCTACAAGTGCCAACACTTAAGGCAGTTTGAAATGGTTAAATAATGGGGCAAGAAAGTTCCACCCTTAACATTTTGTATGATACTAAAATCCACTCTTGGTAGTCAAATCATTTTTTTTTGTTTCTGTTTATGAAACTTTATGCTGTATCTGATAGCCTGCAATGATTGCCCTTTGCCTCTAGAGTGTTGCAAAGTAGCAATATATAAACTAAAGATATTTATACTGGTTTGGCATACTTGCAAAGTATTCACATGGGTGTGTACCTGTGTGGGGGTGCATTTTTCAAAGGTTGACTACAAGTGGTCCACATTGAAGTAACGTTTTCATTTTACTGTCTGGGATATAAGAAGGAGAGTTTCTGAAATATTTATGTTCCTTACTATGATAATCTTCTGCTAACATTGAATATGAACTTAATACAGTTGTATGTGAATTTTCTGGGTTCAGGATTTCAATGTACACAATGTGTTGAAAAAACAACAACTTTCCAAAGACAGTGCATGTGTTTGTGAATCCTTAACAAGTGATGCATTGTCTTTGATCTCTATTTGATGATATAACCAGGACAGTGACTATGTCAACAACAACAAATATTTTTTTTTCATACTGTAGAATCATTATTTTTGTAATTCTTTAAAATTAGGATTATATACCTGACATTAGGAAATGAAATGAAAAGCAATTTCAATCCTTTGTTCTGTATTTTGCTAGTCCTGATGACATTGTGAAATTTTGTAAATTGTTTATAGTTCCCATATCATTTAAACTGTTTTCTGAAACACTGCACTCATCTTTAAAAGTGATGATATTGTCATTATTATTTAACTATTTCACTGTTTCTTCTACCAGGTGGTATGCGTAATGCTATATGCCAGTTTTTTGTGAAAAAAGGCAACTGTAAGTTTGGTGATGTCTGCCAGTTCATCCACCCTGGGCCAAACTCTTAGCAGGAGCTTTGCTCTTTAGGTTTTATTCTAATGTGTAACTCAGTATTCATTTGAAATCAAGTGAAAGCTTGCTGAACAGAGGAATGGCACTGGGAGAATGGGTTTGCTTTCACTGGGATCACTTCCATTGGTCATGTCCATACATGGAAAGTAGTTGGTATAATTTCTAGGAAATGACTGCATTTATACAAGCAAACATTGAATGATTAGTTACTAAATGATTAATGCTTTTAATAAATTGTTTTGAGTTGTTTTTTTTAATGACAGTGTTGTTGTTGTTTCCAAAAATATCAATACTTTAATGAAAATAATGTATCTTTTAATTTTTAGAATATTTTGTTTGTTCCATCTGTTTAATACAATGTGTGTATGTTTTGAGATTTGAGCATGTATACAAGTAGACGTATGTGTGCACCAAGTAGATGTATGACTGGTCCTACTGCAATAGGACATCTAGAGACTGTATATATTGGTAAAGATCATCATCACAAAGTGACTGGTCCTACTGCTACATTGTGTATATATATGATTGATATTAGTTTGGCATTCTGTACACAGGCTAGTATACAACTCTATATTCACATGTGCCAAATGTTGGGTGTAGATAATGTACATACTGCTCTAGACCTATTCATGTTGTCAAATAAATACAACCATTTTTGCCATAAGTCATGCTGGTTCTTTGGTTATTACAGTGTGTGTATATTTTCTTAATGAATTACTTTGTCTTTAGTTACACTACTGCTTCTCCACTTTTACTTTACACTACTGCTTCTCCACTTCTCATTGTTCTAATCATAGTTAATGCCAGTCTGATCCATAGGAAGGACGTCATAGACTGCTGCTATAGGTAACTGTTACAAAATAAACATTTTTATTGATGAGGTCACTTCAATAATGATGACACGAGTCCCGCACAATTCTTGACTTTCACCAATCATATGTCAGATACCTGTACTCAGAGGAGCTGGGGGGATTCAATGAAACTAGATACAAAATTACAACCTGTCCACTTTTTTTTGTTTTTACTGAGTCACAATGCCCTTCCATCTTTTTACAGCCATGCAAATGTGCTATTTTTTTTTTATCTTATCTTATATAATGCAGACGTTACTTCAAAAAAGAAGATGATTACGTCTTACGCGTCATGCATTCAGTCATGCGTATTAACCAATGACTTAAATTCTGCCAAGTCACTGGTTTTCCTGGCTAGCTCAGGCAACCCATTCCATGCTCTAATAGCACTAGGGAAGAAGGAGTATTTGTACAAATTTGTCCTAGCATAGGGGACGAGGAATGTGCCTTTATTTTTGTGTCTTTCTGAGTATTTTTTAAATTTGGTATTTGAAGATTAGGGTTCAGTGTTTTATGTATAATTGCTACTTTACTTTTAAGTCTGCTATCCTGAAGGCTTTCTAAATTTAGTGATTAAGAAGGCTTTCTAAATTTAGTGATTTAGAAGGCTTTCTAAATTTAGTGATTTAACTAAAGGTGCTACTCGATATGCTGTCATACATATTATTTGTCAGCAGAGGTGGGCATAGTGCAAAAAAAAAAAGTCACTCAAAAAAAAACTGTAGTCAACATATTCTTACAATAACAGAATTTTTTAATGAAAAACCAACATATCCTTACAATAATTGAATATTTTTATTGTAGAGCGCTTTTAGCACTTAAAAGTTTTATAATAAATGTAGGCCTAAGCAGCAAGTAAACAAAGCTCGTAACTTCAATTTGTAACGTATTTTAATATGGTTTCACGGTATGTGCAAGTCATTTTATGAAATAAGTACAATAATGTCGCCCCCGACCCCCCACCCCTTTTTTTTCCAAAAAATAAATAAATTCTGAGCATTTTAGTAAGTGAAAATAAAATTAAAAAAACAAGTCTGTTGTTCTAATCGTTTATAACAATTCCTATTAACTGTTCATTGATATTAAAAACCATACAAGTCAGACATCCAGCGCAAGGTGGGCCCTGCTTCAATACATCTGTCCAATCAGATCTACCCTGTGCCTATCGTCTGCATGACCGGACTCTTAGCTGCTTCTACGTCATCAAGCTAAAATGGAAACAGGCAGACATTCAAATGCAAAATTCACAAGTCTGGCACTCAAAACCGGTTATGTTGGAAGGCTACCTGGTCGTGCATATGCGCGCTGGACTATCGTTCGGACTTCTCGGACTGCTCACTGCCATCCCCAAGCGTCCTGCTGGAGGTTTGGACTAGGAAGTAAATTATCTCCAATTAGGGCCTACAAAAAAGAGACAGCATCGAAAACGTAACACACACACACACAAATCCGACCATAACCAAAAAGAGCTCAAGGAATTAGTGAACTCTTTTCTAAAAACCCATTACCATACCCCAGTGACCAGTGGGTCAGAGTTCCCACAGATGGATCCTCTAAAAAATCCAACACAAAAGGAGGAGCTGGCATAGCCTACTAATTGAATGGCCCAATGGAGAAAAACTATAAAATTCAATTGCAACTGGCGATCTCGGACAGCCATAGAGTGGAAAGGCGAGCACTTGAACTAGCAGCTACTTCACTAATAAACTGCGCATGTACACCAAACAGTCATAATGACCGATGTCAAAACAGTCCTACTATCGAAAGGCACGAACAAGACTCTGGTCTCAAAACCTTCCTATAAAAGAAAAACTAAATGGAAAATTTCGCGCCTGATTCAGAAATCACCGCGCGGTTCATTTTAAGTTATAGTTTATTGCAAGAGTTTTTATCTTTTGTAGCCGAGTAATTTCAATAATCAGTGTTTCTGCCTATTCTCTCCTTCCCTTTCTGTGGTGGTAATACGCGTCACTCGCGTTGTTAACCTCCACAGGACTCTTCCATAGCTACATTCCCAGCCCCCCCCCCCCCCCCCCCCATTCTACGAGAGTGAAAAGTGAAATAAAAAATACTGCCAACATCTTGCTTTGAGCAGAGTTAGACGACTGTGGACATAATGCCCCCATGCAGATTTGTAGCACAGCTAAAACACATAAATTTACGTGTGAATATTAAATCAATACTATCCACCTGCTAACACTTAATATCCTGTGTAAACTTGAGTTTACTCGTTGAACTTCATTATTTCAACTAATCAGAAAGCTTAGGCCTACCCGTATCAGGTAATGGTGTTGGGTACAAACATTTTTGTTTAGATACCAGCTATGGGCTGGTTATTGGTTTTTACGACAATGAAGAAGTAATAAGAGACTGACCAAATGACAAGTAGTTTTGTAGACAATTTGATTCTATGAGAACCTACCCAAATGTTTTCACAAAATATAATGATTTCTATTAAGTATTAACAAGAAAATGGTATGGTATTTTGACTTCAGCTCCCCCCCCCCTTTATTTATACTCAAGAATACATGATTATATATAACTAACTTCTAGTACAGGCATGTCAAATAAGGTGTATGGGCCGTATACAAATTTACTATGACCTGAAGAGCCGCAGCCACAAATCAGTTGGAAAACATAGCCTTCTAGTTTTATGTAAATTAGAAACAATACAATAGAACATAAAAACTAATCATATACATGTCCCTTTGTTATTATTATTTTGTTAATTAAAAATTACTATGATTACGCATTATTTTCCTTGTCCTGATGCTTGGCATCTTTTCTGGGTACAAGTTTATTAATGTCAGGTTAAAGTTTGATAGGCCACTGACACTTTCCTCACTGATGAAAATTTTGATCAGATAATCTCGAACGGTGAGGTGTTTTGTAGCAAACATATAAAGAATTCTGTCTGCAAAATTTCCGAAATTCAACGTCCTCGCTTGTTGTGGTGTTATGAATAGAACAGAGCTGAAGTAGATCCTCGTGTATCTCAAAATTCCTGTCACAGGCCCTTATGAATATAGCCAACTGTGCTACACCCATTACATCAGTTGACTCATCGAGAGCCAGTGAAAAGAAAAAAAAAAGCTATTTCGTTCTTTGTTTACTCAAGCTGACCGACATGTCATTTAATCTCTCTGCCAGTATGTTCCTAGTTATAACGTTATTTCTTTAAATGCTTTCACATTTTCTGGACAAATAACTGGCAGCTTTAACAGACACATTCCTTAATAAAATCACCTTCACTAAATGATTTTTGACAAATGTTAAGTCTAATTCTAACATATTGGCTTCTTTATATGATCATTAACCATTAATAATAATTAAAAAGTTATATCAACACTGAACTTAAAATGATAACTCGAAGTTAATAAATAAACGAAATTATCCATAAATTAAAAAGAATTTTGTCGATGGTTACGTTTTCTTTTTGTGTGCAGTAAACGTCATCAGAAAAATAGTGGTGACTGTTAAACGCCTAATAATTTAACATTATTTTGATAATTCTTGAGGTAGCCAAGAGGGACGCATGCGGCCCGCGAACGCTATGTTTGATATGCCTGTTCTAGTACCGTACTTCAAAGCTGAGCATTATATGATTACTTTTTTTTATGGAGTATTAGTTAAATTTTTTTTTGTTACCAAAACTAATGATTAGGTTACGTCTGATTTGCAGTACTTACAAACCATAGAGTAAAGCCAACACTTGGAACAACAAATTGAAATCAACATTTATTCAAATAGTAATAGTTAACAACTTGGATTCTAACCATGTCAGGAATGACAAAGCTCAATATAAATGTTTTGATAATGTACATGATGAGTTCACTTTCACACATTCAAACACTCAGTAGCAAAACAAGTGGTCAGAACATATCCACCATTAGCATTACAATTTACTGCTACACTCAACACACAGACACCAGTACTACATCACACACACATCTACTACATAGCAATGTAATTCCTTTCAAAATAAATATCACATTTGATCCCACACAATCACATCTCTGTGACTAAGTTAGCACACACAAAAAGTCATGTATATAATATATACACATTTCAATTTATGCATACAAATTGCAAAACATGTTTGTAGCAATTTAAAAAAAATTCTCATAATACACTTTCATTAAGAAAAGATTAGTCATCATATAATCACATCCATCCTCAATTAACAACATGAAGACAATACTTCAAGGAAATCAACTAGCATTTCAAATGTTTTAAGACTTGCAAAATCTGTCAAAACCAATGCCAGCCTCAACTTTTCAACTCGTACACAGTCTGAGATTTTGTGTTTTGTTTTTCAAGACAAAATTCTTTCCAATTTAAATAGCAGTTTATAAACCTAAAGTTGAATGTTCTCACAACTCATCCTTTTCTTCTGGTTCCTCTCCTGATGGGGGCGGTGAGCCACCAGACTGTTCATACAATTTGGTCATAATTGGTTGAACAATGCCTTCTAATTCAGTCTTCTTTTCTTTGTACTCATCAACATCTGCATCAGGATGGCTCTCCAACCATTTAATAGCATCCTCAACTGCTTCTGTAATCTTTTCCTTATCACTTTCACTTAGTTTAGCACCTAATTTTTCTTTATCATTTATTTGATTTTTGAGTGAGTAAGCATAGCTTTCAATTTCATTTTTGGCATCCACTTTTTCTTTCAGTTTTTTATCATCATCAGCATATTTCTCTGCATCATTGATCATGCGTTCAATGTCTTCAGGTGACAATCTGTTCTGGTCATTCTGAATCACAATCTGGTTCTTGCTCCCTGTGCCTTTGTCCTCAGCTGTCACTTTCAAAATACCATTCACATCAATTTCAAAAGTGACCTCAATCTGGGGAACACCTCTTGGAGCTGGTGGAATGCCAGTTAGATCAAATTTACCCAATAAATGGTTGTCCTTGGTCATAGAACGTTCACCTTCATAGACCTGTGAAAACATTAAAAGAAAAAATTATTGATTTAAAAAAATTTTGATATATTTTTTTTTATAATGTAGTGAAATAATCTATTATTATAGAATTTTTAACTAAAATATTTATAGAATTTTTAATAAACGTGAAAAAAATCCATGGCACTAATATATATTGCTCTACAACTGGGCTTGTGGAGAGTATGAGAGCACTATAAAAAACAGGAAGTTGCTATGGATAGAGAGAACAGTGTTTACAACAGCCTCAAGTGACTGAGCTGTCTGGAACTAAAGAACTGCCCCTTAGGAGCAACACACAGAGAAGGATGTTGTTGGCCTGTACAAAGGTTTGATGGGGTAGAACTAAAGAACATAACGTGTGTACAGAAAGCCCAAGTTACAAATACATGTTTTACTGTAAAATTTCCAAAACTTCAGGGATTTACCTTTGATTTATAACAATATACTTTTTACTGTCTGCCATTTAATAGGATAAAAAAAATGAAAGATAATCAACTTTATATACCTGAATAGTTACAGTTGGTTGGTTATCTGCAGCAGTAGAGAAGATTTGAGATTTCTTGGTTGGGATGACTGTATTTCTAGGGATCAATTTGGTCATGACACCACCAACAGTTTCAATACCCATGGTCAGTGGGTTCACATCCAACAGCACCAAATCACCAGTGTCTTCCTCACCACTCAATACACCAGCCTGGACTGCAGCACCATAGGCAACAGCTTCATCAGGATTGATACCACGACTTGGTTCCTAGAGATCAAAGATAAAAAGAATTAAGACATTTTCACTAATGTTAATAAGAGTCATTTCTTCTAGTATGTTATGAACATAAAGATAAGAGAGTCGAGAACCATGTCTGTATAGTATGGTTTTAATACACTGAATGACTACACAACACACATTTCGTGAACACATTCTCACGGACGAGTTACAAGCACATGTAAACATAAGAACGACAACCGATACAGAATATAATTTTCATAACATTCACACCCGGCTCACTTTTTGTTAATGAGCGAGAGAAGAAAGCAATGGGCCGGCCATCTTGGTTGAGGGTAGCCGCAATGGCTATATCAGAAGCTTCCGTCTCAACGGTTAAAGGGCGATTCGGATCAATAGTATATACGGCAGCTTTTTCAAGCTCATTTTTCAAACTTTCAAATGTTCTTTTGACTTCTTCGGAGACAGGAAATTGTTGATTTCTTGTTAACAGGCTTATTTTTGTTGAGAAGTTAGGTATTCACGGTGAGTAGTAAGCCAGAAGACCCACTACTCGTTTCTGTTCACGCATGTTCACTGGTACGGGTAATTCCCTTAGAGCGCAAAATCTCTCAGGATCCGGCTTAAGTTGTCCTTTGGAAATCTCATATCCTAACAGTCTCACTTTAGCAGTGCTAATTTCACTTTTTGTTTCATTAAGAATGATTCCATACTTTTGAGCACTATCAAGAAATCGCTGTAGGTTTCGGTCGTGTGATTCAGAGTCCATACCGCAGATGGTCACATTGTCCACATAAGCAAAAGTGTCAGTGAGTCGTTTGTCTTCGATGATTTTGTCAATCGTACGCTGAAAACAGGCGACCCCATTCGTAACGCCAAACAGAATCCGACGGAATTGATACAGTTTCCCACATGCTTCGAAGGCTGTGAACGGCCTTTTCTCTTCTTTTATAGGAATCTGATGGTATGCACTTTTCAGGTCTAAAGTGCTATATACAGAGTATTGCGAAATCTTCTCTGCCAGTTCGTCAATTCTGGGCATAGGGTAGGCATCTAGTAGAGTGAACCGGTTTATGGTTTGGCTATAGTCCACAACCATTCTTTTCTTATGTGTCATTTGTTGTGACTAGGACTTGTGCACGCCAGGGAGATTTAGATGGTTCAATAATTTCATCCTTTATTAGTTGTTGAATTACCTTCTCTATAAACTTTCTATCTGTAACTGAGTATCTGCGAGACCTTGTAGCCACTGGGGTACAGTTTGGTGACAGATTACTAAATAGGCTAGGAGCCTCTACCTTCGCTGGCTGGAGAGTATTCAGGCATAATGATGGTTTCTGACCATCGAAAGGAATAAACAAGTTTTGGTGCAAACTTATTAAGTCAAGTCCAAGTATTACGTCAGAGCATAAATTGTCTAGTAGAGAAAGTCTAACTCCCTCGTATCGTTCATTTTTGAGACGTATGTTAGTGTAGATATGTCCTTGAGTGATCCGAGATAGATGGGTGGAAGCCATAAAGATTCTGTTGCCTGAGGAACATGTCTGCCATTTGTGCTTCTTAGCGATGTGCGTCGAAATATAGCTTTCACAGCTCCCAGTGTCTACTAGGGCTTTCAATGGCACGTTGTTGATGCAAATTGGTATTGTAGATTTGTTTAAATTCAAAGGCTGCACAGAAGCAATAGCCGAAACTGTTGATCTAGATTTGCAAACTTAATTAAATTAAATTGTTATGAACATAAAGATAAGAGAGTCGAGAACCATGTCTGTATAGTATGGCTTTAATACACTGAATGACTACACAACGACAACCGATACAGAATATAATTTTCATAACATAGCACAACAAATATTAACAACATTTAATTTAATAAATGCAGTCCCTAATGTAAGCAAAATGTCTACCTTTCCATTGAAAAATTCTTTGACAAGTTGTTGCACTTTAGGGATACGAGTAGAACCACCAACCAATACTATTTCATCAATATCATCTGTTTTAAGGTCAGCATCTTCTAAAACTTGTTTCACTGGTTTCATTGTTGATCGGAACAGATCCTGAACAAACAACAAAAACATGGCAAATCTATGACTAAAATCTGTACAATTAGACTAGTGACGTTTTAAAATAAAATATCAGTAACGTTATGTTATTGTCCAAAAACTTTTTTTTTTTTAAAGTGAACAGCTCAATGCTACATTAGCATTTGACTTACCATATTAAGTTCCTCAAATTTAGCTCTGGTCAAAGATTCTGAGAAATCTTCACCCTCAAAGAAAGATTCAATTTCAAGTCTGACTTGATGAGCAGATGAGAGAGCACGTTTAGCTTTTTCAACTTCACGACGCAGCTTCTGAACAGCACGGTTATCCTTTCTGATGTCTTTACCCTTCTTCTTCTTGTACAGTTTGATAAAGTGATCCATTACACGTTGGTCAAAATCTTCACCACCTAAAACAAAGTGCCAGTTTATATTACTTAGTGCTAAGAAATTAAGTAAATTTATATCAGTTAAAAATGAAAAGCTTAAGTTAATACTGTCAATAAAATGATAGTGATGAGCTTACCCAAATGTGTGTCTCCATTAGTTGAAACTACTTCAAAAACTCCATTGTCAATAGTTAAAAGTGAGACATCAAAAGTTCCACCACCGAGATCAAAGACAAGAATGTTTTTCTCCCCATCTTTCTTATCAAGACCGTAAGCAATGGCAGCAGCAGTTCTGCAAGAAATGATTTTGTTACACAATTCAATCAAATGTCAACAACAAAGCATTTAAAAAAATAAAAAAAAAGCATTATTACAATTATGTAATTACTTACGGTTCGTTTATGATTCTCATGACATTCAATCCAGCAATGACACCAGCATCTTTGGTGGCCTGTCTCTGAGCATCATTAAAATATGCAGGTACAGTGACTACAGCATTTGTAATTTTCTTTCCCAAGTACTCTTCAGCAATGTCTCTCATTTTACCAAGAACCATAGCTGAGATCTCTTCAGGGGCAAACGTCTTTTCTCCATCAGAAGTATCAACGACCACATAAGGCTTGTTATTTTTATTCACCACCTGGATTAGTAATACACAATTATCATTATTTTGAGCTGCATTGAAAAATCTTTAAAGCCTGATTGTATTATAATATAACTATTAGTGTTATTAACCTAATGCATTTTTCATAAAATTTTTACATTCACATTCTCTTAAAACATTCTCGTTTAAATCCATATTGATTAAAAGTTAATTCATAGCCATAAACAGGATTTACACTTTTTCAAAAATTTTTATGTGCATGTAAAAATGCTTACTTTGAAAGGGTAAAACTTGATATCATGTTGAACAGATTTGTCATCCCAACTGCGCCCAATGAAGCGCTTGACATCAAATACAGTGTTTTCAGGGTTTGATGTTAGCTGATTCTTGGCAGCATCACCAATCAAACGTTCACCATCAGGAGTGAAGGCCACATAAGATGGTGTAATACGGTTTCCTTGATCATTAGCAATAATATCAACACGACCATTCTTAAACACACCAACACTGCAAACAGAAATACAATTTTGGAAAGCCTTCTACTTAGAATCCACAACTGGTCAATTTAAAGCATGCCAAAGTGACATTTTACATTTATAGATGTCTAGGATCCATTAAAAAAAATTCAATGATACATAAAAAGCAAGATCAAAGTATGTAAATTAACCAAGAGATCTTTAATCTGAACAACATACCAGGAATAGGTTGTGCCAAGATCAATGCCTATCACAGTGCCAACATCAGACTTTTTCTTTTCACCGTCATCATCATCTTTAGCAAATACGCAAGTGCTGGACACCAGCACCAACATAAGAAATGGAGTAAACCTCTCCATACTTCAGTTTGCTGTTACAACAAAATAGATCTTTGTTGAACCTGTCAATTGATAATATAGAAAAAAATGAAATAAAACTATCTGTAAAGTTACTAAAGCACTAGTGATAAGGTCTAATTTTAGTACAAGAATCTAAATTAGTTGCAGACAGATCAAAGTTGACAAAGTAGATCTAGCAGTGGTAAAATCTAGCTTAGTTAATCAGTTAAATGCATGGTCATGAATGCATCTAAGATCTAGATCTTACTAGATCTAGATTTAAATATCTATAAAATACTGACTCTGATTTAAAATCCGGTCATTAGATCAATCTAGAAGAGTATTATAGTCTATAAACTATTCTAGATTTAGATAGATCTAGATTATATTGTCCATATATAATTATATAGATCTAGAATAGAAGGCCTAGTTAAAGAATATAAATCTAGAGGACTAATCTAGTCTAGCTAGGTAATAAATTCAATATAACATTGCCTATGTAGAGTCTATATGATCCAGACGTTTTTGGGCTATATAGATCTAAATATTATTTATGTTATTATGAATGATGCCTAATGATGGCATTTTGATGCTGAAAATGATGGATCATTCATACTCAGGCTTGATCATAAGATTCTCTATATTGACTATATATCTACTCTCTAGACTGTCTTCTATACTATATTTAGATCTATTCTATAAATACTAGATCTATTCAATCTATTGATAATCATGAGTCATGCATGATAAATCATGTATGATTCCAGCCGATAGATCTAGAAACTAGACTAGATTCTAGAGGTCTGGATATCACCTGATCTGGTTAATAATGTTCTTTACCCTAAGCCTAAGAGTTAAGACGGTCTAAAACTAAGAAAAGAAAAATAATTATAGATCTAGAATCTAGATTAATTAAAGTAGATTTAGAATCTAATTATTAATATTATAGTTAATCTAAGTTTATACGATTAATTACGAGATCGATATCTTTATTCTAGACTAGAATCTATTTTTCTATCTATACATATACAAGATTTAGATCTTATTTAGACTTAGTTTCAATTAGTCTATAGATCTATAGAGTCTAGTCAAGATCTATCTACTAGAGGTCTAGATTACGATTGAGACAACAATTCAATAATAATAGTATACTGTATACTAATGACTAATCTAGTTCTAGAATAATCTAGATAGATTAGATAGGATAGGGGCAGGGCTGCATTAGAGTTGTCAGTGTCAGTTGATTAGAGACATTACCGCATTAGTAATATTAGAGTATTATAGATAGATTCTTATATTAGGCACACCGTATTCGGGAACTAGGTCAAATTTTTATTTTATTTTTTTTATTTGGTGACGGTTTAACTTACAAAAAAAAATTGAAAGCAGATTCTTATTCTGCAATTAAAGGACTATAAAAATAGCTGTGTTTCTTTGAATTACCACTCATTTTACTTTAAAATAAATCAGGTCACTTCATGCTCCTATAATAAATGTAGTTTTTGTGCTCCTATAATAAACTCAGTTTTTGTGCTTTCTCCTTTAGCGCACATTGAGCACCGTTAAGAAACACCACAATGTTATTGCTAATAAATTATATCTGCGTCAATTCAAAATTATTTAGATTGTATTAAAAGAAGCAGATTCACTTCTGCAATATGTATTTACAGTATATTGCCTCTCTCTCTCTCTATATATATATATCGTTTATAGTTTATTTATTTATATATGCCTACCTATATAATCTATGTGTAGAAACACATCTATATAAATTATAGATCTATAAATTAATTATTATAATTTAATAAACATGATATTTTCAACTAGGCTAGATGTATTCTCTGTCTCTTTCTTTTAATTCCCATCCAAGGACCCTTTCCTTTCATAATTTGGATGTTCGTTTTGTTACACTTTAACATCCCCTCCCTCCCATGACTCTCTCTCCCTTCCCTCTACTGCCTGTATGATAGGTTGTGACACTACACGTTTAGTGTATACCTCTCCTCACCACCAGACGTGATCACCTGCAGTGGGCATGGTCTCTGGCTTCAAATTAGCAGCCCACACTTTTTCTTTCATTCATAAATTATATATTCTAGATATCTCGATCTAGGTCACATTTATTCATTGAAAAAATCATAGATTTATTAATCCCAATAATATTTCTTATTACGATTTTGCCTTGTGCACTATAGGAGAATGTGTCAAATTCATTATTATCGTTGAAACACTTTTTTAATTTTATTTAACAGCCAACAGTATGAATGTGATTGGAATGTCTTTCTAAAGATGTTTGGAAGCTTATTTTGATATATCCACCAGCCTACGATCAAACAGGCTAATAATATAGCCTTCATCCCTTATAATTATATGGGTATGAATTGCCGGGGGAGGTTAAAACAATAGCTTTACATACTTGGTTACAGAGAATCTAAAAAACTGCCATCTGCTTTGGAAAAGCGGAACAAAAATACAGGAACTTATCTAAAAATGGACATGCACTGTCCCGAAACGTCGTTTTTAGCTTCAAACATAAAAACAAATTAATTATAAACAAAAAAAGCGATGTGTTTCTTAAAGGAGAATTCGATTAGCTGTGCCTTATATAAGAAGCTACTATATATAATAATTAGATCTTATCTTATATAATACAGACGTTACTTCAAAAAAGATGATTACGTCCTACGCGTCATGCATATTAACCAATGACTTAAATTCTGACAAGTCACTGGTTTTTCTGGCTAGCTCAGGCAACCCATTCCATGCTCTAATAGCACTAGGGAAGAAGGAGCATTTGTACAAATTTGTCCTAGCATAGGGGACGAGGAATGTGCCTTTATTTTTGTGTCTTTCAGAGTATTTTATTAAGTTTTGTTTTTGTATGTTTTTGATCTCTGTGACTAGATAATAATATATTTTTATATTATAATTTTACTTTTATAGAAAATTCAAAATAAGAATAGAACACCTACACTAGTCACGATTTTTAGAGACTATAAATAAACTTAAAACTAGATTTAGATCTAGATTCCCTTTAATACAAACTAATTCTAGATAGATCTAGAGTTGACCAACTTACAATGTCAATAAAAGATACTGGTTACGTGTAAATGAGAACCAATGTGTTGTAGACTCAACAGAACTCGCTTAGCTTTCAGTGTTTCAATTTTGGGATTTCCTCGTTGTCTTGGCTGTTTTCAGTAAGAACTAAACTAAGCTTAGCCGGTGTGCGTTTTTCTATTCTTAGTTTTCCGTGCGTGTCGGTTTGTGATTGGCTAACGTCATCAAATTTTAACGCTGTCTATTGGTTGGCGTGTACGGAAGCTTGGAACCTCCGCGAAAAGACACGTACACTCTCTATTTGATAAAGAAATTATGCGCACTGGATAATTTCATCATTTACACATTTTTTACGCACATTTTCATCGAAACATTGAAATATTGTATGAGAAAAAATACCATAATATTTACCAATTTTAATTTATTTTGGTCATACTTTTGATAAAAATAAAGTTACTGTAAAACTCCTGTTTGCCTTGGCGCAGACTGAAACATTAAAAGATGAACATAACATAATACATAATGATAATGAAACTAAAGCAAACATCCTAAACAAATACTTTGCATCAGCATTCTCAGCCCCAGGAGACAAAGACATTTTTCTTAATTTGAACCAAGTAGACAACATAGAAGATTTAGTAGTACAAGAAAATGGAATTCAAAAACTATTAGCCAACACCAAACCAAATAAAGCGTTTGGAACTGATGGTATTTCAGCTAGATTACTCAAAGAACTAAGCAATGAGCTAGCCCCAGTGTTCAAAATACTATTTCAGGCATCGCTTAACCAGGGCAGAGTACCAAAAGGACTGGAAAGAAGCTAATGTCACCCCCCTATTTAAAAAAGGAGAAAAATCTGATCCAGGAAACTACAGACCAGTATCACTTACCAGCATCACATGTAAAATCCTAGAACACATAATATGTAGCAACATCATAAACCACTTAGACAAACATAATGTCCTCACCCCATACCAACATGGCTTAAGGAAATATAGATCATGTGAAACATAACTACTAGGACTAATTGATGATTTTTTTGGGTCCACTACTATTTTTAATTTATATAAATGATTTACCAAATTGCATTAGTTCAGGAACAAAAGTCAGATTATTTGCAGACGATTGCATAATATATAGAACAATAAAAACAACACAAGACACAGAGAATTAGATGAAATACAGAAATGGGAATCAAATTGGAGCATGTCTTTCCACCCAGAAAAATGTCAGTTGTTAAGAGTAAAAAAAAAAAACTAAAACAAATTAATTCCACTTATCTTATTCATGGCAAACCAGTAACACAGACTAAAAACGCAAAATACCTAGGTGTTATAATAAATGAAAAACTGTCATGGACTCCACATATTGATGAAACTATAAAAAAAAATCCAACATTAGGGTTTATAAAACGAAATTTCTATAAATCAAATAAGAACATAATAATAAAATGTTATTTAACCTTGGTTAGGCCAATAATAGAATATGCATACTCCGTTTGGGACCCCTCAACTCAAGAAAACATTAAGAAACTGGAACAAACACAGAATAGAGCAGTAAGATTCATAACAAACGAATATTCACATTTGACTAGAGTAACACCATTAGTAAAATCACTAAATCTAGAAAGCCTTCAGGACAGAAGACGCAAAAGTAAAGTAGCAATTATACATAAAACACTGAACCACAATCTTCAAATACAAAAACAAAATTTAATAAAATACTCTGAAAGACACAAAGATAAAGGAACATATGCTAGGACAAATTTGTACAAATACTCCTTCTGCCCTAGTGCTATTAGAGCATGGAATGGGTTGCCTGAGCTAGCCAGGAAAACCAGTGACTTGGCAGAATTTAAGTCATTGGTTAATATGTATGACTAAATGCATGACGCGTAGGACGTAATCTTCTTTTTTCAAGTAACGTCTGTATTATATAAGATAAGATAAGAAGATAAATATCCCTCCGTAGCTCTTTCTTGTGTGTTAATACAGATAACTCCCACCACTCATTGAATCTATCATTAGATTTAATACAGATGTGGTATTTGATCTTGTTGAAAAGAGTATGCAGAGGAAGCAGAATAAGAATTATTTTTTTTTATTTTTGCGAGTAACACATTCACTTTCTCAGAACTTTCTAATTGTTCGGCAAAAGCCAGTAGAACCAAGCCTTTTGAAAGTTTCCACGCCTTTAATACAAAATCAATGATTTGAACATTGAAGTAACATAGATACCATAAAGAAAGTGTATAAATGCGTTGCTTTCGGAGATTTAAACAAATCTTGTAAAATTAATTAAAGCATATATATTAATTTTAATAATAGGCTAATGTTATATTTGTTATATTATCACTATACACACTAACAATACTGATTTTTAAAAGTTACACTCCATTTTTATTAACGTGAAAACAAGGAGAGACTAACCAGCAGAGACTAATACACAGTGAATACACACTACTGACACACTTAAGAGTAAACCGTGAACACGTGAACATACTGAACAGTAGAACAAGGGAGATTACATGAAAACAAACAAACACACACACAACATACATAAACATAAATACACATATAAATGTAACAATATTAATTTTAATTTAAGAAAGAATATAGGTAATTAACAAAGAAGCAAAAAATATTTTGTTGTTTTAGTCTATGTAAGTACATTGTTTAGTTTTTACTGAAAGTATGTGCTCAGTTTGATGACCTCACCAGTTGATTCCTCTTGCGGCCCGTACCTTGCTAGCTACGCCTCTGTAGCTAGATAGCCTATGCATATACCTATATACAAATAAAATAATACTTAATCTAAAAACTCGAGACGATACCAGTGATTCGCTATGTTGCATTTTTTTTCTTTTAGTAATATTTAAGATAGCGAAACACAAGTAACGGCCAAAGTATGATTAAATTTTTTGACCTATGTTTTATTGTCTGTGTGGTACAGAGTTAGAGTGTGCATTAATTGTAGGTATAAATCTAGGATGAATTTCACATTCCTTCAAGTTTAGCACTGTTAAAATTGTAGCTTAAAGTGTATTTGAATTTGGCAACAGTAATCCTATCTGGCAGGAGACCCAAAACCAGACCCAGCAGCCCTTGCAACTTCCGGTATTCTCATGTTTATAAGGCTGTAGGGTCAAATTAACTTTCTATTCACATACGTTTCTCTCCACCCGAAGATGTGCCTAGGGTATAGCATGTCTAGGTCTAAAAGGCACGACTATGGAAGATTTCACACACGAGTAGATATAAATGCACGAAATGTCTGGATCTAGAAATATGCTAGGCCTACACAAAACAGACTTGATACAAATGAAAAGAATTAGATCAAGTCTTCAATTACACCGCCATTAATATTGGCAGCGTTTGCTCCACGGGCACGTGACGTGTAAATAACTACGTGAGTATTATGTATTCAATATGTACTTATGAAAATAGTCTTATTACTAAATAGACATACGTTTTCTTTTTATAAGCAAATTAGAATGGATTATAGATCTTCTCATGGTACGTTGGATTGTTCGAGATCAGGATGTTTAATGTCCTACTTGAACTGTAGGCATAAATAGGAATCTAAATAGCGGAAGTCCGGAAATAGATTATAGAATCATGGTTCTAGGTCTAGATTGTCTACAATTAACATTAATTTGTACATGTCATAAAATCAGAGCATTATAATTCAAATCTATAAAATTTAACACTACTCATTTAACTCATTAATTTTACGAATGATTTTGGATAGATCAATTATTCAAGATTAAGAATTATCAAACAGCAGTACTACTAGGTATGTGACAAAATTTTTAAAAACAAAAAATATATCAGATTGTTAAAGTGCTTTTTCTGAGCTTTCCAATGATATATAGATTGTCTGGCTGTAAAAGTATAAAAAATAGATTTGGATGAAAGATATGGGGGGTTATAAAATGATATTTAAAGTCTCCTGAAAATTTAAAATGGAAATATTGAGAAATAAAAAAGTTGTGTATGAATTAAGTCAAATTTTGACCAAATTTGTCGTCTCTATTTTCAGCTTTGCCCGGCTGTAAAAGTATAAAAAATAGATTTAGATGAAAGATTTGGGGGTTATAAAATGATATAAAGAACATGTAAAGTCTCCTGAAAATATGAAATGGAAATATTGACAAATAAGTTTAAATCCTTTCTAACACAACTATTTATTTATCGTTAATTAAATATCAATAGCACTATTACTTCAAATAAAAGTTCAAAATGGCGGCACACTTTTCGCACCACTCAAAATTAGTAAACATCCGGGGAATTTCGCATAGCTAGTACTACACCTAAAATTATAAAGGTCAGAGATATAATAGGGATGTTACAATATCCGGTGACATGCCCCTTTTATTAAGTTAAAAAACTGTTTCGACTTTTTTCTGACATTTTTTCTACATACCTTAAGGTGCACTTTAACATATTAATTGAATACTTCTCTGTAAAAGTTATAGTTTTTGATTGACCAATAAAAATGGCTTCCAGGAATGAAATTACGCTTTCCCACGTGGAGTAGAAGGTTACTTTTTATTAGACTTAAAGGTTCGATTTCCCTTGTGTATAGTTTAAAAAGCATTCCCACGCCTTTTGGCTCTCCAGTATTGTAGAGCATTTTTCTGGCTAAATTTCAGTGCTTTACTTTTCACATAATACTGTGCACTTTGGATGCTATTAATTTTTAATATTTAGCAGTTGAATCTAATGCAGGAGGCCATTGTTAACCATTGTAATTTTAGCCATCCTGTTTACATGCCAAGATAATAGTGATTGGTCATGTGACATCAAATAATTTTCTGATAGGTTGAATTATTATAGCAGTTAAAAAAAAATAGACTGAAATGATGTCAAAATGGCTGACATTGATTTATTTCTGCAGTTATGCATTTTGAAATAGATGTAGATTTAGATCTAATGAGTATATAATATGCAGCTTAGTGTTCAGATATTTTAATAACAATAAACTTTCATTTGAAACATGTTTTTGGACTAGTTGATTAATATATAAGAAATGGCAAGCATATTTATTCAACACATTCAAATCTTCTCACATAGTGCCCATTGGTTGCTATGATAATAAGCACACATAGAAAATTTTTCTTTCAACCAGGAATCATACATACATAATTCATATAAATTTAGAAGGCTCTTTCAAATCTACATGTCTAAAACAATAAATAATTTTTCTGAAAAAAATTGTAACATCCCTAGATATAAGAAGTCATCTTGGCTAAGGCCTTCAATCTAATCTAGATCTAAGTTCTAATTTTAGAATATTTATTTAGACATCATGATGTAAAATTCCTTCCTCTTACTAAAGTTAATGGTAACAAATATTTTTTGCTCTTTTGTGTTACTGTATTGTTGTCATAACAATTCCAGTGTCAAAAGGAGCATACATTAAATAGTAGACACCAACTTGTTGTGTTGAATGGATGCAACAAAGAAAATTTCATACTGACATTTTATGTTTAATTTTTATTGTTTAGATTATTTAAATGTGGCATTTGCCTTTGATTTTTAATGCTTTTATTTTTTCTAATAGAGATGATCAATGAAGAAAGCTGATGCTCAAGTGATCTTGATGCTGGAAATTATAATGGGTGAGATTTTTACTACCCTCATATACTCTAATAGTGTCCTTTACTTGTCAATGATGAGATTTGACTTGAACTCTCTCTCTGAAATTTTTTTGAGGTCAAAATTCTACTGAGACACCTTTCATCTAAATCGAAGAACTAACAGTTTTATTAAAATTTGTAATAAACCTAATCAATCCTATTGCGGCTGAAAAGATCCACTCCACATCTGGTCAACAAACTGCTATTTGGCAACATATTGCCAGTGAGAATTTAATCTCGTTAGATGTTAAGAGATTCCTAGTAAGAAGTTTACTATAAATATATTTCGAAAAAACTGTCTAAGGGAATAAATTCTCGGCACTGGGTTGTCATGATTAGTATGTTTTAGATGAAGGTAATGAATTAAATAATTGAAAATACCTTCATATACCTCGGCAGTAGGAAATGTTGATGAAAACAGTTTAGACTAGTGACTAGATCTAGATGTGATATACCTTACTGTATTTAAAGATTTTTTTTTTTAAATTTTGAGAACTTTAGTGGCTTTTACCCTTTTGTTGGGAGTGGTGGTCCAGTATTAAGCTAATAAAGACGACCAATAGCTTTCTCCACATAAGTGCCTGTTTTTAATTGGGTGGACTCAAGTGATGTCCTGTAGACACATCAGTTCAGAAAGTCGTTTATGGGGATTAGTCATCATCAGTATACCCAGACAAGCCTACAGTCCTGTGGGACCGTCCAGCAAAAGCATAAAAAAAGCTCATGTTCCGCATTCACGATTTTTTGTTCCGCCAAGTCTGAATTCCGACACAAAAAAAAAATCGCAGATTTTTCATTATTTGTTAATAGTGCGAAATGAAAATACTGAATGCAAAATAAAATATATATATAGATCTGTGTTTATTTACATTTCATCTTCTGCTGGACATGGTGTGTCCTAAGAGTCTAGACCTAAATGTAATTAACGTAGACACTGTAAGGCTAATCCTAAATAAGGCTATATATAGTATATATATCTACTTGTATTACTAAATTAGTTTCTAGGTCTAGCACTAGATAATCATAATACTAGATCTATCTAGAAATACTAAATAGACTTAGGAGGTGATAGATCTAGATTTCTATGTATCATTATGTAATAAATTTAGTTCTCAATAAGTCCATAGATCTAGTCATAAATAGATAATAATTATTATAATCTTGTAGACTTAGAAGACTTATTACATGTAGGTCTAAACTAGTATACTATTTTAGATCTACAACTAGTTGAACTAGAGACATCTAGAGTAGAGCCCTAGAAAAGGATAGATGATCAAGTAGATCTAGAATAATCTCGATCTAGTCATTAGATCTAGATCTAGTAACAAATAAAAAATAGATAGTAACATTTGAGTCTTGGTCATTAGAATACATTTTGTTTTAGAATTCATCATATATAGGAGTCAGTTAACTATTGATTTCAAACAAAGGACATAATTATGAATTAAAGGCATTCTTACTTTTAATTATACTATTTATAAGTAGCAAACTAGTATTGTTATTAAAGTAATATAATTGAAGTTTTATTTATTGCGTACAGTATGGCTGACAAACCTAAACGCATTTATGTTCCACATTGGGGCCCAAAATTCCACATTTTCAACATGAGTGTTCCACATTCTGGGTCTTAGGGGTAGGCTTGTCTTCTATACCCCCTGTCCTTGTAAGCTTAGCTAAGAGTTGCTTTTTTTACTGTTTTTGAGAAGCGTGGTTGAGAGGCTAAATACGTTTCAACTTGGCTTGGCTACCTATGAAGGGGGCTTGAGGTTTGACACCAGACTGAGCGCCTAAAGGCAGCACGGAAAACCTACTCCCAGATACGCCCTCTTCCCCCTCTGGTCCGCAAATGAGATTTGACCATAGTGCTCTGAGCATGCTATAAAAAGCTATAATTTATTGAACCTACATTTGTATTGCTTGAATTTTTAAACTTGCAAATGCTTTCACATGATGATCTTTGTGATAGATAGGGAGATATGACAACAATGTATGATTTTGTCATCCAATTCTGAAAAGTGTTTGCTGTTTATTGTTAGTCCTTAATTATGGATACATTTAACGTGTAAGGTAAATCTTTTTTTTCTTCAAACAGATGGCTACAAGCTTAAACATTTACAAGGTAAGTATTTCATTACTTAATCTTTACTGTTCAAGGGTTTCTTGATGATGAAGTCATAGATAGGGACAATTGAAAAGCAGTGAAAAGTTATCTTATCTGAAAGAAATCTCTAAATCTTTTTTGACCATTTTAAACAGTTTTGTATTCTGCATCTTTAATTTTTCTCATTGCATGCTGGTACAATCTTAGCCTCACCCCACCCCAAACATAAGCACTATCTGAAGTTCTGTGCAGCTAACATCTGGATTTGAACTGTGTCCCTCTTGATAGGTAGACAGGTGATTTATTACCGGCTAGTTAGGGTCTAGACACTGTTACTAGCGTCACTGTTGTGACTTATGATCATAGTTCATGCTTCATTCATGTTTATTATAATAAACTAAAATAGTAAGACAATTTGTAGAGAACATGCTCATATGACTCTTATTATATCCTTGACTTTAAAGAATTAATGGAAAAAAATTTCTAGTGTACCTTAAAGTAAAAATCTTTATTGGTGTATTGCTAATTTTTTTTATGGACTGATCTGTGATGATATAAACAATGGGAATCTCTCTGAATATTCTGATGTGTTGTTAATACTGAAAAGTCAGTCCTAAGTCATTTCCCCTTCTCCATATTAAATTGTCAACTAGTAAATTTAATCATTTTGTTTTCAGTGCTACACATGAAAGTTTTTACACAAGGCCTATAATCTATTTGTAAATGTAAGTAACTTGAATTTGTCTGCCTGCTGATTCTCATGGTAGATTTGTGATGAATATGTGATTCTACCAAATGATTACTATGAATTATACTCGCTGTTCCCTTTTTTTTATCTGATGAATCTACCTGTAATTATTTTTCTATTGTACATTTTAATTTTACAAATATTTTGTTAATGATGTATTCTTCTATTGCAGCTAGACAAGGCCATTCATAGTGACATGATAGTATCCTGAATATTTCTATAGGCTTGTTGGTAAGTTTATATCTTCTACTCAGACTGACTCAGTGATGAAACAGATGACGAGTCTGCTTCCTTATTGTTCTTAAGATCTTTCAGTTTTTGAAAGATTTTTTTAGATACAATGGGATATTTGATGACATTTGAGGCATTTGTCTGAGAGTTTTAATTTGGTCTATATTCTGGAACTCATTAGATGTCTTTGTATTTTAAAATTTATTTATTTTTTTTTTTTTTTTAGAATTTTATAAAATCTTAAAAATGTTTGCAGTTATACTGATACCTTTTTACTTTTTTTTTTCTCTAGATAAGCTATTGTGGATGCATTTTTAATGAGCAGTTCATTAATGTAAGTACTGTTCTCACTATTTAAAATAAGTTTGATCTATGCCATACCTGATGATTTATTTTAGTCCCATAAAACATTTTGATGACACTATTTCGCTCCTATCTGATGTGGCATCTATATTTGTTTTTTGTTCAGCAGGCCCCGTAACTATATCTAATCTGTAACGTATTTCTTTTCAGTTTACACTATGGAACAAGAGTTGACATATTAAAGGGCAAGTCTTAGATAAAATTTTAAATAAATTACAAATCTAAGTGGTGATGAATGCAAATGCTGAAACCATGTGATGACAGCAAATGCCCCCGTCTGAAACTTAGTTTGCTTGATAAATGTGATTTAAATCAGTTGTTCAAATGCTGAATTCTAAGTAACATATTTAGAAACTTACAAACTTGTGAGCTTTGAGTTATTTTAATTAATTTGGTATCAGCTGCATTTTAGAATGAATTTTGTGATTTTTTTTTTCTAGCCTACAAAAAAATGCAAGCAACATGTTAAGGCTTTAATAGGATTTTAATGGGAATGTTGTTTCTGCTGTTAAGTAAGGAAATAATTATAGGGGAAAGTGATTTAAAGCCAGTTGAGACAGATAGTAAAGTGAAGAAACAATACCGGGTATTGATTGTTACATCTAGTCTTAACTGGAGGTTTGCAACTAAATTGATGATTTTGAGCTTTATAGACCTACCTGGTATTTATGACTTGAAACATGTTGCTAATCCATAGGTCTTTTTATTTTATTTTCTTAAAATACCGTTAATTTATAGTTACTAGCTTCTCTTTGGGATGGGGAGCAGTTTCTAACAACTGATTAGTGGATGGGATATAACATTTCTAGATTGTTTTTTTTCCCCCATACTGACTTCATTCCCTTCACACCATTTTGTAGTGTGTCTATGATGAAACAGTAACTCTCTCTTCCTGAATTATAAAATGTTGAAAATATTTCTGAGACACATTGATTTACTTTATTTTAAAAAAATATTTCATGTTTTCATTTATGGTTAACAGATGCAGAGCTAATTACAGATTTCAAGATTTCAAAGGTTTTATTTTGGTTGACATAATAAATACCATACCTAATTGAATATTATTGCTGTTTTTTAATTTTTATAATTTTGTCTTGATTCATTGTAAAAAGCATTATTATTATTATATTATTCCTATATAATTAGTCCCGAGAAGTGTCCCCCCCCGCCGGTCAGTAGGGCAAGATGTAAAGGTTATGGTTCTATGGCCTAAGGTTAACGAGGGCGTCATGTGTTTTGCCTCACTGTTGGATACTTGACCTATAGATCCTACTCATCAGGGTTCAAGCCCTGCTTTAACCGGTCAGCCACAACTAGTTGGGTGGGCAAATTGCGACCTGCGAAAATCAGTGTGTCGACACTTTACACATATAAAAATGCAAATATATTAAAATATCTATAGAAATTATTCAAAAGTTTATCACTTATAATGAAGAGTCAAGAAACATTGTCTCTAAAAGTCATTCTAAAAAAGTTTAAAGTACACGATTATTTTTAATGGCAATAATTCGATAAACATGCCAGTATTTATTCCATGCTATAAAGAAATGTGTTGAAGGTGTTGGGTTGGCTTGTACAAGATGGTAAGGTTAACAACTGATGGAAACCGTGCTTTGACTGGGTTAAAACAGGCTTTGTAATAAAGAGCAATATCCATTCCCAACTGTATAAACTCGTTACAGGAAAGTTTACACAAAGCTGCCTTGAATACCATACAAATTATTATAGAATATAGACAATGTTATATATTTGCAAACTATGCATATTCCTGGGGTCGATGATTATCGGGGCCTCGCACAGAAATTTCATTATTTTAGAGAAGAAATAGCGAAACTTGTCCTCAGTGATATTGTTGAAGTACGCTAGGTTTTTAATAAACTGCATAATTTTAGTTCTAATTGTTCTTATTTGGGGCCACCAAATTCACTTCGCTTATCTAAGGTGGCCTTGACTGGCACTCATAAAATTGAGTAATTTTATTTTTTTTTTATTGAAGAGGGGGTTCATCGTAAATTTTAGGGGTTTTAAGATCAAAATCTTCATTAACTGCAATTGGAATTTGGGAATTGTTTGCATTTTTTTGTTTGTTTTATAGAAGAGGGGGATTTAACTGCAAAAACCTCTAGTGAGGCCCCGGAACCAAGCATTATTTCCGTTATTTTAAGCTTAAAAAAAATGCATAGTCTGAGGTATCTACTGTGCAATTAGCCTACAACTCTTCCGCTAAAAAAAAATACACCAAATCTGCTAATCAATACAGTCCAGCAACTGGTAGAAAATGGTAAAATGTTTTAATTTTGTATTGGAGGGGGAAGGTAACCACAAAACCCATTTTGGCTACGCTCATAAAATTTTGGTGACTGTTGTTTGCTTAAGTTGGCTGCACTGGGGCAGTAAGTAAAGTTTCCCTTTCAATGAGGTCTGAGGCAAGTGATGGTTTGAAGACTCTCCCCTTCCTCCTACGCCCATGTTTTATATTATAGGTGTATAGCCTAATTCTCTACAAATTGTGATAACGCTTCGAAATCTGGATGTATGCATTTGTAGGATTACATAATGTATTCTATTTATACATGTATGTAGTCTGGAAACTATAAACGATACAATAGAAGCCAAATGAGTTTGAAGCTTTATTGGTATTACAGACGCCAATCTAGTCATGCATGCTGATCTGTGACTTAAAACCCAGACTCAGGCAACCCATTCCAGTTAAAGATACGAGAAAGCAGAACGGTTAGAGAGACTTAATGTGAAAAGCTCTTCATTCCTCCTAGTTTATTCAAATATAAATCTCCTTTCATTAAATATCGCATGTGACAGCGCTATATAAATTATTGTAATTATTGTAGATCTAATAATTGTCATCATTAATGACTTTATACTAAGCAAAAGTTTGCCATTAATTATAATGTTTGTAAGCGTGAACTTGGCTTGTCTTGGCAACCGACTCAGGCAGAGTTGTGTTTACTGAGCACCTAAAGGCAGCACGGAAACCAACTCCTAGATACCCCCTCCTTCACTGGTCCACAAATGAGATTGGATCAAAGCGCCCTGAGTATGCTGTAAGCATGAAAGTAGTGTTATATGAAAGCTATAATAATAATAATAGTATAAATATTGATTTACATCTAGATTTATTTTTTAAATATTTTTGTTTGTAAGCCTTAACTGTAGTATTGTTAGATCTGTGTTATTAAAAATAAACAAAAAGAAACGTACTTTTTCTTTTCAAATCGCAGAAAGTAGAGCTTTATACCCATATTGACCTGTGAATAAGTTGGGTGGTTTGCAATTTCGCGGCTGTGTGTATGTGTTAATTTCTATTACGTATTGTTAAAGAGCTTTTTTTTTTTTTTTTTTTGCTGCGTTATATCAATGTTTTCTAACTTAACCTCTCTCATCCCTCTTTTTGGTTAAATTTCATTGGAACCATTAAAAGACGGGGGAGGGAAGGAGCAAAGAAAAAAAAACAAATGGGCGTGCAATCAAAGGCCCATGCCGACCAGCAAAATGATGAGGCCAAACACAACCTCGAAGACATCAAAGCAGTCCATGCCGCTCGTGCATAGCAGAAAGTACGGTCTAACGTTTTGCAAATGATAACCCTAACCACGGAGCTCTTCATTCAGTTCCTTCACAAGGAGTTGGTCTAATGTTTTTGTAGTAGCCATAGCAGATCCAATCCGATCCCACTTCTGACACCAGTTGTTACGAATCTCCCTATCCAGGCTCTCTGCAAACTGCACCTTACACCACCAACTTAAAGAACTTGACAACTCTGGGCTTCAAAATAACGTAATAGTTAAATGTCAATAACAGCCAATACTTTATAATTGGCAGCACGTAACACAAGACTGTACAAATATCTCTCCGCCGTATCGACTCTTGCACTGATCTCTCTGTCTCGTCTCGGACTTGCACTGAGCCGTTGTAACGAACTGTAGATCGGGAAGTTGTGACTGACTGGTCTCTGATACCTTCGCTCTTTATATATGGTCCCTGCTGGCCTTCTAGAACCGGACAGAACGTCGCTCGATCATTCTGGGTGGTCAGATGACTACATCCCTCGTGACACTCCTGAGCTCTGTTCACGACGTCGATCCTTCCCGAACCATCATGTTGACACTCGTCTCGGCCGATCGTCGTAACTCGTCACGGTTGACCGCTCGTCTAGCGCTGGCCTGGGGCGATTTTCGTCGGCTGACTACACACACACACCACTACCCCCATCTGTGCCACCACCAGGTTTATAACAATAGGTACAGTCTATTGTGTATTTTTTGTGTGGATATTCTTGTTGAATTTCAAACAAAATTAATTGTAATAAGAATTAAAAAAACAAGAAAACGTGTTCGGGTCTTTATGTCTTGCCGCTGTCACTTTTCATTTTAAGTTGTCTGCATTGAAATTTTTTTTCTTTGGTGGCGACCAGACCGCCCATTTGGTACCGGCCCACCGGGCATTTGCCCGTTTGCCCATATAGCCAGTCCGCCCCTGCCGGTACGTAATGCTGTTGGTGTCATCCAGAAGATTATTTCTTCCATAACAGTCCCAAGAGAGAGAGCGATGCTAAATTTACCTCTTTTCTGTGAGACACAATGGACTGAGAAATACGACTGTTTGGTGTATTTTAAAATAACCACTGTAAGTGCAACCTGACAAACTGCATATGTGTAATCTGTGCCTGCTTGTCATGTGTTTCTTATTTGTCAATTATTCATCTTTTCAAGAACCAGTTTCCGTGATGTTGCAGTCTGTCCATCTTAGCATGAGTCGCCGCTTAACAGCACATCAGTGGTCACATCAATGACATAAATACCAACTTGGCTTGTTGAGGAACACTTTAAGGATGGCATCTCGAGGAAGGCGAGACTGCTGGCAGGCAAACCGGGTATTTAGTTGGTGCTACCGAGAATTTTTAGTCGGCAGACACACCGAGAAAAAAACATGTTTGGATTTCGGGAGTTATTACAGAACACGTGACTTTACATGACGTCACTTTGTTCGTTAGTTTCTTCATTCACGTCTCGCTTTTCAAGCAATAAAAATGCTCAGTTCAACTTGTTTTGTCTACATCCTAAAATGATGCAAGAGCTGCAACATTATGAAGAATATCAGCACTGCCAGATAAGCGTTCATCGCCGGCTTGTCCATCGTGACGAGAAGCAATTCAGTAGTAAGTTACTGACAGTTTTGGTAGCGTTTGCATTTTTTGTTTGATCAACCGTTGGGATGCATGAGCCTCACTGATAAACTTACCAAAGTGTACAGTAAATAGTTTGTTCATGTGTTAGTTGTTTTTTTTTTTTAAATTTCATAAAACAAGTATATACTGTGAACTTAATATCGCATAGGTATGGGGGGGGGGGGGGGGCGAGGGGCACCAGTTCTTTTCTTTAATATTCTTTGTAATCAAAAAGTTGCAGTTACGACTTTGAGCCGTGAGTGGCGACTTGTACCCCCCCCCCCCCCCCCCCTGCAAAAAATCCTGCGGGTGCCCATGGTAAGAATGTAATAAAGATTAAGTATATACACAAACCTACACAGAGCCTACAAATATATATATATAATATATATATATATATATATATATATATATATATAAATAAATATATACTGCCCGCGGGTCTTAATTTGTGTATAACTGAAATAGTTACTGATATAGTGCATTAAAAACAATTCAAGAAAATAATAATGTTATAAGTAAAGCGAATGCACGAATGAAATTTTTTTTATATATGTAGCTATGTTAAGAGGTCTAAATGCGCATAAGTATATCTTAAAGAAAAAAGTAAATTGAAAATAATAATTAAAACCGAATCGGTAGCTGTAGGCTTAAATCCTTAAAAAAAAAACATTGGAAAGTAAATTGTATTATGTAAGTAGTTTATTAGCCTGTTGCTAAAATAGCAATGGATGCTGGCAAAAATGGCTACCAGTTTTTGTTTACAATAGGGTTATGAAATTATTTTTTATCTCATAAACGGTAAATCACAGATAACTAAAGTTATATATCAAATTAAAGCAAAGATCTTCACCAACACAACTCCTTTAATCTTTTTGTAGTTTATTTAATTTGTATAGATGATTTTACAGGTTGAATAGGATGGAAAAAAATAAGAGTTAAAAAAAATTTTTTTGTCTAGGTTTGTTATACATAATATATATGTATAATATTGCTTGAAAAGAGTATATTTTGTACTCATTTTAAAGTAAATTCATTTTGATAAACATAAATCAAGTTTTTTTCTTTATTTCTTGCTTATTTATTTTAATTTAATTTTTTTTCTAAATCGCAGTACTTTTAATTAAACTACTTTTTTTCCATATCTATTATAAAATAATTTTTTTTTTATTTCTTTATTATTACAGTCACCATAAATTATATCTCAGACTACATAGATATGCATAAGAATTCCTTTTTATCCTTTCTTTATTCTCTTACATGTATATAATTTGTAATTTCATGTCTTATATCATAGCCAATTTTTTTTCTTTGCAATAACATCAATATATACTCTTTATTTTTTTTTGTATTGACCATTTTGACTAAATACTTTTTATTAATTAGAAAGAAGATTCATTTCTGAATAATTTGATATACAACACTTAAACATGCAGTGAAGATTATAAAATAGATATTACCTTAGACGCGTAGAGTTGTAAATCCAATTGGGAATCATTTTTAGGCAAAAACAATATCCAGTGAAATAGGAATAATATTTACATTTTACACACACACACACACACACATATATATACATTTATTTACATTACATTGATGCTACTGCCACTACTCGAAAGCTATTGTTTTGCCAGATCCTCATGGTATAGACGAAAACAATGTTTCACACAGAGCCGAGGTTGCGACGGGCAACCCGAGCAAAAGAATCTAGTGCGCTTCCGTTGTGATTGACTCTTGCAATAGACACAAGGGCGATCATTCTCTTCATAATGAACAAGATGAGGCCCAGGTGCTATTTTGCTGTCAGCTTTAACAGTCTTCACTTTCACCTGTCTGGGAACATCACCCAGTGCAGTGGCAGCATCAACTAAACCATCAATTAAAGTTTCTTTAAATTTTTTTAAAGAAAGCTTTTTTGAAGGCTGGTCACATGTAACCTGTGTGGCATTATAAATGATGAGGGCATTAATCTGTGCAATTTCTAATATCCAGAAGAAGACTTTCTTCCACCATTTCATGCTTTTTCTAGAATGCACAGAATAATAAGAGAGCATTTGGTCTGCCCTGTCGCAACCATTCATCATCATATTGTAGTTGTGAACCATTTCTGGCTTCTCGACAACACTGCGCTTCTGTTGCACATTAATGATGCGATTGGTTGATTTTGTGGACACCATAATGCAAGGCTTCTTAGCTTTCTTATCCTGCCATGCCACACAAAGAGCATTTATACTGCCCACAGACTTGTAAAATTGAGTTTCTCTGTGACGCAGCTTTTGCTTCTTGAGCTCAGCAGGGAAATTTTTCCCAGCCAAGTTGACTGTCCCAGTATAATAAAATCTTTTCTGAGTTAGATATTCCAAGAGATCTGTTGATGTATAATATCTATCAGCAAAAATATGATGCCCACTTTGAAGTGGTTGTAGAAGGGTATCAAATATTTTGACTGCATGGCTGGTAATACTGTTTGATGAGTCTGAGTAAGAAGTGTCACTTCCATAATAAGTAATAAGATTTATTACATAACCTGTACTGCTATCACACAGGCCATAACTGTAATGGTCCAAACCTGCCTTTAAATCCTATCACCATCTCATCAATAGCAACCTCCTTAAAAGGATAAAATGCCTTTTGAAAATTTGAACACATCATCTTTACGAAGGGTTCAACTTTATCCTTACCGACCGAGACCGCTTCACCTACATGCATCATGCTAAAGAACAAGAGCTCAAATCTAGCTCTTGTAAACATGGTATTAAACCATGGCTGATAATATATGTCTTTATTAGACCAAAAGTCCCTGACAGACTTTTTGTTTTGTAGACCTATCGAAATAAAAACTGCGAGAAACTTGTACATTTCTGTAACATTTGTGTCTGTCCAATTATTAAAAGTGGACCTGACAGTAGGAGGATTGTGTTTTTGAATCACAATTTTAGCATAATCACTTATGCTATCAACTAAAAAGGTCATGATACAACCATCTACTAGCCTGGTAAAAACATCAAATGGTGTAGAATCTCTTGTCAAATCTAACTCAGAATTTACTCCACTTTTAGAAGGCTGGGACATTCTAAATGTATTGGCAGTACTGACAGGACAATTGTCAGCAACCCTCTCCCATTGCCATCCATCATTATTATCACTAGCTCTAGGTCTAAAATCATCTGGTTCTGGAATTGTAGCAATAATACCAGTCCCATCATTGTTAGTTTCACTGCCACTATCACTGTCAGAATCTGAGTCAACCACAGTATCATCATATCTAGCTCTTTTCTTCTTGACAATGTTATTGTCTACACCATGATTTTCTGGCAAATATGTCGAATCATCTTCACTATCACTATCATTTTCTAAAGCTAAAAACAATTGAGTAGCTTGTGCTACTGTTAATCTTTTAGGCCTACCACTAACACCACTGCATCCAGGCATAGCATCCATGTTTGTTTATGTTTGCTAAGCAACACACTAATTAAAATAATATTAAAACAAAAAAAAAAACAATGCAGGTTATTGCATAAAGACGCTTAAAAAAGGAAGGTTTCGTTTCTTTTTACTATTTTTGTTTTTAGAAATAACTTTAAAAACTCTAACTACAAGAAACGGACTAATTTTAGAAGCCACCCCCCAAAAGCCAGTATACTGGCAAACCAGGCTATGAGGTATAGCTGTTTTGCCAGTATACTGGCAAAACAGGCTGAAAGAGTTAACAAGATGCCTTTATAATGCGCGATATTATGACCTCTGACGTTCATTTCATTTGTATCACTACGCGGTTCATGTAATGGAGCCGCAAATTACGGAAAAGTATGTCAAGACGTTTAAAGCTATTTACATTTAGAGCGAACGATTTTATGTTAAAAAAGGTTTTTGTAAACTTAAATTTGAAGGTTAATTTTCATTAAATAATGAAATGAATAGACACTAATATGTATGTTCGTGTGTAAAAGTAAAATATTATGTTTTCTTAAATGAGAGCTAATTTAGACCTAGACATTTTTATTTCTGCTCATGCGTTTGTCTTGTCTCATCATGTAGTCATGGCTTTGTGACCTAGATTTATAAGATACAATACTTTTATAGAGTTTTTTTTTTAGGGTCTTAAGTTTGTTTTAGGGCTACTATACATACGTCACGGTTCAAGTTAGCACCCAAGGAACATTTCTGCCAAGTTTTATCAAGATTGGTCAAACGGGTTTGATTTCTATTCGGCACATACAAACGCATAGATATACCTATATTATAAAGTAGAAAGTAAGGCGTATGTATGTATGTATGTTACGAATAGAAATCAAAACCTAACCCAAAGCTTCCGCGCACTCATGATTCCAGTGCACTCTAACAGACCGACCCCAACACAATAAATCAGTAAAAGGTAAACCAGATCAGAGAATCTCGGTATAAACCTGCTGTAATAGTTAACCAACCCCATGGAACTACGAATCTCTTTTTTTGTTGTGTATTTATGTTTCTTGTAGTGCGTTGTGAACTGATCTGTTCTAGTGTGTCAAAATGTCATAATATTTGGCCTTATACAATTTATTAAACAACTCCTCCTGCTCAGGTATCACTTCTGCCGGAATCTGAGTTACATTATTAAGTTTTCTAAAATCAATACATGGTCTCAACGACCCATCTTTCTTTTTAATGATAACCTCAGGGGCTGCATATGGCGAGTTCGTGGGACCTATTATTCCTAATTGAAGCATGCTGTCAACTTCTTGTTTAACTTTATCCCTCATATGAATAGGAACAAAATCCTGTTGTTACTGCAAGTAGCCAGTATAAAAAGGGTAATATTGAGAACATCAATGTCGTTGAAGACAAGTGTACTGTAAAACTAGTCGTACATGGCAAGACATTAATTTTTCGTATCGACACTGGTGCAAGATGTAACATTCTTGTCGTCAGAGTTTGAAAAGCTCAAAGACAAAGTAAAACTTGCTTATTCAGCAAAGTCTCTCAAGTCTTACTCTAATCATGTTATTAAGACTTTAGGAGCAGTGATGCTACATTTGAGAAATAATATCCAAGAGGTGAAAGCAAGGTTTGAGGTAGTAGACATTAGCCAAGAGAACATTTTGAGTGGTGACACAGCAGAATGTTTAGGACTACTACAACAGATAGACAGCATAGAGTCCAAGGCAGAAGACGAGTTACAAAGAGAATTTCCTGAAATGCTGAAAACAACTGGAACACTGCCAGGAGAATACAAGATTCAGTGACAGGAAAATGCTAAAGGTGTTATCCATCCACCACGTCGCTTAGCAGCATCGCTACGCAATAAAGTTGAAGAAAAACTTAAAGAAATGCAAGCTGATGGATTTATTACTCAAGTACATGAACCTACTGAATGGGTTAGCTCCATGGTTGTTTCGTTCAGGAATGACAAAGTTAGAATATGTATTGATCCAAAAGATCTCAATAAAGCAATCAGACGGGTACATCACCCGAAGAAAACTATTGAAGATGTGATCACTAATATTCCAGATTCGAAGATATTCTCAGTTCTCGATGCCAAGTCAGGGTTTATGCAAATAAAGCTTGAAAGAGAATCTTCATTTCTCACAACTTTCACCACACTTCTGGGAAGATATAGATGGTTACGATTACCTTTTGGAATCAAATCAGCGCCAGAAATTTACCAAAGAATTATGGATGAAATGCTTCAAGGTATTGAAGGAGCATATGTTATCAAAGACGACATTCTAGTAGCAGGTAGAGATGTTGAGCATCATGATCACATTTTGAAACAAGTCATGCAAAGAGCAACGGAGTACAATCTAAAGCTGAACTATGACAAGGCAAGATAAGGCAAAACAGAGTACTTTATATGGGCCATATCTTGTCAGAGATAGGTTTAGAACCAGATCCAGCAAAGATAAAGGCAATTATTGACATGCCAGCTCCTCAAGACAAAGGTGGAATCAGAAAATTTCTAGGTTTAATTCAGTACCTAGCAAAATTTATTCCTAATGTAAGTCAAGCAGATGCTCCAATACGAAAGCTTCTAAAAGATGATTTAGAATTTCAATGGAATCATGAACAAAACAAGAGTTTTGAAGAATTGAAACATCTTTGTACAAACCCTCAAGTTTTAGCATATTATGATGTCAACAAGAACGTAGAGATAGAATGTGATGCAAGTAAAGATGGACTGGGAGCAGTATTACTCCAGGAAGGTTGTATAATTGCATACGCACCAAGAGCTCTCACAGATACATAAACAAGATATGCTCAGATTGAGAAAGAAATGCTTTTAATTGTGTACAGTACAAGCAAATTTCACTGTTACATTTTTGGTAAGGAAGTAACAGTTTATAACGATCACAAACCTCTGAAGCAAATCTTCAAGAAACCGTTATTGTCAGCACCAATGAGAATACAGAAGATGCTAATAAGACTACAGTGGTATGATCTGAAAGTCTGTAACAGAAAAGGCAAAGAAATGTTTATCTCCGATACACTTTCTCGTGCACATCTACCAAATACTGATACAAAGACATGTGAATTTACAGATGATTCAGTGCATATGATCTCTGTAAGTGATTCAAAATACAGTGAAATTCAAGACAGAACAAGCAAAGAACTTTCAATGCTTCGGGAAGTAATTATGACTGGTTGGCCAGACACAAGAAGCGAGACACCAATTGAAGTCAGGCCATATTGGGATTCAAGAGACCTGTTATCAACTTCTGATGGTATTATATACAAAGGTCTGAGAATAGTCATGCCACCAAGCTTACGTAAATACATGCTAAATCTGATTCACAAGTCTCACTTAGGAATAGTGAACTGTAAGCAGAGAGCTAGAGAAGTCATATATTGGCCAGGCATGAATGCAGACATTGAAGTGACAGGGATTGTAGCAGGTGGACTGAACATCATAATCAAAATGTGTCAGAACCGCTAATACCTAACAAGACACCAGACCTTCCATACAGCATGGTTGGGTGTGATCTGTTTAACTTTGAAGGGGAAAAGTATGTGTTTCTAGTTGACTACTTCTCAAAAGTTTATTGATGTCAAAGAAATTTACAGGAAACTACATCAGATATCATCGAAGCAATGAAGAGTATATTCGCATGCCATGGAATACCTAGAAGGTTAAGGTCAGATAGCGGGTCACAGTTCGCTTCAAGGGAATTCCTGAATTTTTGTAAATCATACGGAATAGAGCATGAAATGTCAAGTCCTCATTCTCAGAGTTCAAATGGCGAGGCTGAAAGAGCTATACAGACAGTTAAGAAACTTTGGAAGAAAAGCTAAGACTTAGACTAGACTTAGATCTATTTCTAGGTCAAGAGTTGTTTTTTTTCGTGTTGCCAATTTATCTAATTTTGTAAGGAGAATAAATCTTTTTTAGTTTCTCTATTACATATAACAATGTATTAGTTTTGAATGTATGGATAAGGTTAATAATTATTATTTTTAAAATATAAGTGTACGCTAAATGAATATATAAAGATGCTGTGGCTGAGTGATAAAGCACCTGGAAACAGAAGTACCGTGTTCGAATCCTGGTGAAATCTCCAGATAGACCACTTCGGGGCCGATTTTGAGTTTGTGTTTCCATAGAAACTGTCTTTTTAACCTTGGTTATATAATTACGTTTTTTTTTTGCTTTAGAGGTGAAAATGAGTATTTTCAGATGATAAATCGTACTCGCGTATTTTCGTGCCCATTTGTGTACAAAATACGCAAGATGCGTAATTGTAGGCAACTCTGCGTGTACGCATAGAACCTTTTGCCGATACATGTATTATTATATTTTTTTGGCCGACTTGCATGATACAACGTAATACGGAGATACGCTTTTGCCGCCTCGGACTGAGAATAGGCCTCTTCAACTAGCAACAAAAATCAATGCTTATTAAGCAGTGGTGAGAACCACACGTTTGTATGTCTATCGGAGGCATCAAAAGCTTCCATCAAAGATACCTTCGCCTCATGATGGGCATACGCCGGCAATACTATATTACAAATAACTATGTTCTGCTGGAGGCCGGTGTGGACTGTATGGAAGCACTAATTACCATTCAGCAGCAGCGCTGGGTCGAACACTTAACCCGCATGGGAGACGACCGCATGCTAAAGGCGGGATAAACTTGTGAGGAGACGGAAAAAAACCCTTGAACAGACCTCCAGCGGACAACGGCTTTGTCTCCACCAGAAGCAGGAAAATATGCAGGGCGCAACAGTTTGCGTAGTCATACGTAATCTTCGGAATTGAAGACATGGCCATTTTATCAAGAAAATAAAGCTATCTACAAAAGTCTAATCAAAAAATATAAAAAAATCCTTGTTAAAAAACAAAAACCTTCCCTTATATTGAGTGAAATAGTATCAATTTTTCAACCGTTGATGCAATTAATATGCTAAATAATGAATCAGGATACTTAAGACATGAGCCTGTCAGTAAAAAAAAAATCAATCTCATTATGTCTGTCTAGCCATAACAAGTTAATAAAATGTGACCAAGCGTATATAACCCTATGGAAAAAGGTAATGGAACAAAGAAAAAAAAAAGCTTATTATAGTTTGGATCAGTGATGCCCAAAATACGGCCCGCGGGCCACACCCGGCTCGCGACGTGATTCCATCCGGCCCGCCGACACATCAGCATAAAATGTAGAAAATCTCTCCACAAAAAAAAAAGTTTTAAAAATTTTTCTTCCCCTACGTTTAGGGTAAATGGCTTGGTACCAATAATAAGCCAACATATTTGTTTTATAAAGAAAGAGTGACTCTTTTTAAAGAACCAAACATTCAACAGTTTTTACCAAAGACATAAATAAATAAGGCGACGTTCTTGGTTTGAGACGCGATTGTTAGGATAGAATGATTGATGAGAATATTTACCTAATAGAGATAGGAAAATGAGTCCCGGTAAGGCTAGTTACAGAGTTGCTCACATTATCAGTAGAGAAATGAAGCCATTTTCCGACGGCAAATGCATATAAAAAATTGCTTGCTAGCAATGATGGCAGAAAAGTGTCCTGAAAAAGAATGCTGTTGAAGCTCTCAACCTTTCTCATGACAGTTACAAGGCTTGTGAAAAATATGGCTAAATATGTCTATTAAAAAATAACAGATTTCGAAAGTGTGTTTCCAATTGCCACTGAGGAGTCCACCGACATCTCTTATACTGCTCAAAATCTTGGTACTTATTCGCTGTACAAACTCAGATCAGAGAACTTAGTAGCTATGAAGAGTATGCATGGGACCACCACTAGCAAAGTTCTGTCAAAGAAGTTTCAGCCATCACAGAGGATCTTTATCTTTCTTGAGAGAAATTAGTGGTAGTGACTACTGATGGTGCCACAAGTATTGTTAACAGCAAGAGTTATTACAAAAATTATCAATTTAAATGATATCGAGGCTTTGTGGCTTTGTTGAATTATTCACCAACAAAATCTATGTGGCAAGCTGTTTAGTCTGGGCCAGGTGATGATGATCGTGTTCAGATTGAACAATATTCGTCATTTCAAAAATCCATCTGCAGCCAATGTATCAAGTGCCAAGACAGAGCTGAAACTGGTTGAGTTACAAAGCTAAACAACCCTGGTTCACAAACAGTTGAGTTCTTTTTAACATTTTTGCTGATGTAGCCCGCGAACGGTGTCGGAAAAAAAAAGCCCGCCGGCCGAAATAGGTTGGGCATCATTGGTTTGGACCATTCATTTAATTAAATTTTGAATAGATCTAGACTAACAATAATAAAACTTTGCGATTAGAAATATTTTTATCAAATGTTTTAGTTTAGCGTAATTTAATGCTTTTAGCTTGTAAGCGTTCTCAATGATCCTATCACTTGTCTGGACCTGTTGGGAAAAAGGGGAGGGAGAAATAAGAGGGTATCTGTGTGAAGGTTACCACGATCGCTTCTAAAATGAATTGATAACTAAAAATTCGGAACGACCTGAATTCAAACTCGTGGGTACAAGCCTATTTAAGCCTCCTCAAGCCAACAATATTTAATGAACTAATTAGTTAATTTTTTAAATTGTTGTCAGGTAAAAGAAATGGATTGTTTAAAATTTCAGCTTGATCCGAGATTGGGTGTCGTAGAAATAACGTGTACAAACGTTTGTCCAGACAGTGAGTTGCTTCAAGCTTTGTAAAAATGGAAATGGTACAAGAAAAGGTGGAGGAGTGATAGGTCGGGAAGACAGACACCTCAAACAAGATGGGAGGATCTTCTAAGTCGTAGGTTTTCCTGACTGATTCAGGCAACAGATTCCATTCTCTAATGGCACCAGGGAAGAAGGAGCACTTGTTCGAGTTTGTCCTAGCGTATGGAATAAGAAATGAGCCTTTGTCTTTTGTGTCTTTCGGATTATTTCATTAGGTTTGTTTTTCTATTTGTAAGTTATGGTTTAGTGTTTAGTGATCCTATCACTTGTCTGGACCTGTTGGGAAAAAGGGGAGGGAGAAATAAGAGGGTATCTGTGTGAAGGTTACCACGATCGCTTCTAAAATGAATTGATAACTAAAAATTCGGAACGACCTGAATTCCTCCCCTTTTTCCCAACAGGTCCAGACAAGTGATAGGATCACTAAACACTAAACCATAACTTTAGCTAATTTAATTTTAGCTACTTTATATTATTCTCTCCTGAAGTGTCTCTAAGTTAAGTTATTTTACTAAAGGTGTTTACTTTAATCAAATTGGAATATGTTTGTTATACATCTCACTTCTCTATTTTGTAATTGTTCTAGTTTCTTAATGTTTTTTTGAGTTGAGGGATCAAACCAAACAGAGGATGCATATTCTATTATTGGCCTAACTAAAGTTAAATAACATTTTAACTGTATGTTTCTGTTTGATGCTGGTTATGATTTCAAACATGGCAAATATAGGATTTTATTTCTAATTTTTCTATTATGAATTTTTCGTTTTTTTCAGCCCAAACATATTATTATTTTCAGTTACTACTTTTAAATATAATCATATTATTTTTAATAATAAACAAGTGATAAGTATAAAAAATAGAGATCAATTATTACATTTTTGTAGCTGATGTGGTCTATCATTTCTTTATTTCATTTATTGATTGCAATGTTTCATCATTACACACATTTTCCCAGTGAATCGCGCTAAAGTCTTGTTAAAAAAGACATAAGTAAACCAAATTTAATTTTTAAAATTAAATTTAAATAATACACTGGTACGACAAAGTAGAAAACACCAAACTGTGGGAGAAGAGTGGACAGAAAAATATAGAAGTGCAGATCTTAGAGAGGAAGTGGAGATGGATTGGTCACACCCTTAGAAAAGATACCACCAACAGAGCTAGGCAAGCCTTAGAGTGGAACCCCCAGGGAACAAGACGTAGAGGAAGACCAAAAAGAACATGGCGACGCAGTGTACTTGAAGAAGCAGAGAAGACCAGGAAGAGCTGGGAAACCATAAAAAAATAGCAAGAGACCGTGGAGAGTGGCGTGTTTTTGTAGAGGCCCTATGTTCCATGAGGAACTCAAAGGAGTGATGATAATGATGATGATGATAGAATCCTTGTCCTTACTAAATTCTATTCTTTTTTTACAAAACAAAATGTTTTGGCATGATTATAAATTACCTTTGTCATTGAATAAACGAAGCATTTGCGCTAATATCTAGTAGAAAAAAACCAACGTTGGATTCCCGAGAACATATAATTTTGAGTAGGATGATCAAAAATAAAATAATTTTGTGATGATCTCTTACTCTAAAAAATTATATCTACCATAACAGATTGTCTGAAAATAGATAAAAGTTTTTAAGACTCTGTTTATAAAGAGCTAAATAACATTTTCTTATCAACATGGGTTAATCGCGGTCGTTCGAAGCGTAAAATCCTTCATTGTCACTGTAATTTTTTAAAAATACAGGATGCCCAGACAGGATGCGCAAAGACCTGTTTCGAAGTCGTCATTCCTTTAGTCTAGTTCTATGGTCAGCCTACTAGTTTGATAAAGCCTTGTTTTAGGTTTCCCCAGTGTTACTTTAAATCTTATTATTGCTTATGTAAATAAAATTCAAACATTAATTGTAAAATAAATATCATATTTAATAATACAAAGATAGTAGCAGTAGAATTATGGAAAATACAAATGATATATAAATTATATTAGAATGTAACAAAAAACATGCATATGCATTTATAAAATTAACTATTCAGTTGTTTATCCCAACAACAGTGAACCAATCAATCAATCAATCAAATCAAATCAAATCTAATGTAATGTAATGTAATCTATCTATCTATCTATCTATCTATCTATCTATCTATCTATCTATCTATCTATCTATCTATCTATCTATCTATCTATCTATCTATCTATCTATCTATCTATCTAATCTATCTATCTATCTATCTATCTATCTATCTATCTATCTATCTATCTATCTATCTAATCTATCTATCTATCTAATCTAGCTATCTAGCTATCTAGCTATCTAGCTATCTATCTATCTATCTATCTAGCAATCTAGCTATCTAGCTATCTAGCTATCATCTATCTATCTATCTATCTATTCAATTTTTATAATTTTCATTGTGTATATATTTAGATATATACTTATGCGTGTTATAGACTTAAGCAGGAATAGAGCTTGAAAACAGTTATTTACAAAAGTTAAGATTATGATACCTAATTTTATCTCTTCAAATGTTCTGTAATTGAGTTTTTGACATACATCAGAGCAAAAAAGTTTACATATTAATATTAAATAAGTCGAAATGTGGAAAATACATTGAATAGTGTATACACCTTGTGATCATGACGATTATCTTCTCTTTTAAAGAAAGATCTGCACATTATAACAGAGTACTGCTCCTCAATGGAGTCGTATCAACAATCTCATGTCTGAATAGATTAATAATTTGTTGATAAAGCCTAAACATGGTTGAATAGACTTTACTATATTACAATTTATTTATCTTCTTATATCTTATACAATACAGACGTTACTTCAAAAAAGAAGATGATTACGTCCTACGCGTCATGTATTAAGTCATGCATCTTAACCAATGACTTAAATTCGGCCAAGTCACTGGTTTTCCTGGCTAGCTCAGGCAACCCATTCCATGCTCTAATAGCCCTAGGGAAGAAGGAGTATTTGTACAAATTTGTCCTAGCATATGGGACCAGGAATGTGCCTTTATCTTTGTGTCTTTCAGAGTATTTTATTAAACATAGTGGAATAGATTATCGCGTGGTTGAATAGTCTTTAACCATGCTAGAATATATTAATTATGGCTGAATAGATAAGTAGATGTTGAATAGATTATGGGTTTTAATAGGTTAGGCCCTATAACGTGACTGAATAAGTTACATCAAATAAAATATTGATGCAAATGGTGTTTGATCCGGTTAAGAAAAGCAAAATAATGTAGCAAATTACTGTATATATTAAAAGAAGGTAGTATTGTGGAGAATATACGAAATCCTATATCCCTGGGCTGTTCTCCGTAGATGTACATGATTATAGAGAGGATAATCGAGAGGATAATGCTAAAGTAAAACCAAAACCTCAAAACCTGTAAAATAAAAAAAAGTTTTTTAAGTATATAAGTATCTAATGGACCTAATGTAGCTCATGTCACTGTAAAATATAACTCGTTCTATATGAAATTGTTTGACGCTTTCAAGGGTCGATATCTTTTGATGCGCACCTCTAAAGTCGTTCAGACAAGGTAGCACTAAGGCGTTAGCTTAATCTTTAAAGGAAACACATCTTTAATATTTGCTCTGTGGCTACAATTCCATATTTAATTAATATGGGCGAAGCCGAAAGGTTTCATGGCTCACCACCCAATCACCAAAATGATTTTTTCCCTTGATTCTATACCCACTAAAGAAATCACACTTTAATCTGTTTCCCAGCCAGTTACATAATCAATCAATTAAAAAAGTAAATCTGCGAGAATTCAAGCCACAATTCTATACCAGGATAAAGCAAATTATAGTTATTTGAGTGTTCAACTCTACAATAAAAAATGTCCTAGTCCAAACCTTCCGCAGGACGACGGGGATTGGCAGCGGCAGGGTATGAACCCAGGGCCATCGAGACAAACGAACAACAGTCCAACGCGCAAACCGCAAGACCAGGCAACTTTCTATTGAAGATTTTTTTAAAGGGATTAGATAATAGTAAGCAAATAGATACAATTTAATTAGACCTTTGTAAGGCATTCGATAAAGTTCACCACCATAGCCTTAAAAAACTTACATATTTTGGCATTAATGGTTCATTACATCAATGGATTCAGGAAAACATAAAAAAAAACAAGGTTACAAAGACAGTTTGTGCGGAAACACAAACTTAAAATCGGCCCCCGAAGTGGTCCACCCAGGCAGGCATCTATATTTTCAGAAAGAACATCCAAATGAAATTATATCAAAGACAAATGAGAGATAAGAATGGAGAAAGAAGGTTGACAGATCTTGTGTAGTGCCCCAATGGTGCTGCAGATCAAAGGATAGGTGCAAGTGAATGCAAAGTTAGATGTGAACCTGGCCTAATTAGTTCCCCTTTCAGACCTTGTGGTCTATAGGGCAGATGATGTAAAGTTTTTGTGGCCTACGGTTAACGAGGGTGTCATGTAGCCAGCACAACGACCAACCGAATTACTTTTCCCCAACTAATGTCAGGTACCCATTAGAGCTGGGTAGACTCAGAGGCGGCCCAAGGATTCCGATGTTGAAAATCCCAGTCGTCACCAGGATTCGAACCCGGGACCCTCGGTACGGAAGCTAAGCGATTTACAGAGCCTCTCCTGGTCTTTACCTAATGTAATTGTTTTGAAAAGGCTTAATCTTTTATTCGAATTTCGAAGTTTCGCACATGTAATTAAATATGTAAGAAAATAAAATTTATAAGATTACTATTCGTTTTAAATTAGGTCTAACTTATAATGCATACTAATTAGCTTTTTCTCTTTAAAAAACTGCTTGCATAACTGATTTTAAAAATTAGATTTTTCGCTTTCAGGAAAAAAAAGTAGCCGTTGCATCAGAACTTTGAATGATCTAAAATATTGTAATGTCGGATTTTCAATATCTTTTCTAGTTTACGAGATCTAAACGGGATGGACGGACAGACGGACAGACATTTCGCACAAAACTAATAGCGTCTTTTCCCCTTTCGGGGGCCGCTAAAAAAAACTAGAACAAATACGAAATAGAGCAGGGAAATTTATAACAAACGAATATTTCAATTTGATAAGAGCTATTAGACACCATTAATAAAAGCACTATACTTGAGACACTTCAGGACAGAAGAATAAAAAGTAAAGTAGCTATAATACATAAAACATTGAACCATAATTTACAAACAGAAAAACAAAACCTAATGAAACACTCAGACACAAATATAGAGGCACATTTCTTATTCCATACGCTAGAACTAATTCAATAAGTGCTCATTCTTCCCTAGTGCCATTAGAGAATGGAATCGGTTGCCTGAATCAGTCAGGAAAACCAACGACTTAGCAGAGTGTAAGTCACTGATTAATATGCATAACTAGATTGACATATGAAATACGTAGGACGTAATTATCTTTTTTTGTGAAGTAGCGTCTGTAATATATAAGACAAGAAGATAAGATAAGAACCACTGGTGGATCCAGAAGGGGGGCGGTTGGGGCGATCGACCCCTCCCCCTCACTCGGAAGGAATTTTAATAAAGAATTCACTCTATTTATATACGAACTTATTAGTTATGTTAATAATATATACTAATTTTTTATAGTACCTATTTTTAGATTATTTATTAGTTATGTTAATAATATATACTAATTTTTTATATTACCTATTTTTAGATTATTTCGCCCCCCTCTAGCATGGTGGCCGATTTGGTGGGATCGGGAGTTGGCGATGGCATCAATCTAGCCCCCCCCCCCCCCCCCCCCCCAACCATAATCTTTCGAGTGGGGCGCAATTTATTTGTAGAAATCACAGCTTGTTATCGGAATCAATTAAATATCCATATAATTAAAACTAATTATTGAAATTTTAACCGTTCTTTGTATTATGTCGTTCCCTGTTAGCCTATTGGGTGGGGGGGGGGGAATACATCTACTGCCCTTCCAGCCTAAACCCTTTGACTGGGGGGGGGGGCGGTCCTACTTTTATTTAGAAATCATAGTTTGTGAACAAAATTAGTTGAATTACACTAAAATTTTATATTATGTCGCTACACGTCTGGTATCTTAGCCGATTCGGTGAGGTGGGTGGGGGGGGGGGGGGCAATTACTTCTACTACCCTCCCCACTCTAGCCCTCAGAATGGGAGGGGGCGGCCCTATTTTTATGGAGAAATAATATTTTGTGAACAAAATTAGTTGAATATCTATATAATATAAGCTACATATTGATGTTTTAACCCATTTGTATAGTATGTCGCACACACACTCTGATCTCAAATTTTATCATTATTAAATATAAAATAAAAAAGGGTTGTACCAGGTGGGAGGGGAGGTACATGCAATCGCCTTCCTCCCATCGGACAAACCACTACTTTTTCTTTTTGTATTTTAGTTAAGAAATTACGAAATTTAAAAAAAATTGTCACTAATATAATTTATATACGCTATAAATTAAATTCTTGTATTGAGTCGCAACACCCCTATTCTTTAATGCCAATTGCAATCATTAGCAGAGATTATAAAAAAGGAGCGAGGATTAACATTTTCACTCTACCGCCCTCTCCCCTTTCCAGACGAAAAGATGACGTTTTAAAGCAGAAAGTCAATATAGCGTCAGAGTTTATGTGATTGCTTACGAATTTAGACTTTGTTTTAGAAAATTTAGAATTTATACGAAATTTTCATTACAAGAGTAACAATCGAGATGAGTTCTGAAACCAAATATTATTTACCTAGTCATCTTTTTCCAATCTTTACTCATACTGATATTTTTCTGTTGTAGAAAAACATTTGGGACTATAACTCACAATATATACTTGAATCATAAAAATGCAAAAATTTAGAGTAGAATCTAATAGGTTCACTTAATTTCTCCCCCCCCCCCCCCACTTCTGAATTTTTTTGTTTAGAGCTTTGAATTATAGTTCTGTAACAAAACAAAGTTAAAAACATGCCTATTGAACAAAACAGATCACTTACTTAGCTTTTTTTTTTAAAATATTATATTTCGAAAATTTGTTTTTTCAGCGGCGGCGATCCTCAAAGTCTTAATCTAAATATGTTTGGTATCTTATCTTTTCAAGAAACAAATTAGTTGTATTTGTAATGTAGTAAGAGCCTGTACATTCCTATTAGAATATTTTTCAAGTAAAAATTTTTTCAAAAGGTCATTTTTTAATACGATGAATAATGAACTGTAGATGACAGGAGAATGCGGTTCTGCAGTGAAGAATGCAAAAAACAAAAAAACAAAAAAAAAAACGCTTTTGTCGTCGGGGCTTTTCCCGATCCCTACTGGGGGAGCTTACAGCACTCCCCCAGTCCCATAGCTGTCAAGAGAAAAGCCTCAACATGGCTGTTTTTGTTGTTTTTTTTTCGCGAAGGTTGAGAAAAACTCCTTTATATATATGTTTTGTAAGATGTAAAATGTTTTACATGTTTCGGATGTTCCTTCAGAGCTGAAGATAGTTTACTTCCTAGTCCAAACTAGGCATAACCAGTGGCGCAGTTAGGAATTTGGGGGCCCGGGGGGCTTGACCTCTATAGGGGCCTTGCATTTTGACAACCGACATCATGACACGGTATAATGTACTTAAATATAACTTAATAATATATAGCTCAGGTTGCTCCCTGAAAGGAACTCCATCGGAAGGAGTTAATATGTTTGCAATACATGCAACAGCGTCAACAAGTTATAGAACAACATGGATAGCAAGATTATATCGCAGTGGCATAATATTTAATGTGTAAAAAAAATTTCGGACACTGGTTAGTGGGCCCCTCAAGTGGGGCCCCGGCGTACTTAAGAATTTTGACACCCTCTTCCAGAATACTAGGTAAGCCACTGTAGCTAACAAAGGAGGGGTGTCTTCTGTGTTCCATTAACTCCAGAAAGAATCTATTCAGGGTACAAAAGAGATTCAAAACTGCCCAGAGGTTGCGACGTTGCAGGTGAGTGTTCAGGCCTGGGATTGGTCTCAATTGACGGGCTATAACAAAGCAAGCCCTTTTTGTGTGTTTTTTGTGTGTTTGCAGATATCTGACCCTATCGCTTTAACTACAACAGGTTCATACAAAACTAAACAAGCACGCAATAGAAGAGGAGAAAACTGGCTTTAAAATCACTAACAAGGAAACTGAGGTGATGATGATAAATAATCCATCAAAACACAACTGCAGTTCCAAATAGTAAACTATTAGAAACCGACAACTTTGACTACCTTGGAATCATTATTAACAAAGAGGGAGAAACAAATGGGGATATCAGAAATCAAATCATCAAAGGTAGGCATGCATTAATTACTGTATGGCCGATCAGACTGTGTCTAAAAATAAAATCCCTATCTTCAACAAATGTGAAAATAGTTCTTTTATATGGTACAGAGACTTGGAGAGCAATAACTACAAATCGGACAAGCTCAAAGAATTTATTATCAACTGCTTGCTTCACATAATTGATGTTACATGAAAGAACAAAGTCTCCGATTATTGTCTGTGTGAAAAAACCCAGAGCAAGAGATTAAAAAACGCAAAAGTGCTGGATTAGGTATACATTGCGAAAAAGAGAAGAAAACATTGCAAAACATGGCCTAGACGTGAATCCAAAGCAAACATTGAGGAGATCGGTAGACCGAGAAGCTAAGAAGTCAGAGTGTACATGAACTCAATTGAGGGACTTTGCTCAGAACAGAGTTCTGATAACAAAGTGCTGTTGCTGCCCTATGCTTCAATGGCAGTCAAAAGGAATAAGTCAAGTAAGTTAGTTAGATGATTTGAAATTAAGCTACTTTAAAAGTATTTACAAAATATTACTAATGAAAAGAATCATTCTTTTTTCCTAAAAGGTTTCTTAATAACATCATTTTACACCATTAAATATATATTACGTTACTCAAAGATTTAAATTGCGGACACTTAACCGTGTATTAACGATACTTTTTAGCAACCTAATAAAGGAAATAAAGTTCCTTTTTTTTTTTCACTCTGTGATTTTTTTTTGTTAGTTGTGTTCCTTCTGAATATCCTGTGACCCAAATGTTGTCTAATGTAATAGGTCAGTAATAACTGGATGAAACAAGAATCGTGGTTTTGGATAAACTTATATGAAAAGACAATTCAAGATTATCTAGGTTCCAAAGAACAAATGTGTAACGCAAAATACTTTTATCAGCGATTAAGTATTTTATGCATTTGTGCAAACATACAATTTTAATTACTTTAAAAATATTGTTTTCACAAAAACAGGTAGAATTAATAAAACACAGATAATGGAGTAGTCTGATTTAAATAGCACAGTTTTTGTTAGATAAAAACTGTGGATAAAACATTCAAATTCATTTTGTTTTGAAATTGTAAATAGCCAACATTAAAAATGCATACTTTATTTAAAGAGAGTAATCTTATTGATTGATAGTCGTTGCACCTTTTAAACACATTTAAGATGTTTGTCATAATCAAACAGACAAAAGGCAGACAATACTAACACACACGATTTTTTCTCCCAACTAAGGTTACTATAAACATTAGTTTTATTATATATTTGTAGAACATTTATACCTGTTGACTGCACCAAAAAGCGTATGTTTTGTATCCATATCTGCATTTATTGACAAATTGTTCACAGTTCTTAAAAAATATATTATATCCTTCATTAGCATGTTCTAGTTCTGATCTTGCTATTTGTGAAATGACTTCACGATCAAAAGGTCTAAAAAAAAAAAATAGAGAAAAAGGGGAAAACTGTTTTATTGGTACTTGAAACAATGTAATGGAAAAAAATATTTTAAAATATTTCTTAAGATAAATTTTAACATTAGAAACTAAATGTAAAAAAAAACTGCAGCTCCTAAACCCCCCCCCCCCCCCCCCCCCCGATATACAAATCGTTATCGTTACTTGCTTGACTGTCTTGAGGTTGAGATCTGCCACATGTAGCTCTTTACCATCACAAAAGAGACACTAGACACTGGTAGCAAAGACAAACAGACACAAACACTCTTTTGTTCCCCTGGCAATCAAATCATTAAATAAAATTTAAGGATCTGATATAAACTTTTCACATGTAAATTATGAGTGAGTCTGGTGTGAATGTACATTTTGGTTTTCTATAGTTATAATGTTTTGTTTGGTGCATTGCACAAATTGTAAGACATTTTAGGCGCCAATGGATCGCCTTTGCCCCTTTTCCTGTCTGTGGTAACGGTTCCACCAGGCTCAGTATCTGAACCACTCGTGAAGGCCAGGAGTTGGACCGGTTGTCAGAGGCTATTTGAGACGCATGCCATTGGAAGCATTTTATAGGTAATGATGGGCTTAAGACCTTTACCACTTCCGGCGTTAACAACCTTGCGGAACCAAGCTTTGTCAAGCTTACCAGGTCCTACCATAGAGCAGACTGTGACACAGATCACTCCTTGGTATATTCTAAGATTAATCTTCTCCCTAAAAAATCCACCATACCAAGCAGATTGGAAAACCCCAATCGTATGTAAGCAAGATGTGCCACCCTGATCTCCAGATACAGTTTGCGGAATATTTTGAACGCGAGTATAAAAATGTCTCTGGAAATACGGCAAAAGAAAAATGGGAACACCTCAAGTCCACCATACAAAAGACTTTCTTGGACTCTTTGGAAGAAAAACTACAAAACAAAATGATTAATTTGACTCTAAATCAGCTATTTTAGCACCTGTCATCAAAGCAAAGAGAGATGCACTCGCTACATACAAGACAAAACCTACCCAACGCAACTTGTTAATGAAAGTAGCTAGAGCCACTGTACAGAGGACAGCAAGGATATGTGCCAATGAATATTGGGTAGAGCTCAGTGAGAATATTCAGCTCGCAGCCTAAGTAGGCAACATAAGAGGGATGTATGAAGGAATCAAAAAGGCTCTCGGACCCTCCCAAAACAAGTCAGCACCTCTTAAATCAACCACTGGGGAAATTATCACAGACAAGTGCCAACAAATGCACAGATGGGTTGAACATTACTCTGAACTCTATGTCACAACAAGCTCAGTCTCTGCATCAGCCCTTAAGGCTATTATACAATTACCCACAATGAGCGAGGCTAGACCAAATACCCACCCTGTTAGAGCTCAACAAAGCCATAGACAACATGGCTGCCCGCAAAGCACCCGGATGCGATGGTATTTTCCCCCCCCCCCCCAGATATTCTAAAACAATGCAAAAACTACACTAATCTAACCTCTACACGAACTGCTTTGCAAATGTTGGCAAGAAGGTGCTGTGCCACAGGATCTGCGGGATGCAAAAATCACCAGCTTACAAGAACAAAAGGCGACAGAAGTGACTGCAACAACTACAGGGGAATCTCTCTCCTAAGCATTGCAGGCAAAGTCTTTGCTCGAGTGATACTCCCCAGGCTACAAAAACTTGCTGATCGAGTCTATCCTGAATCAGAGTGCGGCTACGCTCAGGGAGATCCACAATTGACATGATTTTCTCCATCCGTCAACTTCAGGAAAAGTGCAGAGAGCAAAGAATGTCTTTGTACATCGCATTCATCGACCTGACAAAGGCCTTTGATCTAGTCAGCAAGAAGGCCTCTTTAAAATCTTACAGTTAATAGGCTACTAAACATTATTGTCTCTTTCCACCAAAATATGATGGGTACAGTACAGTTCAACGGCGCCTGCTCCGAGAGTCAAACAAGGATGTGTCCTGGCCCCAACCCTCTTTGGAATACTCTTCTCAATGGTAATCTACCACGCGTTTGAGAAATCCACCGAAGGCATAAATCTTCATTCCAGATTCGACGGCAAACTTCTAAATCTTGCTAGACTGAGGGCCAAAACTAAAACCAGAACAACCCTCATAAGAGATATGCTCTTCGCAGACGACGCAGCGGTGGTGGCACACTCACAAGAGGAACTTCAGTTACTTATGTCCCGCTTCTCTCAGGCCTGTAAGGAGTATGGCTTAACTATTAGCAGGAGGAAAACAAATGTTATGGGACCACCTGCTACAGCACCACCCTCGATCCTCATAGACAATAACAAGCTGGATGCCGCACAGGAATTCTGCTATCTGGGATCCACAATTCAAGATGACCTGTCTCTAGAAAAGGAGATAAAAAAACTCATAGGGAAGGCTGCCTTGACCTTTGCTAGACTCAGGTCAGGAGTTTGGGAAAACCAGATGCTCACTAGAATGACCAAAATGGATGTCTACAAGGCATGCGTTATGAGTACACTACTGTATGGTAGTGAATCATGGACCACCTACGCAAAGCTAGAGAGAAAACTTAACTCATTCCATTTGCGATGTCTCCGTAGGATCTTGAAAATCACTTGGAAAGAAAAAGTGTGCAATAGTGAGATCCTTGCACGAACAGGTATTCCCAGCATCTTTACAGCCCTCAGACAACGCCACTTGCGCTGGCTTGGACATGTTCGCCGGATGGAGGACAAACGCATCCCGAAAGTCATCCTCTACAAACAACTCGCGACTGGCTCAAGAAAAATTGGTCGCCACCACCTCCGTTACATAGATGTTATAAAACGGGACCTCAAATCAGTGAACATCAATACTGACCATTGGGAAGACATAGCTCTAGACCGCACCAGATGGAGAGAGACAGTGACCAAGAGAGAGATGGATAGCGAAAGAACATGGGCCTTAGCCCTGGAAGAAAAACGGACAATGCGAAAAATGGCCAGCTCCTCTACCACCGAAGCAAAAGTCACCTTAACCTGCGCTATTTGTGGACGGGAGTGTCTCTCCAAAATAGGGCTCCACAGCCACAAGAGGAAGTCGGCGAGATGAACTATAGTCGTTCTACGATTGAAGGAGGCCAATGCACTAATTGAAAGACATATGTCCATATGAATAATAAAGATTATTATTATTATTATTATTATTATAAAATCTCCCGATATGTTAGGAATCGTCTTGTTAAGGGCTCGTGAGATGATAATGACAAAAAGTGTTTTATTTTTTAAAATCAATATCTTAGACAAAGGAGCTAGATAGACTATTCGCAATTTTAATTTTATCTCATTACTCTTAGCATTGAAGAAAAAAAAATAATTTAAAGATTTTAATAAAAAAAAATTGAAGCTGCTTTGTATGAAAAATTATTCAGCTGATTAAAAGTTGAAAAGCTATTATTGTTTTTTTAAAATTTAAAACTGAACTTTGTTATATTATAGTATATGCAGCTTGTAAAAGGATATGATTCCAATTCCTTTTTTTCATTTCAACATTAATACATAGGTGTATTTATTTTCTCAGATACTTAGAGAAAATAAATAGATACTATTTTTAAATCGTATATTAATTGCGACAGCTTTATAGATTTATTTTTACAGATAATGTAATATAAAAAAACAACGAGTACTAACTACTTACCTATAAATGTTGTCTAAGGAGTTATTCACTATACATTCGTCCTCTTTTTGTACTCTGTAAAGCTTATCCTTTCGAATTTTAAAATCTCTGTCCCAAGTTAACATTCTCAGGAATTTGACAAAAGAGCCTGGTCCATCACCCCATAAATGTATCATTTCATTTTTACCTACGAAGTGAAGAAAATAATCTGTCGTTTTCTTAAAAGAGACCAAAAAAAAAATGATATTCCTGCCAATAACAATAAAAGAAAATGTTCATTATACAAAGTACATATTTTTAATTCGTGTTTAAATACCCGGGTAGGTTAACTGAGGGAGGCATAAAGGTTAGGATTTATTAGAACTATCTATATCTAGCACTAGCATTACACACCACCTACGCTCGTTAATTTTTCCTAGGATATAGTTACAGCTTAAGTTCGAAATTCGTTAATGTACAAATTACCTAGCTAATCTTCAAATTTACTGATTTTATCTTGGTAATGTACCTATTAACGTCATCCGTACTATTAAAGTTTAGGTCAGGGCTAGTTTAAGTTTAGGGTTAGTGTTTATTATAAGGTATTAGGATTAGTGTTAGGGTTAGAGTTTATGGTTAGCGTTTAGGTTAGGTTTATGGTTAGCGGTAGGAGTAGGATTTAGGCTTAAGTTTAGGAGAAAGGGATAGAGATTAGGATTAGTGTTAGGGTTAGAGTCGGGGGTTGTCAATATTTTCATACTTATTTTTATCAATATTTAATAGTGATGGTTTTGTCTGGATTACTCCAATCGACCTATGTTGTGAATAGCTCCTCAATGTTTTGACTTGCGAGAATGACCAGTGAGTAATGTGTACATTGAAGGCAAGTATCCCTGCAACGTGAACGATTGACTTAAGTACTGTTTGGTCTAATATCAGATGCTGTTGTTGTTAAAAACCCTTGTCATCTATCCTTTTTTTCTCAAGATCTTGCATTGTTGTAATTCTAGAGGATATTGTTTAATTGTTGGAACTAGACTCTATTGATTGTAACAATATTATTGTTTTATGGTCAGTGTCAGTGTGGCTTGAAACCCTGTATATAGACTATGACCGTATCGTCAAGAAGGTAGAGTTGGTATGACTCAAGACCTGAGGAACTAGAGATTGTAGCGTAAGAAGCATTTGATGAGTTTATACATGTACAGCCATATATTTACAGACGATCAATAAATGACTAATTTTGAATGCTAAGTAGAATATATATAGATCTGTGTTTTATTTTGTTCTCTATTTAAGTAGAAATGTTTTTTAAAATTTTGCATAACTGTTAAACTAATTCATATTACTATTTTATAGAGTACATTTACATTTCTTATATTTTATTCATTTAATAAACTTATGTATCATAGAAACACCACTGGGCGTCAGTTGTTACTACAGTAATTAGTTTCTATGTACCTGATAGGGGTTAGGAGTAGAGTTAGTTTTATCTATGTATTCTTCACATAAATCCAATGTATGAAAAAGCGAAACTGGAGATGGATAAGGCAAACCCTGCAAAAACCAACTACCAATGTTGCATGCACTTGATTGGAATACACAAGCAAAGAGTAAAGTGGGCAGGCCCAAGTAAACCTGTTAGAGGATACTGGAATGACATGGGGGTAGAACAAGAAAGCTGCTCAGAACCGAGTTCGATGAAGAGTTGTGGTTGCGGCCCTGGGAGTTCACAGGATTAGGTCAAGTCAGTAGTTAGTGTATAATTTATCTCGATAATTTGGACATTATCTAGTCAAGGCAATGTAAAAAAATGAAACAAATTTTTCAGCACATTAACGGATTATCCTGTTTAATTTGTACAATAATTTAATAATCTGAACTTACAATAATACGCCCGTAGTTTAACGATCTTTTTAGCCCGCAAATTCTAGTATTTGTTGGTTGAATAGGAACGATCCTTGAATTTTCCTTTAAACCTTTCTCTTACCATTGAACAGTTCCAAAGTTACACCACTCTTCGCAATTTAGTTTTCTTTTTACAAATGATTTTTTTTTGGTCAGCTTTAGATCTATAATCTACATCGAGATGCACCTTGTAAACACTCATTTATAGCTGGTGGAGATAAAATTGTCGCAAAAGGGCAATGAGGGGGTGCTAGCTGCAGTTAGTGACACCAAAGTTAAAAAATGCAATTTGCAAAAATAAAAAAAAATTAGAAAAATTACTTTATATTGATAATCAAACAATATTTACACGCCAGAAAGACAAAATTCCCTTCACTCAATCCTTTTTACCGCCGGGGAAGCATAGGACCTGCTTCCACAACACTCTGCAATCTCGGTTCTGGTCAGCTTTCTTCGTCTTCTCCCATGTCATTCTAGTATCATCAGCTTCGCTAACCGCTTCCAGCCAGGTTTGCTTGGGCAGGCCCACCTACCTTTTCTCTTGTGGTTTTCAATCAAGAGCCTGCCTTGCAATATTGGTAGTTGGTTTTCGCAAGGTGTGTCCTATCCAGATCCATTTTTGCTTAATGATGTCTTTGGCTATAGGTTTCTGAATGGGTCTCTCAGAGAAGTTTATTATAATAAATATATTTTCGGGCAACCAAATTCCTAGTTCCAGTATATACAACCAGAGCCGGCCTTGGGTATAGTCAAACTAGGCAGCCGCCTATGGCTTCCAATTAGTGGGAGCATAGCACGGGATTCAAACCATTTTTTTTTATAGTAATCAAAATGTAATTGTGGGAGTACATTAAGTTTTAACTTCGCCTGGTCCTCCAATTATCTAAGGCCGACCCTGATACAACTGTTGGAGAAGGTCTTGAGGATTTTTAAATTTGTGTAACTCTTCGTGTCTCACAGAAGGATGACTTAATTAGAGTTAATATTAGTATTAAAGATTCGGATCTAGTTCTGTAAAGACAGTGTTTAGGAGCGACAGACTGCTGGAAGAGTGGTAAAGGCAATTTTAGCTTTATTACTGCCATTTTGTATATTGTCAACAGTTCCACTAACCCTATTTCACAGATAGATGAAAAGGTAAGTATCGAGGACACTTGTGGATCCAAGTGGGGTGCATAGGGGCCATCGCCCCCACCCAGTCGGCCGACCCCCACCCCCAAATGAGGAACGGGCGAATTTTAGTAGAGAAATTACTTAATTTGTATACGAATACTTTACTTATGTTAATAATATATAAAAATTATTTATATTTAACCTATTTTTAGATTTTGTCGCCACCCCCCCCCCCCCCCAACAAGTATACTAGCCGATTTGATCGATTGGGGTAGGCGATAGCATCAAACAGCATTAGTTATATATATATATATATATATATATATATATATATATATATATATATATATATATATATATATATATATATATATATATATATATATATATATATATGTATGTATGTAGGCCGTTTCGGTGTGTGTGTGTTTGTGTGTGTGTGGTCGATTACATTGACTGACTTTACCACCAAAACCCTTCGAGTGTGGGGGCTGGGGGTCCAAATTTTATGTAGAAATCATAGTTTGTGAACAAAATGAGCTGAATATCTATGTAATATGATTTGTATATTAGGTCGCTCCCCTCTTCACCTGACCATTGACTGTGGTTGGACGTCCTACTTTTAAGCAGAAATCATAGATTGTGTTCAAAATCTGGTTGATTTTTGGAGAATATCTATATAATATAAGCTACTTATTGATATTTTAATAGATTTGTATATTTTGTCGCACCACACTCTAATCTCAAATTATATCATTAAAAAATAAAAAATGAAAGAGGGTGGTACAAGGTGGGAGAGGCGATAGACAAACCAACAATACTTTTTAGCGGCCCCCGAAAGGGGAAAAGACGCTATTAGTATTGTGTGGCCTGTCTGTCCGTCTGTCCGTCCTGTTTAGATCTCAGAAACTAGAAGAGAAAAGGAAAATCAGACATCATGATATTTAAGTTCATTCTAAGTTCTGACGAAACGGCTACTTTTTTTCTTTTCCGAAAGTGAACCAACTAATTTTTAAAATTATATATGCAAGCAGATTTTTCAAAAAAATTACACCACTTTTCAATGAAAAACTTCAGGGGAGATAATTTTTTTAAAAAAAGTCATGGACTTCTTATCATATATGATACAGACGTTACTTCAAAAAAGAAGATGTTTACGTCCTAGGCGTCATGCATTTAGTCATGCATATTAACCAATGACCTAAACTCCGCCAAGTCACTGGTTTTCATGGCTAGTTCAGGCAACCCATTCCATGCTCTAATTGCGCTCGGGAAGAAGGAGCTTTTGTACAAATTTGTCCTAGCATATGGAACGAGGTATGTGCCTTTATCTTTGTGTCTTTCTGTGTATTTTATTTTTAATTTTGTTTTTGTATTTGACGATTATGGTTCTGTGTTTTATGTATAATTGCTACTTTACTTTTAAGTCTTCTATCCTGAAGGGCTTTCTAAATTTAGTGATTTTACTAAAGGTATTACTCTTAATATTTTCTTGAGTTGAGGGGTCCCAAACAGAGGATGCATATTCTATTATTGGCCTAACCAAGGCTAAATAGCATTTTAGTTTTGTTTTTTTATTTGATTTATAGAAATTTCTTCCAATAAACCCTAATTCTTTGTTTGATTTTTTTTTATAGTTTCATCAATATGGGGATTCCATGATAGTTTTTCATTTAACACCTAGGCATTCTGCGTTTTTAGTCTGTGTTACTGGTTTACCGTGAATAAGATAAGTGGAATTAATTTTAGTTTTTTTGTTACTCTTAATAACTGACATTTCTCTGGGTGGAAAGACATGCTCCAATTTGATTCCTATTTCTATAATTCATATAATTCTCTTTGCTAAATGTCTGTATCTTGTGTTGTTTTTATTGTTCTATATATTATGCAATCGTCTGCAAATAATCTGACTTTTGTTTCTGAACTAATGCAATTTGGTAAATCATATATGTAAATTAAAAATAGTAGTGGACCTAAGACTGTTCCATGTGGTACACCTGGGTTTCCTGTTATTGATGTTGATTTAGGGCCATTTATTATTACAGTTTGTTATTTTCCTATCAGAAAATCTTTAATCCACTGATGCAATGGACCATTAATGCCGAAATATTTTAGTTTTTTAAACAAACTATGGTGGTGAACTTTATCAAAAGTCTTGGAAAAATCTAGTAAAATAGCATTTATTTACTCACTATTATCTAAACCTTTAGAAAAATCATCAATTAGTCCTATTAGTGTTTCACGTGATCCATATTTCCTAAAGCCATGTTGGTATGGAGTAAGGACATTATGTTTGTCTTAGTGGTTTATGATGTTGCTACATATTATGTGTTCTAGGATTTTACATGTGATGCTGGTAAGTGATACTGGTCTGTAGTTTGCTGTGTCAGATTTTTCTCCTTTTTTTAAAAGGGGGGGGGGGAGTGACATTAGCTTCTTTCCAGTCTCTTGGTATTCTGCTCTGGTTAAGAGATGCCCGAAAAAGTATTTGGAACACTGGTGCTAGCTCATTGCTTAGTTCTTTGAGTAATCTAGCTGGAATACCATCAGGTCCAGAAGCTTTATTCGGTTTGATGTTGGCTAATAGTTTTTGGATTCCCTTTTTTTGTACTATTATATCTCCTATGTTGTCTACTTGGTTCAAATTAAGTAATATTTCTTTGTCTCCTGGGGCTGAGAATAATGATGCAAAGTATTTGTTTAGGATGTTAGCTTTAGTTTCATTACCATTATGTGTTATATTATCTTCTTCATTAATGACTCAAGCTTCATTCATAGATTCACGCATTGGTACAAAAAGTTTGCATCTAAGGTCATAATGGTGAAAGTGTCAATGGTTCATTATAAAATATATTTTCCATTTATTAACTAACTCATTGAATGGAATACTGATTCAAATGTTGTTTTAAAAAAAGAATTTTGATACGAACTTCGTTTTAGTTATAAGTTTAAAAAATAACGAACTACTTTTATAGCGCGCAGTTTTGACATATCCTCATTATAGGGGCCTACATTTGACAGTCTAAATAGAGCCCAGGTACAGATATATTTCTTATATATATTGTTACGAATCTCACTATCCAGGCTCTCTGCAAACTGTACCATACACCACCAACGTAAAGAACTTGACAACTTAGGGCTCCAGAGTAACGTAACACTTTAACAGTTGAATAAATAACAGCCAATACTGTACCATTGGCAACACGTACACTGTACTAATATCTCTTCGATAACACCGTACCGCCGTATCAACTCTTGCACTGGCCTCTCCGTCTCGTTCCGGGCTTGCACTGGGTTCAACAGTTCAGGACTGACTTCACACACTGGGCTCGTTGTGTCGGACTCGATCACAGACCAAGATCAAGACGCCAGACGTCTCAACTGTACTTGACAGTACTCCGCACTGAACCGTCGTAATGCTCCGTACAGAACCACTCCGTTGAACTGTGCTGTAGTCGACCGTGTTCTGAACCCCTACCGTGCACCTCCTTTCTGAACCGTCTTGACTGCGACACCTCCGCTCTTTATATAGGGTCCCTGCTGGCCTTCTAGAACCGGACGGAACATCGCTCGACGTTTCTAGCTTCGTCACATGACTACATCCCTCGTGACGCCCCTGAGCTCTGTTCACGACGGCGATCCTTCCCGGACCGTCATATTGACACTCGACTTGGCTGACCGTCGTAACTCGTCACGGTTGACCGCTCGTCTAGCGCTGGCCTGGGGCGATTTGCGTCGGCTGACTACACTCACACCACTACCCCCATCTGTGCAACTACCAGGTTTATAACAATATATATATATTATAAATGCATTGATAATTTAAACTAAATTTTATTTATAGAGGCAATAGCTTATCTTCTGACAGCTTAGGGGTGCAGATTTATTTATTTTGTAAACAATTGTATCACATTAAGAAATGAATTGGATACGAATAGCATAGTACACCATAACCCAATAATAAAAGGCCTACGATTCATGATCATAACATTGGCCTAGGGCTAGTAATTTAAAGATTAAACTTGTAAATTCATACGAGTTCTAATCTAGATATAGTAGATTCTATTTCAAGATTCTATATCTAGTTCTAGACTTAGATCTAGATATAGACTTATATCTAACTCTAGACTTTGAACTATTTCTAAATCTAGACTTAGATCTAGTTCTAGACCTAGACTTAGATCTTGAATCTAGATTTAGATCTAAAACTAGGTCTAGATTTAGCTAGATCTATGTCTAAACACTTTGAGATAAGCGCACCCTGTGGCGATTACTGCTCAAACGTCCAAGCCGAAATTGAGGCAATTACCATAGCACTATAGACAGTGGAAAACAAATTATATGAAGGAGTGCAACACAGACTCCCAATCTACTCTTCAAGCACTTAACAGCATCACCTCAAACAGCCCAAGAGAGTTTACAACACTCATTGTGATAATCCATCAGATGATATCAAAATTAAACATCAATATCACACTACAGTGGATCCCTGGACGCATTGGCTTCATGGAAAATGAAAAGACAGATAAGCTATCAAAGGCGGGTTCATCTATGGAACAACCAGATAGACCTGTTAACTATGTCACCCTAAGGTCAATGTTAGTCAACAATCACAAAGAGGAGTGGCTCAACCAATGGGCATCAGGAAACACAGGCAGAGCCATGTACAAAGAAATGACTACACCTAACAAGCTGGACAGTATTAACTTCCTCCCCCGCAAAGAACAATCTACAATCTTCCAAGAACAGGACACACACCACTATTAAATTACCACCTGAACAAAATAAACTACACACAACTCCCCCTTTGCAGACACTGCGCCAACCCCTTTGAAACCGTAAACCATATCCTCTTTGAATGCCCCTCCCTAATCCACCTTAGACAGACCCTACTTCCACTACAGCCCAACATAACCAACACCCTGTATGGCAGTGCTGAACAACTGAAGAAAACAGCACACTTTTTTTCCTTGGCACAGTCTGCAAAAGTTCTAATCTAGATATAGTAGATTCTATTTCAAGATTCTATATCTAGTTCTATATTTAGTTCTAGATCTAGATCTAGACTTAGATCTAGATATAGACTTGTATCTAACTCTAGATCTAGACTTTGAACTATTTCTAAATCTAGACTTAAATCTAGTTCTAGACCTAGACTTAGATCTTGAATCTAGATTTAGATCTAAAACTAGGTCTAGATTTAGCTAGATCTATGTCTAGTTTGTATGACAAATGACAATGGAGATATATAAAGTTTTATTTGCGAAGGGAAATAGTCTTGTTAAGTCATTTGTACACAATTGATCTCATTTTTAAATCGTAAACAAACAACAGTTAGCCACGTGATTTTCTATCTCTTCTATACAAATTACGTAATACATACAGGCTGTTACGTAATACGTTTTTCTTTCGTTGTTTTATCAATATTATCACGTGGCAAAATGTTGTTTGTTTACGATTTGTGAATGAGGTCCTTTGTAGCTTAAAGTAGGTCAAGATATTTTTTTTTTCGTGTTGCCAATTTATCTAATTTTGTAAGAAGAATAAATCTTTTTTAGTTTCTCTTTATTACATGTAACATGTTATTAATTTAGAATGTATGGATGAGATTAATAATTATTATTTTAAAAATATAACTCTAAATGAATATATGGAGATGCTGTGGCTGAGGGGTAAAGCGCTTGGAATCGAAAGTCCCGTGTTCAAATCCTGGAGAATACTCTAGGTGGACCACTTCGGGGGCCGATTTTGATTTTGAGTTTGTGTTTCCACACAAACTGTCTTTGTAACCTTGTTTTTTTTATTTTTTAGTGAAGAAATTACACAACTTTCTTTTACAAAAATAAGTTATATAAGCTATAAATTAAATTCTTATTTTGAGTCACTTCACCACTAATTCTTTAATTTCAAAAGCAAAGATTAGCAATGATTATAAAAAGAAGAGAGGACACTTACATGATTCACTCTCCCACCCTCTTCCCTTTTCCGACGAAAATATGACTTTTAATACAGAATAGTTAAATATGGCGACAGATTCTATGTAATTGCGCATGAATTTGTTATAATTTTTAAAAGAAAGCCTTCGTTTTCGAAAATTTAGAATTCATACCAATTTTTTTTTCTAAGTATAAAAGATAAGTTCTGACCCACATATTTTTATTTCTTGTCGCATTTTCCCAACCTTTACTATTGTTACTTGTTGGACTATAACTCACAATCTATAATTTTTTCCTTACATATCTTTTGCATTTTTCAGTTCTCTTTTTAAATTAAACTGACATTATTATGCTATAATTTTAAAAGTGCCTGATAGAGAAAAAAATTCTGCACAAAAATACTGGTAGTTGGGATAAAACCCGATAGAGGCTATAAAAAGATTTAATTATACAAATAAAGAGATGTAATTTACATTGTTAGCAAATAGCGTTACACAAAAAAATAACAACAACAACAAAACAACTACGAACTTGGGTTTTTCTAAAACCTGATACTTGTTGTATAATAGTAAAACAGCACCAACCTAAATAAATTGTAAATAGAGAGCTAATACCTATATTTATTGTAGTATATATAGGTCTGTGTTTTTATATTATATAACTTTCGTAACTTCTTCTATAGAGAAATGACTTTTGTAATTTCTTTTACTGAAAATTTGGGCTATTCGCGTCTGACACATATATAATTTGTATGTGCAGCAACAAAGCCCATTGTGAATTAAGTATTTGAGATATTATCACGTTGTTCTGTTGGACATTTACATGTTAGATATTTTATTGCCCATGAATTGTGCATGTATCTTCTTACAATACCTCTATTGAAGTCGTACATTCTAGAAAACTAATACCTAAAAGTCAAAAGCCTTGGTTGACTTTGTTCAACTCATATCTTTGTGGAAAAAAAAATCTTCTGGGTGTAACATGGACACAGTTCTCAAAAATAGCTCTAACTGAAAAAACTCTAGTTTGACCTTTATAATTTTCAAAGTATAAAAGAAATATATTAAAATTTGGCTCGAGAACTAAAAATAATTCTTTCTCGGTAGGGTGGGTGGGCATGAGGCTGGGTATAAAATATCCCTTTTTTTAAAAAAAATCAAAATCTAGCATTCATTATTAAGAGAAAAGTAATAGCGCTGAGTCTATAACATAGATTATAAAGGAGGTATTTTCTTTTTTAAAAAAATACTTAAAATGTTTTTCTTGTTTATATTGTAAATAAACTATTTGTCCGTGAATCGGCATCCTGACTCTTCATTTACCTTGTCATAATTATATTAGTATAAGTAGTTACGTTACATTTGGTAGTCAGTGGAGAAGAAGAGCATATACATGAATATATGGCAATTTTCAGTGTTAGATAGAAATTAAAAACAACGTCTCTATATATTAATGTTCGGTTACTAATACAAGACCCATAAAGTTTTTGCATGTGAATGTAACTCTCCTCTACGTTTTACGATAATTATGTCAAATGCTTCTACCTTGTTGAAAAGTTTTTACCTTACATACGAAGCAATACACTAAACATTATAAACACCTGTTTAAAATATGTTGTAGTAAAATATTTAAGCTTACCTTCTGAAATACCCCAATGAGCTAAAACATACTTTTTTCGTAAAATCTCAATTCTGTCACCATTATCAGCCGTCAAGCTTTCGTGCAAGAAATATTCTCTCTTTTTGTCAAAACGTTGTAAATTTATACCCTTGGACTATAAGATAAATGAAAAAAATATTTCTTTTTGTTTAAATTTTATTTAGAACTAATTTGATAGGCTAAAAAATAATTAATGACTTTTCAATTATTATGTGTGTTCTATTCTGCAAGAGTTGGAACTATTCTTAACTCACGACCAATGTATGTTGTCACCCGTTCAGAATACGACTAATTAGAATATTGCTTGATTGTCTACATTTGGAGAAAATTTATAACAAAGGCATGTCAACATCAGGTGTACGTAATTATCACGTTAATTATTATGTGGATTTTCAGACACCACAAATGTCACTGGGGTGGTTTCAGATGTAGGTGTGGTGACATTGGGTTCATATTATAAACTTGTAGGCGTTGTCAGGATGAATACTTCAAATGTTCATATATCTCTCGTAAATGAGGAAATAACTCCTTATGTAGCAGACACAAATATTATGTATCTTCTATATTATAAAGTAGAATGTGAGGTGTATGTATGTATGTATGTATGTTACTTATAGACATCAAAACCGCTTGACCAATCTTGATAAAACTAGGCAGGAATGTTCCTTGGGTACTAACTTAGACCGTAGTGTATGTATTGTGGCCCTAAAACAAACTTAAGACCCTAAAAAAAAAAAAAGTTCTCCGACTCTATTACAGCTATAGTATTTTATGGATCTAGGCCATGGTTAACAATGTTGACATGAGAAAAGATCGAAAGGATTTAGACCTAGATCTAATTTTAAGAAATACACTTTGCGCACATAGTTTTTTACTTTGACACATGAAAATACAAAAGAAGATCCATTGATTTCATTATATAATAAAATTAACCTTCAATTTTGTGTTTCAAAAGCATTTTTTACATAAATTAGTTCCTTATATCTGTGACTACAGATGTTTGTAAAATGTTTTACATGTTTCGGATGTTCCTTCAGAGTTGAAGATACTTACTTCCTAGTCCAAACCTCCCGCAGGACGACGGGGGATGGGAGCGGGCAGGGTTTGAACCCGGGACCATCGATAAATCTGAACGACGGTCCAGCGTGCAAACCGCACGACCAGGCAGCCACTCGATTTCCTGGCGAACATTCTTTCATTAGACATTACCAATTGGTAATTAACATTAACACATCTCTCTACTGAGTCTATTCCTAGGTCTAGGTCTAAAACTCTTATTGAACTCTAAGAGGATAAAACTTCTTTTCGCAAAAATAGTTTTGTGCTTTAACAGTAAACATACTAATTATTGTCCAGTCATTTGATATTTTAATCAATTTAACATTCAAATTTGTTTTTCTAAAGCATTTTTAATACATTCGTTCGCTGTTCGCTAAAGTTGCGTAGCCGTGTTGAGATAGGCCTATATTCATTCATGAAAAAGTCACGCATGCGCAACACAGAATGAACTCACAAAAGCCAATTTTTAACTCTAGATTAGTGTAGATTTAGATCTATGTCTACCTCAAGATCTACTTTATACTTTAACACATGAACATACAAAATTAAGTCTATTCATCTCAAATTTTAATCAAATATATGTAGGCCTACAAGCAAATGTTTTAATTTGGAAAAATGGATTTAAGCCTATTAGCTATTTTTATTTGATAGCTTCATTCACACTATTTTTTTACATTGACACATTCGCTTTACTTAGTACATTATTATTTCGTTTAATTGTGACTATATCGACAGTAATGCGCAAATAAAGACCCGCGGGTCGCGGGTAACATATGTCTAGTAATATATATAAAAATGATAATAACAACACTTATGGAGTATGATACAATCCTCGAATAACCACTAATAATCCTTAACTGAAATACAATACTTGTCAATAACTTATTGATTCCTTATAGAAATACTGGTACACATCTTCATTTACTTTAGAATAGCTCGATAACATTTGCCTGTCCTTACTGACTGTCTCTAACTGACTGTCCATACTGACTGCCTATATATATATATAATAATGATATCAACTGCTATCAAGTGACTCTAGCAAGTGACTGTCTCCAACTAACTGCCTGTATCTAACTCACACAAGGTTAGATTATGAGTTGTGAATCACACTCACATCAAAACAGGATATCTACACTATGTCACCAACTTTGAGGTGGTGACAGTAATCTTTTCTGCCATCGGCGTGATGACTACATGGAAACGTGGATAGGAAATGGATAAACAGACAGAAGGAATCATGACCTCTACTGGGCTTCCTAACCAGGACCTCTCCTGGGATTCCAAACCAGGACCTCTCCTGGCCTTACTAACCATGACCTCTTCTGGGTGTCTTAACACCAGGATCTCTCCTGGGCTTCCTGACCAGGACCTCTCCTGGGCTTCCTAACCATGACCTCTTCTGGGCCTCTAACCATGACCTCTCCTGAGCTTCCTAATCAGGACCTCTCCTGGGCCTCTAACCATGACCTCTTCTGGGCCTCTAACCATGACCTCTTCTGGGCCTCTAACCATGACCTCTTCTGGGTGTCCTAACACCAGGACCTCTCCTGGGCTTCCTAACCATGACCTCTCCTGGGCTTCCTAACCATGACCTCTCCTGGGCTTCCTAACCAAGACCTCTCCTGGGCTTCCTAACCATGACCTCTCCTGGGCTTCCTAACCATGACCTCTCCTGGGCTTCCTAACCAAGACCTCTCCTGGGCTTCCTAACCATGGCCTCTCCTGGGCTTCCTAACCATGACCTCTTCTGGGCCTCTAACCATGACCTCTTCTGGGCTTCCTAACCAAGACCTCTCCTGGGCTTCCTAACCATGACCTCTTCTGGGCCTCTAACCATGACCTCTCCCGAGTTTCCTAACCAAGACCTCTCCTGGACTTCCTAACTATCAAGCATGTAGTAAAGAAGAAAACGCTAACCTAGCCGCTACGCACGGGCCTTCTCGTGGTCAATATCTAGCGATGCATTGTAGCATAGCGGTTCTAAAGTTCTAAACCTTTTATTCTTCTTACAATTTCTCAGTAAGTGGTGACCCCCCCTTTTTTTTTGTTCTTGAGCCTAACTACTACGTTTTTTAAACAAAGTTATAAAATCGTAATCATAATGTAAATATATGTAACTATCGCTATTAATGAGTGCAATAAACTGTGTGATGTCTCAGGAACATTTTAAGTTTGACTGTCAAGTGCAAACGGTATGCTATGTGGATCTGGAATGTATGTTGAATTTTTTTCGTCCTCAAGCATTTGCAGATTTTCTAGTACTGAAATTCTAATTTTATCTTTTCGTCAGGCTCAATGTCAGTTTCCACATAAATAGCAGAAAAGGTTGGAAACTTGTAAACATTATTTTCCTCAGATATGGTTAGCCAAATCTAATTTTTGATCTGGCGGGGAGGTCGTAATTTTTCAGAGAAAAGTTGAGGCATGTTACATTCGTTGCTTGAAGTGTTATTTCTCTATGTTTCTTGTAATTCTTGTGGCAGTGTCTTCGTTACTAATATTCTTGGATGGATCATACACTGAGTTCATGACTTTTGATAGCTCATTCTGTACCATATGTTGAAATCTAGATCAACATGCTTGAAAATTGGAGCACCATCTATGCAAGCATAAATAATATTTTTCAAGAGTTTTTATACTTTTCCGAAAATTTTTTTTTCTTATACATTACGCGCTGTTGTAGTCGTTACAAGTAGTTTGCAGAAGTGAAACTCTTTATTAAATTTGCCGTCATTTATTTACCTAACCTTACCTCTAAAATATTGGATACTTTTGTCAGCAAAACTTGCATGCTTGCTATCAAAATGACATTACAGTTATTTTGGTTAGTACCTGATACCCATGCTACACTACAGTTGGTATAGTTGGTTTATATGTTGTTGTTGTTTTGCCCAGAACAATCTTAAACCAATCAAGAACAATGTCTTGTATTACGACGTCCACCTCCCACCAACACAATTTTCTAGACCTCAAATAATGCTCCCCCCAAACATATAGACACAATATTTTAAAATGAAACGCCCCTTCCAGCGGAACAGTTCAAAAGAAAAGACAACACTATTCGCAATTTATTACAGTCCACTCTTTATATATTTATTTTTATTTGTAAGTCATGGATCTAGAGAGGCAACTTATTTAGAATAGCCCATCTTTACACACCGTATTATACACCCATTAAAAAAACAACAACGTAGACACACTTTTAATAAGCCCTTATATTCACTGTGACAATTTTATGATTTTTAATTTTTGCTTTAGCTTGTAGATCTCGTTTTATAATTGTTCCACACACACACGCGCGCTTTCATAGAAATATAAAAACACATTTACCGCAGCTTTTGTTGTTGTTGATAAAGATGAACAGACGGATTAAAAAAAAGATTTTCTCCTTTCGGGGGGAAATAAAAACAAATGTTCTGGGGTGAACAAGTCACTCATCAAATTCCTGTATTGTGCAATAAATACAAAGCTAGGGGTCTATAGAGCCGTCATCCTCCCTACATTGCTCTGTGCCTCAGAAACATGGACAGTGTACAGAAAACATGCAAAGAAACTGAACCACTTCCACATCACGTGTCTGAGAAAAATACTGAATATCAAATGGCAAGACAAAATACCAGATACTTAAGTCCTTCGAAGAGACTAAGACTAAGACTAAGACTAAGACTGCTTTATTGATCCTTACGGAAATTTGTTGTGATTACAAGGACTCTTTTCTCATATAAAGACAACACAAGAAAAATACACACAAATACAACAGACAACATAAAGAGTTCATTCAGCGACTACACACAGGTATCTTGGTGCATGTCATGTTCCCTGATCAATGAGTGGCGGTGATAGAGTCTGACCGAGTGAGGTACGAACGAGTTTTTGTACCGCTCTGTTCTTGTTTTGATTGACAGCAGTCCCCCATTTCGCGACGACCTGTCGTAGTTCTGATGGAGCGGGTGGCCGTTGTCTTCCAAGATTTTTTCGATTTTTCTTAGGCACTTTTGTTCAAAAAGCTCCTTTAAATGTGGCAATGTTGTAAGTGTAATTTTAGATGCTTTTTTAATGATTTTTTCTAGACGTCGCAACAGTTTAGATGAGGCGTTGCCTTGCCAACAAGTTATTCCGTATGTTAGCAGACTCTGCATAGTCGCGCGGTAAAATGTCTCAAGGATCTTCTTGCTTAGTTTAAAGCTATTGAGTTTGTATAGAAAAAAGAGTCGCTGGGCTGCCTTCTTTGTCAGAGTTCCAAGGTGGTCTTCCCATGAATGCTTGTTGTTGATGATAACACCTAGATATTTATATGCCTTTACTTGTTCTATAGATGTAGTGTTTATTTGCAGTTCACGTATAGTATGTTTTTTCTTTCTAAAATCTATTATAAGTTCTTTAGTTTTTGTTACATTCAGTTCTAGAAAGTTGTCGGTGCACCAGTTTGTAAACTCTTCTATCGAGCTTCGATACTGAGTTTCGTCTCCTGAAATAAGACCGACTATGGCAGTATCATCAGCGAATTTAATGAGTTTAACTGAGTCATAGATGCTTCTTTTGTCATTAGTGTAAAGAGTGTATAGTACAGGAGAAAGTACACAACCTTGTGGAGCACCTGTACATAGTACTCGAGTTGACGATTTGGTGTTGTTGACTTTAACATACTGGGGCCGTTGTGTTAAAAAGTTTAGAACCCATGCTTGTAAGTAAGGGCTTACATTTAAGTTACTCAGTTTGTTTATCATTAGATGTGGCTGTATGGTATTGAAAGCCGAGGAGAAATCTACGAAGAGGACTCGTGCATATGTTTTGGATATATCGAGATGCTTATAAAGCTGGTCCAAAAGCAATAGAATGGCATCCTCAGTTCCTCTAGCTGCTTTGTATGCAAATTGGTGAGGGTCTAGGCTGTTGTTGACTTTTGCTACAAGTTGTTTTAGCATATATTTTTCAAAACATTTCGTGTCTGCAAAGCATCCACAGTCCTAGCTGCGATGGGCAGGTCACGTCTGCAGAATGGAAGACCACCGCATCCCTAAAAGACTCTTGTATGGCCAACTAAGCGAAGGAAAGCGCTCGCAAGGCGGTCAAAGAAAGCGCTTCAGGGACACCCTCAAAGCTTCTCTGAAGGCCTTCAGCATAGATCCAGGTACCTGGGATACAGAGGCACATGGCAGAGCATCATGGCGTCGCGCTGTGAAAACTGGCGCACAGGTTGCTGAGGAAAAAACAACAATGTTGGCTGAAGAAAAACGCCAGAGTAGAAAAGCAAGGCAAATGACACTAGCTCCAGCTGGAATAACCTGCCCAGTGTGCGGCCGAACATTCCGGGCTCACATAGGTCTCACCAGCCACATGAGGAGGCATAAAACCCCAGTGCAAAGCCCTCAGCACCCTGGATGATAAAGTGGTCATCATCGAACCACGATGGACGAACTATATATATATATATATATATATATATATATATATATATATATATATATATATATATATATATATATACTAGCCATATGTTACCCGCGGCCCGCGGGTCTTAATTTGCGTATCACTGTCGATGTAGTCACTGAAAGTGTTTTGTAAACAATTAAACTAAATAAAAATGTTATAAGTAAAGCGAATGCGGAATGCGTGAATGTAAAATAGTATGAATGGAGCTATCAAATTAGCTAATGAACCTAAATCCATTTTTTTTTCAAATTAAAACATTTGCTTGTAGGCCTACATATATTTGGTTAAAGTATGAAATGAATATACTTTATTTTGTACCAGTTTATCTGTGGGGTCGGGGCATTTGTCTTGGTGTAGATTGCTATTGAAGAATGTATTTTTTTTTAAATTATTATGTATAAAGTGTAAGTTAATAAGTAGATCTAGACTTTCTAGATATAGAATCTAGATATTTCTAGTATACGTATCGTCCAATCGAACGCACGAATATAATTGTTTATATAATATTGTTAGTTTAATTTTATTTAGATCTAGAATTTAAACAATTTGAATGCCACAGTAGTCTAGTCAATAAATAAAAACTTTGAGCCTATTATAGTAAAAGACTATACACTTCGTGTTGCCCTAGAAAATAGCCCAGATACAGTAGGTTAGAGTGTTGACCTAGAAACCGCGCCATGATGAATGAAACATTTTTGTCAACACGGCAAATGTATATGTGTATACTATGTTGGCAAGAGGTCTAAGTGCGCATAAGTAAATATGAAAGAAAACAGTTAATTAAAAATACAGATTTAAAATTAATCCTAATCGGTAGTTGTAGGGTAAAATAATTTTAAAACACAATGGAAAGTAAATTGTATTATGTAAGTAGTTTATTATTTTTAATAATATGCCTTTATAATGCGCAACATTATGACCTCTGACGTCAATTTCTTTCGTATCACTACGCGCGAGTTCTGGAAAAGTGTGTCAATGCGGCTAAAGCTATTGTCGCATTTAGAGCGAACGATTTTATGTACAAAATGTTTTGTAAACTCAAATTTGAAGGTTAATTTTCATTAAATAATGAAATGAATAGACACTCATTTTTATGTTCATGTGTAAAAGTACAAAATTATGTTTTCTTGAATTATGCTAGATTAGATCTAAGAAATTTTCCTCTCTGCGCATGCGTGACCTTTCCATTTTGTCTCATCGTGTAGACATGGCCTAGATCCATAAAATACTATAGCTGTAATAGAGTCGGACAACTTTATTTTTTTTTAGGGTCTTAAGTTTGTTTTAGGGCTACAATACATACACTACGGTCTAAGTTGGTACCCAAGAAACATTCCTGCCAAGTTTTATCAAGATTGGTCAAGCGGTTTTGATGTCTATAAGTCACATACATACATACGCCTTACTTTATACTTTACTAGCCTGACATTACCCGCGGCGTGCGGGTCTAAGTTTGTGTTTACTAATCTAGTGGATTGGATTTAAATGTATGTTAAACTTAGCTAATGATCCTTTCAAGTTTTTTCTCTTTCGCTACGAAAATAAAATTAGTTGCGAAAATGGGTTTACCCGAAGCCAGTACTTTCATATCTATTAAAAACGAAAAGAGCGATAGCTTTGTTAAATGAATGGGATTATAAAGTGAACAATTAAACGAAATAATTTTTAGTACGCGATTCATGAATGAATATAGATCTAGGCCAGGGGTCTCAAACTCATTTCAGCATGTGGGCCACAGTGGAAAGTAACAACGATTCAGCGGGCCTCACCACAAAAAGAGAATGTTTTTTCATTAAATTTTACGAACACTACTGTCACTGCAGTTAATTGCTAAAATAAAGTTTTTATAATTATTAATTACATTTAGTGTAGTTTATTACATGCACAGGCAGTTTAGTTTACTAAAATAAGTTGACGTAGTCTCTGTCACTAATTATTTTTTGCGTAGCGCAACATCCATGCTTGTAGTACTCTCAGAGCGCTAAGGTCTAATTTCTTATGTGGTCCAGTGTGTGTGTGTGTGTGTATGTGTGTGTGTGACGAGGGGTTATCGAGGAGAAGGTTTCCGCGCTGCATTTAGGCACTCAGTTTGAACTCGAGCTCACTTGATAGGTAGCAAAGTGGTCGCTACTCATCCACACTTGCAACATTTTCTTTTACTAGAAAATTAGAGATTTATTGACATACATTTGACATTAAACCTTTGAGTTTTCAACTGATCAGTGTCCCTCTTGCAACAAGTTTCAACTGTGTCCTTATATAGATAATAATACATAGATCATAAACATTCCCATATTCTGTAAACCAAAAAACAAACACAACCTAAGTTTAGATCAAATCATTAAAAAGCCAACTAGATTAAACAACACATTAGATCTCTTCTTAACCAACAGACCTGGATTAGTAGTTGATTATGATATTATCCCTGGTCTATCAGACCATGAGATCATAAAAATACACAGTCAGATAAAAGCAGTAACCAATACAAAACCCAAAAGAAAAATCTTACTCTGGAATAAATGTAACCTAACACAACTACACCAAGCTGCATTAAACTTTCAACAAACATTCTTATTAGAAAAAGACATTAACCAACCAGTCGATGACCTCTGGAATTTCATCAAAAACCATCTTAAAAGCATTATAGAAAATCATATACCAACTAAATACACATCAAACAAAATAAATAAATGCTGGTTTAATAATAGACTAAAGAAGCTTTGTAAACAGAAGGAAAACCTATATAGAAAATTTAAAGAAACCAAGGCAGAAAGAGTTTACAAAAAGTATATAAAAATTAAACACCTAACCCAAAAAGTAAGCAGACAGCTGCAGTGTGAATACATAAACAATGTAATATCTAAAGATAACAACAAAAACCTATGGTCATACATTAAGTCTAAGAAAATGGAAACAACAGGCATAGCGCCATTAAAAGATGAACATAACATAATACATAATGATAATGAAACTAAAGCAAACATCGTAAACAAATACTTTGCATCAGCATTCTCAGCCCCAGGAAACAAAGACATATTTCTTAATTTGAACCAAGTAGACAACATAGAAGATTTAGTAGTACAAGAAAATGGGATTCAAAAACTATTAGCCAAAACCAAACCAAATAAAGCGTCTGGACATGATGGTATTCCAGCTAGATTACTCAGAGAACTAAGCAATGAGCTAGCCCCAGTGTTCAAAATACTCTTTCAGGCATCACTTAACCAGGGCAGAGTACCAAAGGACTGGAAAGAAGCTAATGTCACCCCCCTATTTAAAAAAGGAGAAAAATCTGACCCAGGAAACTACAGACCAGTATCACTTACCAGCATCACATGTAAAATCCTAGAACACATAATATGTAGCAACATCATAAACCACTTAGACAAACAAAATGTCCTCACACCATACCAACATGGCTTTAGGAAATATAGATCATGTGAAACACAACTAATAGGACTCATTGATGATTTTTCTAAAGGTTTAGATAATAGTGAACAAATAGATGCTATCTTACTAGATTTTTCCAAGGCTTTTGACAAAGTTCACCACCATAGTTTGCTTAAAAAATTAAAATATTTCGGCATTAATGGTCCACTGCATCAGTGGATTAAAGATTTTCTGATAGGGAGAGAACAAACTGTAATAATAAATGGCTCTAAATCAACACCAATAACAGTAAACTCAGTTGTACTTCAAGGAACAGTCTTGGGTCCACTACTATTTTTAATTTACATAAATGATTTACCAAATTGCATTAGTTCAGGAACAAAAGTCAGATTATTTGCAGACGATTGCATAATATATAGAACAATAAAAACAACACAAGACACAGATATTTTACAAAGAGAATTAGATGAATTACAGAAATGGGAATCAAATTGGAGCATGTCTTTCCACCCAGAAAAATGTCAGTTGTTAAGAGTAACAAAAAAAACTAAAACAAATTAATTCCACTTATCTTATTCATGGCAAACTAGTAACACAGACTAAAAACGCAAAATACCTAGGTGTTATAATAAATAAAAAACTTTTCATGGAATCCACATATTGATGAAACTATAAAAAAAATCCAACATTAGGGTTTATTAAAAGAAATTTCTATAAATCAAATAAGAACATAAAACTAAAATGTTATTTAACCTTGGTTAGGCCAATATTAGAATATGCATCCACCATTTGGGACCCCTCAACTCAAGAAAACATTAAGAAACAGGAACAAACACAAAATAGAGCAGTGAGATTCATAACAAACGAATATTCACATTTGACTAGAGTAACACAATTAGTAAAATCACTAAATTTGGAAAGCCTTCAGGACAGAAGAATCAAAAGTAAAATAGCAATTATACATAAAACACTGAACCATAATCTTCAAATACAAAAACAAAATTTAATAAAATACTCTGAAAGACACAAAAATAAAGGCACATTCCTCTTCCCATATGCTAGGACAAATTTGTACAAATACTCCTTCTTCCCTAGTGCTATTAGAGCATGGAATGGGTTGCCTGAGCTAGCCAGAAAAACCAGTGATTTGGCAGAATTTAAGTCATTGGTTAATATGCATGACTAAATGCATGACGCGTAGGACGTAATCATCTTCTTTTTTGAAGTAACGTCATTATTATATAAGATAAGATAACAAACAAACAAACTGTTAAATATTTTATTTGTCTACCATTGATTGACATTTCCAACTATGTACAGGAGATATACACTACTCTAAAAGTTACACTATGATAGTGTTAAAAAATTAATAGTAACAACTAAACATTTGCAACTATATAATTTCAACTAATATTTGTTTGTGAAACAATAAAAACACAATTTCGATCCTATTCATCACAGTAAAAAAAGAAAAACAAAAATAAAACTATCATTTTTTTTTACAATTTCTTTCCCTTGTTCGAAATAACAAACCATGCAGTGGATTACCAATAGTTCATTTTTAAACATTGATTCTTGGGTTGTCTGGTAAAAGAAAAAAGTGTACAAAATTTCAGCTTGAGCTGAGATTGGGTGACGGAGAAATAACCTGTACACACTTTTTACCAGAATGACAGACAGACAAAGTTAGTTTATATAAGTTTTGTAAAAAAAAAATTGTTGCAATTTGAATTAACAGTAAATCCTTGCTCAAAGTTATTTTCTAAAAGCCCCAACACTGCTATAATTGTGTCCACAATCTAAGCACCCATTATGAATATGAGATGTAGCAAAGCCAACAAAATAAACGTGGGCCCCACTGCTTCCTGGACATGTGCATGTATCATATGTTAACTTTGTTAAATCAAAGTTATCATTCATTGAGCCAACTTTAAAATGGCCTTCCCACTGACCTATGGAGACTTGCTTGATGCAACCATGAGGATGGGAGACTATAAATGTTAATCTGTTGTTAGATTTGTTCATGTATTTTGTGTAGACTTTGTTCCAAAGAGCTGTCCTTTTCTCTGTCATGGTGGAGAGTTTGTTACCAAGGACGACGTCACAAGTGACATATTTCATTCTGCACCTATCGCTTTCGACGTGAGCAAACTCAACCTTAACATTGTCCAAAATGAGCTTCGGGCTATTCCGCTCGTCGAAAAATAATCTGCAAGAGGTGTGTTGGCCCTCGATGTCATCAAACACTACATGAGTAGCAGTGTGTATGGTGACCTCCCACCAGATGGTGCTGGGTTTGCTTGAGTGCTGACAGTTTTGACATGGGCATGTTTTGTAGTCTACATCATATTTGTTTCCGGTAACGGCGCCATGTCTTCTGCCTAATGAGTTGTAGCCACATCCTTCTTCGTAAATTAACACATCCAGTTGTCCGGTGCCGGACCTCAAGTTGACGTTACCTCCCATGCTGAAGAAAGGGTATTTTACACTGGACTGTGGGAAAAACTCTGGTCTGTGAGGACTGATCATAGTTACACTCACTCTAACCGTCAGGTCAGCTACAGCTTTAATCAGTTCGTAAAGGTCATTGTCCTGGTAATCGTCAGGTAAATGTTGTATGCTCAATTTGTTCAAAGGAATAAATCGTGTGTGACCTGGATTCTTCACACAGTTATTGTACAGTTTATTTAGGTTACTCTCTTGCTCACCTTCAGACATCTGGCATTCGTGTTGACCTGGTCATAATGTTAGATTTCTTATTAGTTTAAATAAATACACCTTATTGTAATTAAAGTCTAATAAAAACATAAATACATAACCTCTTTTCTGACTATATAAAAACCGGTCTTTTATGAAAAAATAAATAAAAACCTGTATACTCTTAAAACAATAATTAAAAACATCTTATTTTGAAAAATATTACACTACAGGATGGTACAATTCCATTTTTCAAATTTCATTTTTAATTTTAAACTCGACAGACTAAGAGAGAATAGAAGACTAACAGCGACTTTTTTTCACGGGCTCTGACTCTTTGCGTCTCTCCAGCTCTCTTTTCTCAGTTTTTTTTTTTATCTTTGTCTCACTCTGTCCATGTCTCTCTCTCGTTCTCTCTCTTGTATTACTGTCTTACAACTCTTCTCTGTCTCGCCTTGACTCTCTCTCAATTTTTTTTACTCTCAAGACCTCTGTCTCCTTTTCTTTTTCTCTGAGTACGAAGTACTATTTTGTCTAAGAAAGATGACAAACTCTTTTGTGCAACACAGATTTGAAGCTCCATTTGATATAAATAGACTTACCATATGTATGACTTAAATCTTGCTGATTGACTTTCGTTGGAATGTTTACACCATCTAGTGACAGACAGTTTTGATCTTATCAGTCATCAAAAGCTAAAAATGAAATTTCTTCTACATCTACTTTACCTACAAAACATATGCAGATAATGTTCCAAAGCTCAAAGACAAACTGTTTTTATTTTTCCTTTATAAGTTTTTCAGGCTATTCTAATAATTTCACAAACCAACTACAACGCTAGCAGAAACTATTAAACGATTAGATGATAGAGCACTACACAGTCACACCCTGGACAGTCAATAATATGATGATCAACTGTATAAGCTGAGATAATGATAAATACTTGGCAATTTAAAGTAGAGAGCAATAATACATAACAAAAAAAGAGCCATAACTTACAAATACAAATGTTTACAAACTAAGTGAATACTTAGAAAGGCTCATAGATACAGGAACACTCGTTATTCCTTATATTAATACATGTTTGTACAAGTACTCCTTTTTTCCCTTGTTACAATCATGGAAGGGATTGTCTGAATCAACCAGGAAAACCAATGTTTATTATTTGCTATGCTAAAATTTGTAGTAATATCCAAGTCAGAATTCTTAACTTTACTGTGAAGTCTATCGTTCTATCACATTGTTCTAATGTAACATACATTGCGTTAGATCTTATGCTTCAAGCAATGTTCTCAAGTCTGTTGATTCACGCTAACACAGGAGTGTTGGAGTAGGCCAACTATGAATAGGGATGGCTGCCTGGTCGTGCGGTTTCCTCTGCGCGCTGGACTGTCGTTCAGATTTATCGATGATCCCGGGTTAAAACACTGCCCGCTCCCATCCCCCGACGTCCTGCGGGAGGTTTGGACTACGAAGTAATTATCTTCAACTCTGAAGGAACATCCGAAACATGTAAAACATTTTACAAACATTTTACAGGCAAGGTTTTAAGAGTCAACCAAGAGGACACATCTGAAGCCGTTGTCACCGCATAGTACTGTATTCTGTTGAACCTGCGCCACTACTGATACCAAACTGCATTGGGTATTTGCAGTTGCAGATTAAAACTGCTGTTGTGGGCCGCATAGTTTTGATCATATATAATGTCCCTGCTTTCGTTTCATTATCTACAAGTGAATCATAGTCGATCTACGACTGAAGGACGACAGCAACAAAACAGGAAGTTGTAACCAAGAGTTTTGGCTATAGATAATTGGTAATGTGAATTTCTATACACTTTAAAGAAATGGTAGTTAGAAGATACAAAATTTGATGAAGCTGCAAAGAACAACAACAACAACAAAACAACAACAAACAACCAACAAAGAAACCAACAAAGAAAGAAACAAACAGGATAGACCTACAAATACAATAACATTATCATTGGACGAGTCGAATTTTGTTGACAATATATGAAAAGCAAAATCTATATTACTATCTTTACCTGATACATGACTATATTTGTCATGAGAACAATTCTTGACACTCTTGCCCTGGAACAATATCAAAAATTAGTGGGGTTTTTTTAAAATTGTGTTACCCACCAAAGGTTTAGTGGAGGCAATATTTAAATTTTATTCATAGGTCTAGGTCTAGACTTGATCTATTTTTTAGTTTTAAATAAACTAATAATAATAAAATAATATTGTTCGAACGTTTTAGGTAAGTGTTTCTCAAAGTAGACTTAAATCTATGTTGCGAGCTCTCTTTGGGTGTCACGATGTGCTGAAAGAGGGGGATTGTATTTTTTGAGGTTGGGGATGGGTGGGCGCCAATAATAAAACTTTGAGAAACACCGCGATAGGTCTACACTCTATAGTGCGTTGTAGACCTTTAATATTGATGCTGTGCTGAATATGAAATCCAAAGGGTTTCAATTATTTTAAAGAATGTTACATCTACTGGATTTTGCTTGTTTATATAAACAAAGTTAGGTAGTGACAATATTTTGAAGTTATTATTTTGAATACATTTTATTGTTATATGAGAACATTCTATTATCGAGTAGACCTACATTGTATTTACTGTATTACTTTGTAATGCTCCGGGCACCAATTATGCTCGCTACGCTTTTCTGTCAGACATAATAAAAGTTACATAGCTCTAATTATACAAAATGAAAAAAAAAAGAAATTGAGAATGTTAATGTGATGTACATATTTTTTTTTATTGCAAAGTAATTTCATATTTGTTGCTAAATATTATTTGCTATTCAATAGTTTGTAGTAGTGCCTATATGTTGCTTAGACCTACTTGTTTTAAGCGCTTTATTTCCATTTTAGCTTGTTTGTTGTTTGGTTCAAGTTCCAAAGCACGTTGAAAGTCTCTAACAGCTTCTTCTAGTTTCCCTAAGGCAAGCCTGGCTGTAGCACGTCTTAAGTAACTCTTAACAAATAATGGAGCCCCAGTAAGTGAGAGTGTACAGTCTGACTCACATTCCGTATATCTAAAGACAAATATATTGTTGACAAGGTAATAATGATACAAACATTAACTAAATATAAAATAGACTAATAGAGATCTAATATGCATTACAATTCTCATAAGAGAAATTTAGTTGGAAGTATTGGGGTCAGAGGTTTAAACAGGGTTTTAGGAAACACTATTATATATAAAGGACAAATCCCGATGTAGATTAAAAGCAGTATGGAAATAGTCTCTCAGATACTCCCCCCCCCCCCCCACCAACCCATGTCCAGAAGATATTGGCTTATAACATGCTATAAGAACAAGAAGACATGCTAGACAAAAGCTAACATAAAAATACCAATGATAAAAAGGATAATAATTTTAATAATAACATATGCTTTAGCTTGACATAATCTGAGCTATCCTGACTGGTATGGTGACGTACTTACGCATCGAAGTATTTCATTCCGTGTTTATAAATAGCGTATCTAGAGGATATATTGGCAGACTTTCTTGTTGATCAGTAGCCTAGCACAGTACCCGTGAGTCAGGGCTCTAGAAAGTAAGAAGGACTTAGAACTTAGAAGAACTATGAAACTTTAAAATGATAAGTGTAACCAAATGAAGATAAACTATTTTATAGATCTTTGTTTCACCTGTCTTTATACAAGTAATAATAAGTGTTAATTTTTGAATGGACTCAGTGGGCACCTGAGATGAACTCCAATTGTAAACAGAGCTGGAAGGACTAATCCTCCCGTAATGCTCTGGCAAGAAACTGGGCCGTACCTGACTTAATGCCTCGTAGCCCCCATACAAGTCGAGTGACTGCTAAAACACGCCCTCCCTTAGCTTTCGGAGCTGTGGACACTCGTATAAGATTTGAGACACTGTTTTCACGCTCTCTCCACATTGACGGCATCGGGAGTCATAACCGGGCAAAGTATGCCCCAATAGGACAGTGTTTCGTCCTACATTGCGCAATAATTGCTTGGTCTGACCTCCTCAACCGCCACCACGGATCGTCGCGATCTGGGTGTCGCATGCGCTGTCAGACACCAAGTGCCCTGTCGAATTCCTCTCAGGACATCTCATAAATGAGTGCTCAGATTTCTGCCGTAGCTTGTAAAAACGTGCTTGGTGCTTTGAGGTGAGTGGCTGTCAAAGCTCCAGTGGGCACCGTATCAGTCATTTGCTCAACCGCAACAAACCTCATTACACTGTGTTTACTATGCCACTGGTATAAACTTCTTGTTAGGTTATATGCAGATTTACTTATAGACTTACTTGTAAAGTATCTGTAGATTTATTAATAGACTTACTTGTTTAGCTTAAGAAAAGCCTGCGCTCTATTAGAAAGTAGAAGCGAATTAGTTGGATCAAACATTAAACCTTTACTGTAAGCTTCAATGGCTTGTTCAAGTTGCCCAAGCTTATACAATTCATTTCCCTGGATGAAAACAATGATAAATAGAAAGGATGAAAACAAAAGAAATGTACAATTTAAGATATTCAGTTTAGATTTCATTGATGTGTATGTTTCTTGTTTACATGACAGACTAATGAGCCCGGCGTGGTAGTGGATGGAGTTGGTAATCGAGTGGTATAGCGCTTGACTTCCGAACGGAGGGGTAGAGAGTTCGAATCACGGTGAAGACAGGGCTTTTATACGATGGAATTATAGAGAAGCCCATGAGCAGAACTAACTTTTATTTCCACTCGATATTCGATATAGGAAAAAGTCAAGGCGCTTCGTCGTTATTCTGGTCACGTGACACCCTTGTTGGCCGTAGACAAATTTGAGGTTTAAATATTCTGTCCCGTGGATTGAAAAGTTTGAAAGGGAAACTTTAGTTTTTATGCCATTTCTAAAAAGTCCCTATGCAAGCAATATTTGAGAGAGCTCTTCAGTAAAAAAGGACCCCAAAAAATGGTTAGAAAATATTATTTTTATATTTTAAACAAAAAATTAGATTAAGGTAAAAAAAAGACGTTATTTATTTTAATGGAAATGGCTGCCTTTGTAGATGTCAAACCGAAATGGTAATCCCACATCTAAAACCCCAACGAACAAATGTATTGACAAACCTTCACCTTTTTTTTCTCTTCACACAGCAGAGTCTGCCAATCTGCTCTGTGCTCTGTGGGAAACATTTTGACCAGGTGTTCACTTTCTAGTTGGTCCATTTCCACTTATAACTGGTAACAAAGTCTATAATGAAAGAGAAGCAATGTCAAACCTTGACATCTTAAATCTTTCAAGAAACAATCCTGCCCATTACGACTATTATATCAAATCCACTTTACCTATACAATGTTGGCTTGCATGTTAGGACTTAACTCTTGTAACATAATATCGGGAATTTCATGTCTAGCGTAAATCCTGTGTAAGTTCCAAGATTTTAAAAAAAAGGGAAATTCAGCCAATAGTGTTGGTAAACGGCCGGCCTTTCTCCCCTGACATTGACACTATATAAGATTCTAACTCCTCTTTATAAATGAAACGCTTTGAAGTCTACTGAAGTATCAGGAATGATTCATTTGGGCAGATTTCAGTGAGACAGATCAATTTTCTTTTTTTGTCCATTGTTGAATATGAGCGTGTCATTTCAAACCCTGATATAACATGTCATTTATTCTAATAAACGCGAACTTCAAGCAAGACGCAACACTGGCCAAGAAATTACAAACGATGTACAGCAATACAAATCTATGGATCATACCTACTATCAATAGCCTATCTTATTGATTTCAATTGACAAGCAAAAACATTACATTAGCTCTATATCTATAGAAAGTATAGATGTTAAATTTTTAATGATATTATATTCTATTCATATCTAATGTGTCACCCTTTTTGTCATGTAAATAAAAATAAATATATGAAATATTGTTAATGTCATACTTTTTACAATTATATGATGGATTAGAGGATGAAATAACAAGCGAATGAAATGACCAGGGGATGAAATGCCGAAGAGATGAAATGACCAAGGGATGAAATGACCAAAGATGAAATGATCAAGGATGAAATGACTGGGGGTGAAGTGACTGCAGATGAAATGACTGGGGGTGAAGTGACTGCAGATGAAATGACTGGGGGTGAAGTGACTGCAGATGAAATGACTGGGGGTGAAGTGACTGCAGATGAAATGACTGGGGGTGAAGTGACTGCAGATGAAATGACTGGGAACCACAAAAACAAGAAGCTGTTTATATTTTTAAAAAATCTTCTTTTATTACTCTTCTTCTGCTATAAAATGTTTCAAAGGTTAAAACTAAATAACGGAACAAGTAAAAAAAAGGTTAAAACTAAATAACGGAACAAGTAAAAAAACATTTTACCAAAAAGAAAACAAAATTTAACTGTTAAAATTGTATAAATCTTTAGAAAGAGTAAAGTATTTTACGTGAGATGACAATATTAAGAAATGGACACAGGCCCGTCATCAAATAACATTCTAATCGAGGCAACATACAACAAGGTATAAAAAATGAGATGACGGCTGACAGATCATCTATGGTGCCCCAAGGGTTAAACGGAAAAAGAGACATTGAAAATAAAGGGACAATAATACTTTTAAATTATTGTTAAATTTGAGATTTACTTTTGCCATTTGCAGTTATCAAAATAGATATGAAGTTAATATGATTATTTTACATATAATTGAATATATCATCAAAATATTGACGAATTTTTTGTTTATACAAGTTTTTGCAGGCTTTCCCTTCTAAATGTAATACATCTTCTTGACTTGCTCCATGTTCATAACAAAAAAACAAGTTTACAAAGACAGTTTGTGTGGAAACACAAACTCAAAATCGGCCCTCGAAGTGGTCCACACAGGCAGATAAAAAGGCAGGTTACAATATTTTCAGAAAGAACATCAGAATGAAAGACAAATGACAGAAGAATGGAGAAAGAAGGTTGACAGATCTTGTGTGGTGCCCTAGTGGTCTAGCAGACGAAAGGATAGGTGAAAGTGAAGTTAGATAAGAACCTTACCTAATAGGTCTTATAATGGATATCTCATTGATCTAACTGTTTTGTAAAGGGTCAATCTCTTATTTAAATCCTCAAGGAAAAAAAAAACGATTTCGTAAAAAAACAAAAAAAAATTTCCTTTCGTTCAGTGTTCTATCGGCATGGTAGATCCGTGCAGTTCACGCGATAATATGAAAAACTACTTATTAACTGTTGTTTTAAATTATGTCCAACTAATATGCATACTGTCAGGTTCAGGAATTATTTGTGTTGTTCAATAGCTGTACACCATTAAGGTCCCGAGGTTCAGCCTGACAAGAATATCATTCACACACAGTCGTACATAGAGTAACGAACTAGGTGGATGGTTTAAATAACAAAAAAATGAATTTAATTGTATGATACTGATATATGTATATTTACAATGAGAATAATAAATTGATGAATAGATTATATATATATATATATATATAGATAGATAGATAGATAGATATATATATAGATAGATAGATATTATTCAATAATTCACATAAGCACCTGGCTTCTGCTACAACTTGTCACCGTGATTTCGTGGTCAACCAGACGCTGACCGACTGACGTCACAATACCGCCAACATCGGCAGTAATAAAGTTAGATCTCAGCTGATCCCAACTGATGTGTAATGGCCCTGACACACAATGCCGTCGACGATCGCCCATCTAACAATTTACACTCAAGACTGTACTATATATTTCTGAGACAACAAGCAACGCCCACACTGGCATAGAATCGAGCTCAGTACATACAATTCCAAACACTGGCACCCTAAAAAAGAAATAAACACAACATTCAACCTCTATTCCAAAACTAGAAACAGCGACAACCTTATATATAGCATACAATAAGAGATATCATAACGAAGTAATCCAAAAATCCTACTGAATAATACAAGTCCAAGAAACTAGTACAGACTAATAATCTTTTACGGAATAACACACCGTCCGTTTCAACCAAATTTAGAGGGTGAACTGTCTCAGGACAACGAATGACCATTAGACGCCACCGGACTTTGTGACGTAGCAAAAACAATTCAAAACAAAACTACCAGCCACTCTCGCCCCGGTACAAGTACTACGAGTAGAGGAAAACAAAAACTACACCGAGTTGGGAGAAAACAAAAGACATTTGTCTAAACTACGTAACACATACTAAATAGATTTTTCTCTTTAAAAAAAGTGATTTAAAAAATTAGATTTTACGCTTTCAGAAAAGAAAAAAGTAGCCGTTGAATCAGAACTTTGAATAATCTAAAATATTATGATGTCGGATTTTCACTACCTTTTCTAGTTTACGAGATTTAAACAAGATGGACGGAACGGACAGACATTCCACACAAAACTAATAGCGTCTTTTCCCCTTTCGGATGCCGTTAAAAAATAGAAGCAATTTTTCTTTCAATAAGTTATTCTTTTTTTTTTTTTACGCCAGTGTTATGAATAAAGAATTGTTTGTAAGTAAAATAACACATTGCATATAGAAAAAAAAATTCTTTAGGTTAGAATGGATCTAAATTATTTTTGGACTAAAGTTTAGACAAATCTAAAAAAACATTTTTTTTAATTTAAAGAATGCGTAACTCCGTAAGACATTGAAAAAATAATATCGTTATTAGGCTATTATTATTTCGAGTTAGGCTACTTGACTTTAAAATGCAAGTTTTTTTGTTTTTTTTAAGCTTTAAAATACGTCGTGACGTTAAGAATAGATTTACATTAGTTTAGAAAGAGATCTAATTTTCTTCTACTAATAACTTTTAATACTAAGGAAAGAAACAGAAAGCATTAACATTTTCGCTAGAATCTAGACTTTAGATAACAATGATAATAACATATTAACATGTCTTCCATTGAGAAGATTAAGAATCGGTGCAGTTTCGGAACGATGTCTCTTACACACCAGTTCCTTTTCTAAAAATAGCAAATGTATCCAAAGGAGCGTCAAGAGTCGATACAGTTTGGAATCACCTGCGTCAAAGAATCTGCCAGAATAAAGCATTGTGTTCTGCCAGTTGCCTAGTGGTCGTTGGATTTTGTTTTTTCCTCAGAGTTAACTCCCCACGTTTTTCCCACGTGTGGGTATAACTGCTAAGAAACAGATGTACACGCATTTAGAATAAACTAACCTGATACAAAAGCAAAGAGAACAAAAAAACATTTTGCCTGGTAGATGTAGATAACACTCTATTAATAGGCAACATTAAAGATTGCGTCCATATTGGAAAATTTTCAAAAATTGTCTTCAGGGTTTTTTTTACGGAAGTTGGCATGTTCAAATTTTTATACAAATGTTTGTTGTTATTACGAAATAAAATAACTTCATTGAAGGTTTAAAAATATTTAAAATACAAATTTATTTTGCTTGATTAAATCCTTGACCTTTAAAATGATTTTAATTATTTTAAACGTAATTAGAGTTAAATTAATGAAGAAAAGAACATAAAATGTGTTTACATATATAGTAAAAAATGTAACATTGTTACAAGTGGTTGACAGACCCGATGAGTAGTGCGCTAGCAAAAATATGTGATTAGCGGAGCGTCCAGAGCGTCGCATGAGGTTTGCGGGACATGTTCTCCGACAAAATGAATTACGCATAAGAAGAGTTGCGATGACATCCTAGTTCTCTTGGCGCCACACATTCATAGAGGTCCTCCGAGCAAGTGGAAAGTGGACATTGCCAGTGACAGATTTTTGTGGAAACAGCTTGCCGCCATATGCGCCGAACTGCGCTGGAGGGTCTAAGTCAGTAAGAATAGCACATTAGGCTTTTTAATAGCAGGAAAATGCACTGTAGATACATCAGAATATGCATTTTGTTGGCTTTCAATACCAGAAATAGTGCTCGGCGGCGGGGCGGATTTTTCCACTAACTCCAGGAAGAACCTATTCTAGGGCACAATAAACGTCTTCAGAAAGAATGAAGGGTCAGAATCTAATAAAGATTTTGTACACACACACACATACATACATATAAATAATTTTTTTTCGCGGGGGAGGGCGGGAGGGGGGAGAAAAAGATCCCCCCTTCAAAAAAAAATAAATCCTAGCTACACCCATGCGCTGATAGATCTGAGTGTGGTACTATCAGTGACGTTTTGTATAACGCAGTTCAGTCTAAATTACAAAAGCCTGTTGTCATTGTTTATTATAAATATATATGTAATCAATCATATTACATTTCAAGGATGAGGGTGTTGTATACTTAAATCTATAGATATTATATAGTGTTCGGATAATAATAATAAGGCTTGCTCGGATAATAGGAATCTTATCTTATCTTATATAATACAGACGTTACTTCAAAAAAGAAGATGATTACGTCCTACGCGTCATGCATATTAACCAATGACTTAGGAATAGTTTAATTTATAGTAAATTTTAAAATTGACTTTTTGTTTTTCCTTTTGCTTTTTTTTTTTTGTTACAGCCATGATTAATTTTTATTAGTCAGATACTTTTTGACCATTTTAGGTGATTATTTCGCCTTATATCTAATCTATGCTAAAACTATGACCAAAACATTACACACACGACTATGTGGTCTAACCTGCGTTACCAAGAGAATCTTCAGCTAACTTGGGAAACATAATGAGGTCTGACAATATGCTATTAGCAATGTTTCAATTGACTATGCGTTGGTGGGTGATATGTTGGCTGATGTAGATTTGATATTATGATGAAAGAATAATTTTTTTAAATGTGTTTAAAAATTATTGTGCTTATTACATTGCTCTTTTTAGCTTGCAAAATTTATGGAAACTGGAACCTGTGATTCTCAAAAAGGCTCTAACGAGTTTTCTCGAAATTTGACAGATGATGTATATGTTTGGAAAAAGAATAAGTAGCTCTAATTGGCCACACTGGGAAACTTTAGTTTAAAAATTATAATTATTTGAAATATTATCTTTTGAAATTAAATTTGGTCTTGAAATTGTTAATCTTGAACAGACACGTCAGCGGGTTTTTCCCCATGTAGACTGTATTCATTTAAAGAGTTAAATCCATAAATAGACATTCAAGAACATTTTGCGCACCGTCTTCTAAGTCTGGATCTTTAGACGTATCATTAGAACTTTATAATCTCTGTAGATTTATACAGTCCCTTAAGAATTTGGGGGGGGGGGGGGGGAAGCCGGGACAGGGGCGGAATACAAAATGTTTTACTTTTAAAATCTATCTTAAATAAATTATTAAGAGCAATGCAATCGGTGCGACCTGCATCCCTGGCGAACACCCTTTGTGACGCCACTGTGTTTATATATATATATTTTCTAGTCCAAACTCCATAGTTATAGTAGTTATATATGGTAACTTCAAGATAATAATAATAAGGCTCGTCTTCGAGTCCGAAGATTGTGACAAGTTGGATTAAGATTTGGCCGTTTTGGGTGTCTGGGGGATCTTATAGTTTTAGAACCCACACTTGCACATATAAACTACAAGCACAGCGTTATAATGCAGGCAACAAATACTTTGATGTAAAACTATGTACAGTTTATTATACAAAATAAGATAATAAAAAGGTGAAATGCTGTACAGTTGCTAGGATGGGATCTAGCGTATTTACATATAGAGGACTATCATCATTAGATGTGAGAACCAAGTGGTGTGAGTGTCATTAGGCTGGTTGCTTACCTTTTGGTCCGGTGTTGCACTGATGACACGGGTGTGGCTGGTACAGATGCTGTCTGCTGGTGGGCTGGCGTAGTGGATCCAGTCTCCGGGTGCAGTCCAACGTTGTATGGTTGCAGAGCTAAGCTGCGTCTACCATTCAGTTAAGCCAGTGACGAGTCTGTGGCTAGCGTTGTTACTTGGACTGGATGAAGGATGATTAGGACTGATGTCTGCAGATCTGGTGCCAACAAATCTGGTATCAGCTTTAGGTTGCTAAGATTTCAGGCGGATGTTGCCTACAAATAAAAGCTGCAACGATATGATGTGTACGTCGGTTTAGCCATATTGATAACACTGGAAGGTAGATGCCTTTCCGTGAAGGACATCGTCAGATTGATGTAGAGAAACTATAATCTAGTTTCATAAATATCAAAGGGAACTAACAAATGAATGTAGTATCCCATCAAGGGAGATTAACAATAATAATGGGGACTCCCATAAAGGGAAATAACAAACAGTAATAAGTGATATATGATAAGTAATATAAGTGATGTTCCCCAGTCACGGTGAATAGCAAGTGCATACATCGCTTAGATAAATGGGATGAAAGGGGAAGGGGAGATCAACGTCTGATACTCGCCCATGCTCTCACATAAGTAAACATAGAGCATAAGTAAATACATACTCAGTAATAAGACATGTTTACAGAGGTGTTTTGATAATTCCCTGCCAAGGAATTAATCAATGACAATATATTGAAGGCTCGTGCTGAGCGCTAATATATCAGAGATACATTAATAATAGTTAAAGAGCTAAATACATCTGGTATGAATTGTTAATAAACTCTAGTCCAGCTGGTTTGAACATTTAGCCACAAAAGTCATGATATAAAATATAAGTATACAGTAATCTACTTACATTATCCATGATAAGAATGCACAAATATGTACACAAATAATGTAGTAATAAATGCACATATATATATATATATATATATATATATATACACATATATATATATATACACATATATATATATATACACATATATATATATATACACATATATATATATATACACATATATATATATATACACATATATATATATATACACATATATATATATATACACATATATATATATATACACATATATATATATATACACATATATATATATATACACATATATATATATATACACATATATATATATATACACATATATATATATATACACATATATATATATATACACATATATATATATATATACATATATATATATATATACACATATATATATATATACACATATATATATATATACACATATATATATATATACACATATATATATATATACACATATATATATATATATATATATATATATACATTACTAAGTAAAATGGTTCTCAAGCACTTTACTGAGTTACATACCACCAATCCAAAGTGAAATAAAGGAGTGAAAATAGTCCAGAGCTCAACAGATAGATGTGCTCCCTGTGGGCTTTCCAGCGTGAATGAGATCGGACGAGAAGTTTTGTCCATATACACGTGGGAAGAAGAAGGGGGGGGGGGGCTGAGTGGCGGGAGATAAGTGCAAAGGTGGTCTAGCCTATCTGGCGTCTTTTGACAAAGGGATCCCCGCTTGACCGTGACGAGAGTTTCCGGGAATAGACATGGCGCGAAGGCGCGAGTTGAAAGTTCAGGAAATCAGCCCAGGTGGTCAGGTGGATATGAAGGGGAGATTATCAGAGCTCGGCCAGATCAAGGGGAGATTATGCCTTGATAATGGCTAATGCTAGACGGACAGCGTTGCCCGAGGCGTTGAGTTGAATGGGCACTTTGAAGTGACCAGCCGCTCCACAAAGGAAGGGGGCGGAGGTCAACGGATGTTTGCATAGATAGGAAAAGTGGAGCGTTCTCTTGTCAAGAGTCTAGTGTGACACGTGTCATGGTGGGGATAGTAAAATGTGACATCGATGCCAAAGGTGGGGGGGGGGGGGTTGGATTGGTGGGGTGGTGGCTGTGATCGCTAAATTAGTAAGATTGATGATTAATAGCGTGCAAATAAATTAATTAAATGCTTAGACCTGAGTTATATCTTGAGTGAGCTAAAATGGTTCGTCACAAAGATTAGTGAGGAGTGCACTATTTTCCGTGGCTGCGCAGCCCCAGCTGTGACTTACATATTTTGCCACATCCAGGGCAAGAATAACCATTGTCCGCAGGTGGTCGATTGAGATTTTCTTTTCGACGTCTGCATTTGTCAAATGTGTATCCCGCCGCCTTCGTGAGTGACCTCCAGGTGTCTCGTTCTGAGGCCGCATGCAAACAGGTGCTCTCTTCTATGTCTGCCAAGGAACGTTGACGCCTAAACTGGTCTTTGAAGCGTTTCCGTGGGGCTCCTCTGTTACGTCGACCACCTTTTTGCTCACCAAAAAAAAAACTGCCTTTGGCATGCGTTTGTTTCCCATACGGGATACGTGCAATACCCAGCGTAGCTGCCTGGCAATAAGAAATCCCTCTATACTGTCCATACCGGCGTCAACAAGGACATCGCTGTTTGTAATGCGGTATGTCCATGATGGAGCGCAAGCATCTTTGGTGGAAGCGCTCAAGAAGTCTTGTTTTCTGTATAGTGTCCATGTCTCAGAGCCATATAGAAGGGTTGACAGAACCACCGCCTGGTAGACAATAATTTTTGTAGGCAGGTGGAGCGATTTGTTCCGCCAAACTCTCTACTGAAGGCGTCCAAAAGCGCTACTGGCCCTGGACAGACGGTTATCATTTTCCCTTGAAAGTGAGGCGTCATTTGACACTATACTACCTAGATATGTGAAGTGGTCTACCACGTTAAGGGGCTGTCCGTTTACGGTGATCCATGGGGCGGAGTATGTTTTATTGGGTGACTTCTGTTTTCTCGAGGTTTATAGATATACCGAAAGAGGCGGCAGCGTATGCAAATTCGTTTACCGCGTTCTGTAGGTCATGTTTATTGTGAGCTAGCAGGGCGCAACCATCGGCCTAGAGAAGCTCCGTTATGACTATCTCCTTTGTTTTTGTATGGGAGTAATCGCTGCCTCATTTGACCCAGCATTACGCCAAAGAAGATAGCGAATAGAGTAGGAGCAATTACACAGCCCTGCTTCACGCCATTTTCTATTGGGAAGTGATAAGAAAAAGAAACGTAGTGTCTGATCTGGCCTCTTTGTCCCACATGAAACTGATTGAGAATTGATAGGAACATAGGTGGGCATCCCAGCCTGGCCATAATCCTCCACAAACTATCGCGACTGACCGTGTCGAAAGCCTTGGTGAGGTCCACAAAGCAGCGTATAGGTTTAAGTTCTGCTCTTTGCATTTTTCATGTAATTGTCGCAGAACAAATATCATGTCAGATGTACCTCTATCGGCCCAGAAACCACATTGGCTCTCAGACCTCAGATAACACCTCGTCCACTAAAGAGTGGGTTAGTCGGTCGGTCTAGCAAAACTCGAGCAAAGATCTTTCCTGCTACTGACAGAAGTGTAATGCCTCGATAGTTGGAGCAGTTAGACTTGTCACCCTTTTTGTATAGGGATATGATAACGGCGTCTCGAAGTTCAGGTGGGACCACGCACTTTTCCCAGCATAGAGCGAACAAGTCGCTTAGCCTCAAGGTTAGGGCGACACCACCCATTTTAAATATGTCAGCAGGAAGTTCATCAGAGCCAGGTGCCTTGTGTTTTTAGTTTAGATATTGCTGTCTCAATTTCATCAGATGTCGGTGGGTCGTTGAGCACCTCTCTCATTGTTTTCTGAGGGACATTTGCCAGCGATTCCTCCGATACGTGCCTTTTATCACCAAACAACATACTGTAGTGTTCTGTCCAGCGATTTAGTATGTCTGCCTTGCTGGTAAATAGGGTAGAACTATCGGATGATCTTAGCGGTGCTGTAGTCTGGTAAGTTGGACCATAGGTACATCGAAGCGACTCATAGAAAGAGCGTGTGTCATCAGTGTCAGCATGTCTCTGCATGTTTACGAACCAAGGCACCAATTATTTTTTAGTTCCCTGACCTTTTACTGCAGATAATGAAATAATTAATTACATATTGATAAATAATAAAATGGAACAATGTTTTAATGAACGTTTTTCATATTTCGGATATTCCTTAAGATTTAAAAATTTCTAAACTCCCCAAAGACGATGCGAATTACGGCGAGCTTTATTCGATCAAGGGTAAAAAAAAAAACGTTCGACAGTCCAGATGACTTACTACACGACCATACAGCCATGAAAAAAAAGACAAACTCACAATTATTAAAAACTTGCATCAGTTAATATGGAAACATTTTTTTTATTAAAAAAATTGAGAAAAATTTACACAAACTGCCATAAAAGACATAAATACTGCTTCGCATTTAATTAAAAAAAAAGAACTTATTAAAAACACAGCAACGTATGTACATAATTTATAAAACATTTTTTTTTCTGTTTATGGATTTAGTTGCAAAGTAAAAAAAGAAGTGGACGTTCCGGGTTTCGAACGATTACTGTCGCCTTAGAGTAGCCCGCTATCTCGGTATCACATATTTTTGCTAGCGCACAGCGCATTGGGTCTGTCAACCACTTGTAACAATGTTACATTTTTTACTATATATGTCAACACATTTTATGTTCTTTTCTTCATTAATTTAACTCTAATTACATTTAAAATAATTAAAATCATTTTAAAGGTCAAGGATTTAATCAGGCAAAATAAATTTGCATTTTAAATATTTTAAAACTTTTAACTTCAATAAAGTTATTTTATTTCGTAATAACAACAAACATGTGTATAAAAATTTGAACATGCCAACTTCCGTAAAAAAACCGGAAGACAATTTCTGAAAATTTTCCAATATGGACGCAATCTTTAATGTTGCCTATTAATAGAGTGTTATCTACATCTACTATGCACAATGTTTTTTTTCTCTTTGCTTTTGTATCAGGTTAGTTTATTCTATGCGATAGTCCTTTCAAGAACGTGATAGTCCTTTCAAGAACGTGATAGTCCTTTCAAGAACGCGATAGTCTTTTTAAAACCCAATGATGGATCTAGATCTAGTTCTCTGGCAAAAGTTTAATTTATTTCTCTTTTACTTTGAAAAATACACGAAGACGCGTAGTCCGTTCCAACATACATATTAACTTAAAATAGAAAATAGCCAAATTTAAATTTGTTTCTTTTTTATTACTTTGAAAAATTATAAAGTTCAAACTAGATTGTTCCTCGTGTGGCCAACAAGCTAGTTATTCTATTCTCAGCGATATACATCAATCAATTATTTCGAGGATAATCGTTAAAGCTGTTTTAAAAATCCTAGTACTGGTTCCACCCTCCACCCATCCTCCATGTTCCATGAAGTTCTGACTTGAATAGAGGTACTGTACAAAGTGCACAAAAGCCTATCAATTACAAAGTATATAGTTCGTTCATTCATCTATATTCTGTACACCGGATACAACAAAAAGCATTCTATTTATGGATTTGCCTTCATTAATGAAAATGTCCCAACCATTTTGAAGAGCGCCACACTACTTTCTGAATAAATCCACACTGCTGTAGTTCAGTTTAGAATGCATTGCACCATTATGAACATGTCCAGTGCCGAGTCCAACACAATGGATTCTGGCGCCACTACTCCCTGGGCATGTACTGGTTGTGTACGTAAACTTGGTACGATCAAATTTGTCGTTGTAGTCGCATTCTTCCACTTTGTAGTTGTCCACCCAACGACCGATGCTGACGTATTTAGAGCAGCCGTGAGGGTGGGAAACAATAAAGTTGACTTTATCACTGGTGCTCTGGGAGAACTTGTTCCACACTTCGTTACCGAGGTCAAACAAGCGTCTGACCAGGTCGTAAAGCCTCGGTCCGAGCTTGGTATCACAAGTCACATGTTTTAACCTGATGTTGTCGTTGCCGATGTTGACGTAGTCCATCGTGACCTTGTCGATAATGACCTTGGGGCTGTCTCTGTCGTCAAAGAACAGTCTGCAGGTAGTTCGGCTGGCCTCAATGTCATCGAAGACGACATGCGTCGCCGTATTGACGAAGATCTCCCACCAGACTTTGCTGGCGTTGCCTGACTGTTTGCATTTCTCACAGGGACAGGAAACGTAATCTGTGGTGAGCTGGTCTCCTGTCAATTGACTGTATCCACTCCCACGTGCATCGCACCCAAGTCCATCTCGGTACTCGTAGACGCTTATAAGCCCACTTCCGGATCTGGTGCTAGCGTTTCCTCCCTTGTTGTAAAAGGGATACTGGACATGGGTGTTTGGGAAAAACTGAGGTCTAAAGGGACTGACCATGTTGACACTCACTCTGACCGTCAGGTCAGCTGCTACTTTAATGAAGTTGTAAAGATCTTGATCACGATAATCTGCTGGTAGGTGATCAATCTTGAATTGCTTGATAGGGATAAAATCAAGATGGCCTGGATTTTTCTTGCATTTGTTAAATAATTTGTGTAGATCAGCCTCTTCACCTTCCGAGATTCGACATTCGTGTTCACCTGTAAAAGTTTTAGATACTTTGAATTAATTTATATAATAATAAAAAACATCAACATGTGCGATGTGTGTAATAATCATTAATTCTGGTTGTTGTTGATGTGTTGTTGTTTTGTTTTTCTAATGTGTTCTTCCATTTAGGCTTCCTCTTTCCATCCTCTCATTGAGAAACAAGTTGATCATGTAAGAATCGTGAGAGACAGAGAGTCGGGGAGAGAGAGGGAGTGAAAAAGAGAGACAGAAAGTGAGGCAGAGAGAGAGAGACAAAGAGATAGACAGAGAACGAGAGAGACATTACTAATGGGATGCATTAGATGGAATCATTAGGGGATGGACACTAAAGAGTGTTTTGCATAATTGCTAAACAAAAAAGATGTCGCCTACCAGAAGACGTAACAGAAGTCTAGCACAACGACAAGAGGAGAATTTAAAAAAGAAATCTCAAGAGTTTGTAAAATTACGATTTATGTTACACACAGTCTATCAATGATTTCTTCTCCTGGACAACCAAGTGACCGATGTTACATACTGATGATGAAACGTACCATAAGTGTGGCTTATATCTACAGTGTCGCCTGGTGGCTGCTCCTGTGTGTCTTCTGAAACAAAAAGTGAGTTGATTATATGTTCAATTTAAAAAATGACTTATATTTAGTGTTTTTCAATGTTAATGCTAGTAATTATAATAAATTAACATAATATTACCTGTTGATGGTTTCAATGATTCATCCTCTGGATATTGGAGTAATAGTTCCTAAGGATTGACACAATTTAAGTTTTATATTAGATTTCTAGATATTAAACTGAGAAGCGATTGGTCTATTTACAGAATTTGATCAATACAAAAGTTTATCAAAGTGAATATTAGGTATCAAATAAGTACAAATAATCTACAAGACAAATTATTTGACAGAAAAAATGATATAACTGATAGAAACCTGATATGACTGACAGAAACAAGATATGACAGATTGAGACAACATATGACTGATTGAAACAAGATATGATTGATTGAAACAAGATATGACTGATAGAAACCTGATATGACTGATAGAAACCTGCTATGACTGACATAAACAAGATATGACAGATTGAGACAAGATATGACTGATTGAAACAAGATATGATTGATTGAAACAAGATATGACTGATAGAAACCTGATATGACTGATAGAAACCTGCTATGACTGACATAAACAAGATATGACTGATTGAAACAAGATATGACTGACAGAAACAAGATATGACTGACAGAAACAAGATATGACTGACAGAAACAAGATTTGACTGATAGAAACAAGTAATGACTGACAGAAAGAAATAGACCAATTAATCTGACTAACAGGCAAATATTCTAACTGCAGAGAATAATATGACTGAAAAAACAAACAACATTAGTGACAGATGATGTGATAAAGGACAATCTGTGTGTCAGAAAAATAATTTGACTGACAAACAAATAATCTGATTAACAGACCAATAAGCTTACAAACATTTATAATCTAATTATTTCCAAATTTCTGCTAATTTTTCTTGAAAAAAATAATGTTCCTTGACTTTCTTGAAATGTCTTTATATCGCATCCACATCTTGAAAAGGTTTTCTATTTGTTTTGTTTTTTTCAATGTTCAAACTTAAAGTGCCTGGCCTAACGAATGTTATTAAAGGATCATCTCATTGAGGATTGTTGAAGATCAAATCTCCTAATCATGGTCTATGGAAGAAGACTTTTCATTTGAACTATGTCGCGGGTTGCAACAGAACTAGTAATAAATAACACGAACCACTGCTTATTACATTTTTAAAAAATGGGTAAAATGGGTACAACAAATATAAAATACAGTCTTTCTTTTTTTTAGAGCAAAAAAAAATCGTATTCCTTAAAATATTAGTAATTCATAAAACAGAAAACACATCATTTAGTAATATATATGTATATATATATATATATATATATCTTTTTTAACATAAAAATTATTTTTACGTATTATAACCACTCCTTTTTTTTGTTTTTGTTGTTTTTAAGGGTGGGAGTACTATTACCAAGAAATATTTTTTAAATGATGCATTTTTTTACGGAAAAAAGTCTAACATATTAAATTTTAAAAACAAAACGGCAAAATATAAAATCGGATTCTTAACGTTCTAGTTATAGAGATATAAATGTGACAGACAGATGGACAAACGGACAACACAAAACTAATTGCGGCTTTTCCCCCTGCAGTGGCCACTGAAAAGATTAACAAACTAAAACAAGATTACAAAGAGAGTTTGTGTTGCCACACAAACTCAGAGGCGGCCCCTGTGGGAGACGGATCCTGTCGGATCCGCATATTCGCTGGTCGACTGAGGATGGCATCGAGCAGGGTATGAAACCGAGACCGTAGAGATAATCACTCCTGCGCGCTAACCGCACGACAAGGCATTGCTCTTAATCTAATGACAAACTGGTTACAAACTAATAGCCTACTATTGATAATATACCTTTACACATTACAGAATGACAACTACCGGATATGTACAATATGTCAGAAGAGCGATTTTAGATAATCTTTTGGTATTGAGCATTTTCATTTAGGCCTAAATGGAACTAGAATGAGGATGTAAATCTACCTATATTAACCTACTAATTTAGCACTCTCAATATCTATATCTACTATATTAAAATAGTAGATTAGTTTAAGTATCTTATAACATTGCAATACTGACATATTGACAATCTAGACTTTAGAAATAAAAATCTACACTTTAAGACTAGAAATTAAAATTATAGATCTTGATCTAGTCTAAATCATGGCTGTCTGGTAGTGCAGTTTGCGCGCTGGACTGTCGTTTGGATTCATCGATGGTCCTAGGTTCAAACCCTGCCCGCTCCCACCCTCCGTCGTCCTACGGGAGGTTTGGACTACAACTCTGAAGGAACATCCGAAACATGTAAAACAACAAACATTCCAAACTAGACCAAGAAATTCTAAATCTAGATTCTATAATGATTTTAATTAGAACTTAAAATCTAAATCTAGTTTTAAAAATCTAGCTCTAGTGTAAGAAAAAAAGTCTAGATCTAGTGTAAAAAATCTAGCTCTAGTGTAAAAAAAATCTAGATCTAGTGTACAAAATCTAGATTAGATCTAAATCTAGCTATTATGTCTGGTCGTGCGGTTTGCACGCTGGACTGTCGTTCGGATTTATCGATGGTCCCGGGTTCAAACCCTGCCCGCTCCCATCCCCCGTCGTCCTGCGGGAGGTTTGGACTAGGAAGTAAACTATCTTCCACTCTGAAGGAACATCCGAAACATGTAAAACATTTTACAAACAAACATTTTTTTAAAATGCGAGTAACATTACGAGGTTTAATAAACATTACTATACCGAGTTGTTTTAGCATTTAAAGAATTTGTTCCATATGACGTCAAAGGAAAAAAATCCACTACGTCACACGGCCTAGTTAAACTAAAAAATGTCTTCTATACGAGCAGCTTCTCGAGGGATCATAGACATTGGTGCACCGAGTTTATTCTTTTAGCATTTCATTTCATGGGCTAGTTAGACTTAATGTATGTATATATATATATATATATAGATATAGTTATAAACCTGGTGGTGGCATAGATGGGGGTAGGGGTGTGTGTGTGTAGTCAGCCGACGCAAATCGCCCCAGGCCAGCGCTAGACGAGCGATCAACCGTGACGAGTTACGACGATTAGCCGAGTCGAGTGTCAACAGGACGGTTCGGGAAGGATCGCCGTCGTGAACAGAGCTCAGGAGCGTCACGAGAGTTGTAGTCATCTGACCACCTAGAAACGTCAAGCGGCATTCTGTCCTGTTCGAGAAGGCCATTAGGGACCCTATATAAGAGAGGAGGTGTCGCAGTCAAGACGGTTGAGAAAAGGGGCTCAATACAGCACGGTTCACGACAGAAGGTCCACTACAACCCGGTTCAATACAGTCCGGTCGACTACAGCACAGTTCAACGGTGTGGTTCTGTACGGAGCATTGCTACAGTTCAGTGCGGAGTACTGTCGAGTACAGTTGAGACGGCTGGCGTCTTGATCTTGGTCTGTGATCGGGTCCGACACAATGAGCCTAGTGTGTGAAGTCAGTCCTGAACTGTTGAACCCAGTGCAAGCCCGGAACGAGACGGAGAGACCAGTGTAAGAGTTGATACGGCGGTACGGTATTATTGGAGAGATATTTGCACAGTCTTGTGTTACGTGCTGCCAATAGTACAGTATTGGCTGTTATTTTATGACATTAAAGTGTTACGTTACTTTGGGGTCCTGAGTTGTCAAGTTCTTTAAGTTGGTGGTGTATGGTGCAGTTTGCAGGGAGCCTGGATAGTGAGATTCATTACAATATATATATATATATATATATAAAAGGATTAAATACGCATTTTTTTGTTTTGTCTGTCAGTCTGTCTGTCCGTTATGTTAATAGCGAGAAAAAAAAAGACTAAAAGCTATTGAAAATCTGATTAAAATTTAATTTCCCTTCCGAAACATCGCATTAGTTTTAAGTTTCTATAATAGATTGTTCCAGATGTTTATATATTTATAGTGAGAGAAAATAAGAATTCCATAATAAGAAATGCCGTTAATTAAATTTGTGGGATGGTCTGTTATGAAAATTAGATGTACCATAGCCATTATGGAGATTTTTTCAAACCATACTTTGGTGTTAGGAAGTTGTTTTCCTTAAAAATCGGAGCATAATATTAACAATAATAAGATTTTCTAACGTTTTAGCTAGAAAGTTAAATGTAGTGTAAGAGAGAAGTGCGATTTTACATAAATAGAGTTAAACTATTTTTCATAAAAAATCCGGAACAACCAATTTTCGTAAATGAGAAAATTATGTTTTATTTATTAGAAGAGGGATTTCAAACATTTATTATTAGATTTTTCATATAAAATTCGGATAATTTTTGGCGACGATTTGTTAAGAAAATTAAGGTAATGTAGGTCGATTTCTTTTTCGAAACAAAATTCGGAACATTCTTTACCGATTAAACAACTTTTATTATGTTTCGGAAAGAAAATTAACTGTAAAATAAGTCTAAAAATTGATTTTCAATAATCAATTCTAGTAAATTACTTTCTTATTTTTAAATCCCGAATAACCTATAGTCGATATTTTTGAAAAAAATAAAATTATATTATTTGACATAAATTTGTTTTAAATTAAAAATTCAGAACAATTCATATTGATGAATAAACTATAGTGACGTAGTGTCAAAGAATATAAGTGTAATATTAGTCAATTAAGCGATTTCAAACAATCATTTGACATAATTAATTTTTTATAAAACAATATCCGGAACAACTTTATAGTTAATGAAATATAAATCAGTATAGATATTTTTATTTAGCATTTATATGCTATTTGCATTAAAAAACCGGAACAATATATTAAAGATCATGTATTTCTTGCAACGGTTAAGCATGGAAATAAAATCTAATATAAGTTACAAGAGCAAACAAATATTCATTGGCATTGATTTGTTTTTCACAAAACATCCGGAACAATCTATTATAGATACTTAAAACTATTGCAATATTTCTGAATGAAAAATTAAAGGTTAAATCAGATTTACAATAGCCTCTAGTGTTATTTGTTAATCCAATCGTGACTGACAGACCGACCAACAGACAAAACACACAAAAATAATCTTTTTTTATCCGGATGGGGGCACTAAACAAAAAATAAATACAATCTTATTTTTATTAAAGTTTAAGGAATTGGTTTAGCACCACGACATGTTGCGACGTTACGCTACTGCACGAAAGTGGCTGCATAAAAAGTCCATTTAAAAAAATGTGCGTGATATTTACATACAAAGTGCATTATTAGCCTTAATAAACAGAAATGTTTTCTTTTAATTTTAGCATCTAGTTGACCAGAAAAAACACCTTTAACTATTAGTTATATTTGTTGTAAACATTTACTGTACATTTTATAAATATATTTGACTTAGTGATACTGAAAATACACAAGAATTGTCCATCTTTGTTAGCATATTGTAACATTGCCTCCCTTAAATTTACCTAATTGTTTTAGAATTGGTGTATTTTTATGAAAAAATCGCTTGCATAACTAATTTTATAAATTAAACGGTTTGCTTTTTAGAAAACCAAAAGTAGCCGTTGCACCTAAACTTTTCAAGCCGCATATAATGATGAAATAATATTTTTCATATCTCTGCTAGTTTTCGAGATCTGAGTGTGACAGACGGACATTAAACACAAACCTAATAGCGGCTTTTTCTCCTTAAGGAGGCCGCTAAAAAAGTAGCTACGAATTGATCAATTGAATAATGTAAGTTATATGTCAAGTAACAAAGCACTTTTAATTTTCATGACTTGATTGATGGAAAAAAAATGTGCTGGTCATGTGTCTGTCACAATAAATGTTGAGCGTCACCTTTTCAATCAAGTTCAGTTCATCCTGAGCTTGTTTATTGTTTGGCTCTAGTAGCAAAACACGCTTCAAGTCTACCTCGGCGGCATCCAGTTGACCCAGATTTAATCTGGCCGTGGCACGTCTCAAATAGGACTTGACATTCAGGGGATCATAGGAGAGTGATAATGTACAGTCTGTCTCACTCTCTGGGTATCTGGAAATATAGAGGAGGATATAAATAGGTCAATTTTTTATTTTATTGTTTTTTGTTGTTGTTGTTTTTACATGTTTTGGATGTTTCTTCCGAATTGAGGATTATTACATCTTAGCCACTAAATCATTAGTTAATCTGATAATCTGAAGCAGGACGTTGATTGGTTGCGGGGTTTGAACCCGAGATCACCGAGACGACAGCCCAGAGAGCATACCATTAGTGGGATCAGATTAACTACTTTTTTGTGATATCAGATTATCAGATTAAGTAATTATTTAGTGGGGTCAGATTAACTACTTTTTTGTGATATCAGATTAACTAATGATTTAGTGGGATCAGATGAACTACCTTTTTTTTCTGATATCAGATTATCAGATTAACTAATGATTTAGTGGGATCAGATTAACTACTTTTTTGTGATATCAGATTAACTAATTATTTAGTGGGATCAGATTAACTACTTTTTTGTGATATCAGATTAACTAATGATTTAGTGGGATCAGATGAACTACTTTTTTTTCTGATATCAGATTATCAGATTAACTAATGATTTAGTGGGATCAGATTAACTGCTTATTTAGTGATAACAGATAAACCTGTTATTTAGAGTGATCAGATGCTCGTTTAGTGTTATCATTAGTTTGTTTCAAAAGTTCCTCCAAAAATGAAAATTATTCTGTACAAATCCTGAATCTCATCGAATGACCGCATGGAATGACATCGGGCAGGTTTTGAACTTGAGACCATCACCATGTCAGTCCGACACGCATACACCACATGACCATATACACTACATGACCATATACACCACATGACCAGGCAGAATGAAAAGTAATATTAATGGATTCTATGACATTGGTAAAAAAAAACATTAGCTATTCATGAGTAAATCAAGTTTTTAATCGCTTAAGACTTCATTATGCTCAAACTACGTCTCGCGGGCCATAAGCGACTCGTAATTATCCAGTCCATGGAAAGTTAATAGTGAAGCTGCAGAGGTCAGTTCCAATGTTTCTTCTACCTCGTTCGCATTGTTATGTCGGAGCGTTCAGTTGACTAGATCAATGAATGAAATAAACTGTGCAGTGGATTCTCTTAAGACAGCTCTCCATATAGTTTACTTTCTATAGGGGCGTTATGGGGCCAATGTCTTGTTCGGACTCATTGATAAAGAATGCAGTTTTTAAGATGGTCAGCATTCTCTGGTGATACTCCACAAGGGCAGATTTCGCTAGTTCCAATTTTTAACCTTCCGTAGAGCATTCAGCTCCAATGGTAAAAAGTTTCAAAATGTTTTTTTTCCTATTGCTCATTCTCAGATCAAGGTGAAACTTGACACAATTATTTATTGTACATGTCAAAGCATGAATCAATAAAAAAAAATTAACCAATTAGTTAATTAATTTTTGTGATTAATTATTTTGTTAAATATCGAAATAAGGGGAATAAATGCTACTTAATGAGAGATGTGGAGGATGTATATATGGATTTAATCCCCTTATAACATTTTGACACGTTTTTTTTCTCACTTCCTATTCTCGAATCAAATTGAAATATTGCATAATTATTCATAGTCGATGACGAAACACGAAGCGATCCAAAAATTAAACAATTAGAACGAATTATGTATTTTGTTTTATATGACAGAAAGGGAGCTAAACCCTGCCCCTTTCAAATTACTGGCGTTAATAAGCTGTTCTTTCCCTTTGATAAGCTTTGTTTTGAAATTATTTTTTTTTCTTTTGCTTGTTTCGAATGATATGGCCCGTCACACACTTCACTAATTTGGCCCTCAGAAAAAGTCTGGTAATTAAACATGGAAACTTACTTCTCTATCTTTATATAGGCCTGTGCTCTGTTAGAAAGAAGAACAGCATTCGTTGGATCATACTGTAAACCTTTGCTGTAAGACTCTATGGCTTGGTCAAACTGATTGTTTGTGTAGAGAAGATTTCCCTTGAAGAACAAAACAAATATTTATAAACATGAAAATAAGATTCAAGTGTACTGGGCTACAAACTTAGCCGTAATAAACCAGACATTTGGTTGGAAACGATTGTGCTGGAGATTGTGATAGCAACGTGACAACCTCATTAATATTTGGTTAAAGAAACAGATCAACTTTACGTTGACTGCCTCAATCCTAGGTTGTAAGATTGTAATATTTGAAAATGAGTTTTTAATTCTAAATATTGTAGGCTACAGCAGGGGCGGACTGGCCAAATGGGCATTTGAGGAAATGGCCAGTATGCCGGCACAGATGATAGTAAAAGACTTCATTTCTGTCTACCAAATATCTAATCAATGAAAGTTCCTCTCTACCACATCGACCACAAGATCCCTAAATGCGTACGGAAACAATGATTTAGGTTCGATATTCTAAATAAGGCTTTGCTTTTTGAGAAGATCATATGTAAGGAAGACTCGTGACAATTAACTCCTATCCATCTAATTTGTAGACTCGTTAACAAAACAGTATTCTCAACTAAGACACCAGACACATTCTTTAATCTTCAGCAGATATCTAAACAAAAATATCAGTAACTATTTTTCTTTAATTTATTTTTAGTCAGTAATTCGATGCCTATATGAGCAATGTTGTCAAACCTTAGTTTTCTCATGAATTGCTAGTTTTTGTCTCTCCTGCTTCCACTCGTCTGCCCAGTGATCCCTGGAAAGATCTTTTGTCTCGGTTTGGTCCATCTATAAATAATGACAGAATGATATATGTTGGAACTGTTTCTTTTGTAATGCGCTTTCTGTGTTACTATAACCTATAAATAAGAACCAGCACGCCAAAAGCTAAAAGCAAAAAAAAATTTAGATCTAAATACCTGCTACTTAACAGCTGTGAATCTTTCAAGAGTAGCAGAACACAATACAGTCAGCTGTTGACAATAATGGCAAGCTGTGTAGACAAGAAATGCGTATGAGTGTGAGTCGTAAGTACACGTCAGTTTGTTGATGTGTTATTTGATGCTCGGTGTGTTGACTGTGACAGGGCTGTATTGATTACGTTGGAAGTGCTAGACAAAAAGCAAAGGTAACGAGATCAACGAACCGTGTCCGTGTGTTTCACCAACACAATACAGAGGTGTGTGTCATGTGTAGATGAATTCTATCTAGTTTAGATGTTTATATAACTTCACAAATACACACATCTATAACGTACATATGTTCAAGTTTTTTAATTTTTTTTTTTTTGTATTGATGGCGCTATTTCCGGATGGGTGTGTAACTAGAAAGTTACTTAAGACAATATTGAGTGAGGTCAATGTGTGGTTTAAAAGAAGCTTTTGGAAGCACCAAAGAACAAGAAGCAAAGTAATCAAAATGTTGAACAAAAATGTTTCACCAACTACAACTGCTACCAACCCTCGCCTCCTCACTCCTTCCTACTCTATTGCCTAGTGACCGAGTCTAAAGAAAACTGTAAAAACAAAACTGTTGCTACCCAATGTTTGATCTATAACGAACAAATTAAACAAACAAAGAATTACGTAACTCTAAATAATTTAAATACGTCATTGTAAGTAGCTGTAAAAACCGTAAGAATTATAACAAACGAATATCCACATTTGGTTTGAGTAACACCATTTGTAAAATCACTAAACTTAGTCTTTAGAGACACTTCAGGACAGAAGAATAGAACTAATACTTAAAACACTGAACCTATAATCTTCAAATACAAAATCTAATAAAATACTCAGAAGGCACAAAAATAAAGGCACATTTCTTATTCCATATGCTAGGATACACTTGTACAAGTGCTCCTTCTTCGCTAGTACTATTAGAGCATGTAAGGGGTTGCCTGAATCCGCCAGGAAAACCAACGACTAGGAAGATTTTAAGTCGTGGATTAACATGCATGACTAGATTGACACAGAGACATTTGTAGGACGTAATTATCTTCTCTTTTGAAGTAAAGTCTTTAATTTATAAGATAAGAAGATAAAGAATTAAGTTTATTTATATATTCTTACCAGAAATGTAACATGAATCGATCAAGACACATTTAACTAACGTAACACTGACAGTTTCGGGCAGCTATTGAGAATCGAACCAATAGATCAAGACACATTTAACTGACGTAACACTGCCATATAAAACTGCACACACACACACACAAAGTCAAGGTCAATAATTAGAGAATTCCCCATTGTAAAATTAACGGCAATGTTACTATAATTAGACTACGTCCTGGTTACCAACATACCGTATTTAAAACTGTTAATCGTTATGAAAACAAAAGTGTGTTGCCCTAGATACCAAAAGTATGTGTGCTTGAGAGAAACGTGTATAGAGTCACTGATTAAACTTTGAGATAAGCATTCTTGTATTTGTCGCCATGTCCTGGCAGTAGCATAAAACCAGCAACCTTAGTTACTCAAAGTTAACAGATAACATTCTTTTTTTTTAAATTTACACAGAATGTCAATTCTAAATGTGTACAAGTATGGCTGAATTATCTATCAACTCATTGTCGTTCTCTTTAAAATCAAGTTTAATAACTTCATGTGTGTTTTGAGGGCTGCAATGGAAAACATTCGAGTTGAATTAAACATCTCTCTTCAATTTTATTAGATGCTAAATATCAATTCTCCCGCCTTTTTTTAAATTTCAGGGTTATTTCCAAACCCATTAAATATTTTCCCACATGTTCGATTTTTTAATTATTTTAATTTAATTGGTGTCTGATTTCTAGTAGGCTACTGCAAGAAATCCTAAATCTTCATTGGTTGCTGGTTTGGCTTACATTGCATTATCTAAAACATTATCTAATAACATTGTCACCTTGTTAATCCTCATTTAGCCCTAAATTCCTAGTTTGGTGCTTGCTATCAAAATGACATTTGAATGTGTTCAGTTTAATAGACTCGTCTTATAGAACTTTCTTACGAATGACGTATTTGAGTTTTTTCCCATTCCACCTTTAACCATTAGAATAAAATCATGCCATCAAAAAGTTGTTTTATTTCATTTTCCTAATGTCATGGGTTTTTCCATAATGAATATATAACCTTCAGTCACATGGACTATAACACGATGGGGTATTAGTAATTATAAACAAAGGTGCTTTTCAATTACGTCACGACGTGAGCAAGTGCTACTTGCGCCATGCACTTTGATGGACAGTAATTAAACTGTTTAAAAATTTTTATTGCACAACAATTAAAATGTTCTGATTGTCCGCAACATCTATATAAGTCTATATTCGAATAACAATTATATAAAAATGGACAAACTTTGTACAGTGTCACGCCTTACAACTTATAGGACAAAACAAAATCCAATCCATATTTTCGACTTTGGCTACATCTGGCAAATCGCCAAGCTTGTTGAAATTCAACAGTTAAAGTAAGCAATATTAAAAAAACAAAAAACACCCAGAATTAAAACAATGCAACAATAACCAGCCAAACATTTATTTTAATGTCCTCTTTAAGACTTGTTTTCGATTCGGAAGTTTAAAGAAGTGTATTTCACGTGGCTACGTAGTGTCCTTGTTCTGATCTACATCGTCTGCCACATTCAGAGGCTGAGCAGAGGTAACCGTTGTCTGCTGATGGTTGGTTTAGGTAACCGGTCTTTTCGTCTTTGGTCACTCCATCCCCAATAAAATATTTTGTTCTTAGTCGTTGCACGGGCCTAGCTAGGATTTTTTTGTTCGGGAGGCTTTTGGGGGGGAGGGATTTTTTTCTCCCCCCCCCCGCAATATATATATATATATATATATATATATATATATATATATATATATATATATATATATATATATATATATATATATTTGTATGTATGTGTATATGTGTACATAATTAATCTTTATTACATTCTGACCCTGGAGAGGGGGTTTAAACTCAAATTCCCTTTGGCTACACTCATAGCATTTAGAGTGAGTAATTTGCTTGTTTATATATTGAAGACGTATTTTTTAGGTTCAAACCCCGCTGAAGGCGGGTTTAAACTCAAAACCCCTTTGGCTACGCTCATAGCATTTAGAGTGCGTAATTTACTTTTTTATGTATTGAAGACTTATTTTTTAGCTTCAAACCCCGCTGAATTTGGGTTTAAACTCAAACCCCCTTTGAGTGTGTAATTTGCTTTTTTATATTATTTTTATATTATCGTAAATTTCGGAGGGGTTTTAAAATCAAAATATTCTTTAACTGTGCTCTTGGAATTGGGGGATTGTAGTTTGCATTTTTTGTTGTTTTGTTTTATAGAAGAGGGGGGATTTAACTGTAAAACCCCCCTGGTAGGGGGGTTTAAACTCAAAACACCCTTGGCTGTGCTGGGGCAAGTGATGGTTTAGCATTAAAATCTCATCTAAAATAAACAAAATCAAAGCAAAACATCAGTAACTAAATGAGTCGTTGTGTAATTGTGTAGTTAAGGCTTTGCCTTTAAGCACTCATTTCATCTAATATATAAATAGGATTATTTAAAATGCTGTGTTATATTACTGACAGTAATTTAGGGCTTCTAGTGTTCCCCCTCTTCTCTGAATGTGTTGTTGACAAATCTAATCTAATAATAGATGTAAGTAAAATTCTTTCTATTTGATGCAGTGATGTCAATATTATCCTGAGCATATTGCACAAGTAATAAAATCCAAAATGTGGTGAAAGTAGTGGAAATCTATTGAGATATAAGAACGATTAGAATAATTATGATCTTGACGCTGAGAACTTGTCTCCTGGCGGCCATCTTTCATTTGGTCTATATTTGTCAATCGTTCTGTTTATGACTATGGCTGCGCCATTTTTAGCCTTTGATATCACGTTTTATTTATTCTAATAAACGCTGACTTTAACTCTCCTCTGTAGCCGATATATATCCACTGGCGTCACCGCGGGGTGAGTGGCGTGCGGGCCGCACCGGGTGACACCCACCAGGGGTTGACACCCAAGTCGGAAAAATGCACTTTTCCAAAATGCAACTTTTAAAAATACAAATTGCTACCTCGAATGTCTCTCACAGTTTAGTATCAACATGTCCCAAACCTTCTTAATTTAATTCTATTTGACTTGTAATCTTCCTATAAGGAGAAAAATAATACGTTGTAGACGCCAGGAGAAAGAGTTTCTGAAGCTCAGAAATGGAGAAAAACGCTTGGCGCCCGGGGTTTCGTCCCGGACAACTCTGAGTGAGCTTAAGATGCTCCCCCAAACATCTTATCTGATCAGTTGAGTGGCAAACGTAACATTTGCTATTGTAAAATGTTGAGAAGACTTAAGCCCCTAGCGCGCCATTCAACGCAAGCTCTCGCCACAGAAATCAGTCTTAGGCGACTTTCACAGCCACTTCCCAGCTGGTGCCCACAAAATTCAGGACTTCTAAAAAGGTGTTCTGTGGCATTTTACGTCTCGAGAGACGATCTTTTCCCTTTGCAACTTCTTGTGTGACTAAAGAGGCCAATCCTTGATACACAGCTGCGATCGCAGGTTGGGCATATATAATCACCAGGCGCCGTTGCATTTTCACCCTTCTTTCTGCTTCTGTTGTGTATGACATCTGCAATCTTTGACCCTTCTTTTATGCTCTCTCTCCATAAGGATCTGTCCAGTGCCACCTCTTCCCAGTTGCCAAGGTCGATTTTGAAGAGCTTCATGTCGCGTTTGCATACATCCGTATAACGTAAAAGTGGGCGACCAGCGGCTCTCCTGCCTTCTATTAGATCGCCATACAGGATGTCCTGTGGAAGTCGACCTACTGGCATTCTACGAACGTGGCCAAGCCAGCCAAGGCGTCTGCTGCTGATAACAGAGCGGATGTCCTGGCACCTTGCTCTTTGTAGCACTTCCTCATTGCTTATCTTATCTTGCCACCTTATTTTAAAGATCCGCCTTAGGCTTCGGAGGGGGAAAACATTCAGCTTTTTTTCCTGCCATGAGTAGGTTGACCATGTTTCACTTCCGTACAGCAAGGTGCTCAACACACAGGTCCGATAGACTAGGGCTTTAGTACTGCTAGTCAGCAATATACTGCAGTTCATTGAGTGTTTTCACGAGGAAACTAAATGCACTGTCAAATTCAATGGAGCCCAATCAGCACCTTTTGAGGTTTGCAGTGGTATCAAGCAGGGATGTGTGCTCGCACCTACTCTGTTTGGCATATTCTTCTCCTGTCTACTGCATTATGCGTACAACGACATAAACGAAGGTGTGTTTCTCCATACAAGATCCTCTGGAAAACTATTTAATGTATCAAGGCTGCGGGCAAAAACCAAGGTTAGGAAGCTACTCGTCAGGTAACTCCTGTATGCTGATGATGCAGCTATTGTGGCTGATTCTGATATTCAGCTACAGTACCTGGTTGACAAACTATCTGCTGCTTGCCAGAAATTCGGCTTAAACAGCAGTCAAAGCAAGACTAAGATACTTGTACAAAACACAAACACTGCACCTCAAGTAAGCATTAATGGCCAACCACTAGAAACTGTTGATCACATTTGTTACCTTGGCTCCATCATATCCAACAACACTCTACTGGATAAAGACATAAACAACAGGATAGCCAAGGCAATGGCCACCATGTCACGGCTGCAGAAAAGAGTCTGGGACAATATATTGCTGACTAGCAGTACTAAAGCTCTAGTCTAAAAAGGTGTGAGGCCATGATTAAACGTGGACGACCATGTTTTGTGCTTGCTCTTTTCGGCTTTTATGTTAAGTCAGACTTTGTTAAACGTGTTTCGTCTTGTCTAATGATATGTCTCACAAATGTCCATCAACGTTCAGTCGCTACTACCCTTAGACAGCGAATGTCTGTGTGGGAAAGATTTCTCTATTGGTAGCATTATCTCGGTATGTTATTCGTAGGATCCTTCTCAGCCATCACTGCTCAGCCTCTTTTCAACCTTCCACGTATCGAAGCGATGGTGGCCGTTGGGACAATGATTGTATTATGTGAATTTTAATCTTCAGGTCTGTATGACCAATGTAGATGGGGGTACTGTGTAACCTGCACCCAATATGCATAACTTTGAGGGCGTATTTATCCTTCATCTCGTGTAAACATTTAATCGTATTTCAAAGTAATGCCATATCGTCTGCAAAATCCAACTCGGTTTGGTATACGCCATGTGAACCCGAATGCAGCCTGTTCAATGTGTTCTTATGACATCGTCGATGGTTACAAGAAAGAGAAATGGTGATAAGATACATCGTTATCTCATATCCGTCTCGATGTTTTCCTCAGTCTGTTGTGACACACCAGCTTAATTTGCTTTAGACCTGTCGCTGAATCTGGAAAAATTGTTGCGAGATCCCCTATTCTCTTGCTATTTTACAGAGTGACTACGAGGGACCCGATCAAACTAGTTTGTTTTACATGTACAAAACTGATCAACATCCTTTGTTGGAATTCCAGGCTTTGCTCGACGGTCTTTCGCAGGATGTAAACCTGTTCAGTGCTTGATTTGCCTTTTCGGAAGCAGCTGAGAATCACTAGTATAATTTAAAACCTTTTCCCGTAAGGAGCTTTTAAATAATTTCTAATAAAAATGTTCAACTCAATGCAAAACGTGCGCATAGGGCAAGAAATTTATTGGCGCCTCCCTCCCCTTTTACCATGAACATACATAGGCAACTTTCTACACGAAGCGCCGGGGCATCGTGCCCCCTAGCCCCCTCCCCGTCACTAACCATAATCCATCAATGAATTACCTTTACAGTTTTATTGAGCTTACCGCACCGGGTGACACCGACCCTAGTGATTCCACTGTTCATTGCATCAATTCATATCGCCTATATTATACGCTTTGTTTTAATCCCCGTTCTAACATTGAATTATAAATTGAGGTTCTGAAGAAGGTTCAAGGAAGAAATATGCAACACTGACCTTACACTGAACAAGAATTCCAAATCAATCTACTATCAATAGCCTATGTTACTGAATTCGAAGAACACAACAATGAGTAGCTCTATACATGTTATACTTTTATATGACATTAAATTATATTTTTATTTAATGTGCCTCACATTTTCGTCATCTAAATAAAAATAAATACATGAAATATTGTTAATTTCATACTTTTTACAATTAATATTTGTTGGATGGATGAAGTTACCGGGAATGAAGTGACCGGAGATGAAATGACCGGAGATGAAATGACCGGAGATTAAAGGACCAGAGATGAAATGACCGCAGATGAAATGACTGCAGATGAAATGACCAGAGATGAAATGACCGCAGATGAAATGACCAGAGATGAAATGACCAGAGATTACATGACCGGAGATGAAAGGACCAGAGATGAAATGACTGGAGATGAAAGGACCAGAGATGAAATGACCGCAGATGAAATGACTGCAGATGAAATGACCAGAGATGAAATGACCGCAGATGAAATGACCAGAGATTACATGACCGGAGATGAAAGGACCAGAGATGAAATGATCGCAGATGAAATGACCAGAGATGAAATGACTGCAGATGAAATGACCAGAGATAAAATGGCCGCGAACTATCCCGTCTACGTCACTCCTCAGCAGAAGCCCAGGGCCTTCATGATAAATCTGCTGTCTCGTTTGTGGTGTCCTCTTAATAATTAATCATGAAAATGTTTTTTTAAACATCAAATCAGATATTTATGTATGCAAATCTTTTAATGGATTAAATGTTGTATTCAATTTTGATTTAGTCATAAAATGTGTAAAAGCAATAGCATGTCAACAAACAGAATAAATTCGTGTAAACCATTTATCAAATTACTACATAAAGGCTGATAAAGCTCATTAATAGTACACAAACATTTCCAATTGTTACAATCTACACTACAGTGCTGAATTTTGAAACCATGGACTTGTATATATTATAAAATAAAAAAGTCTATGTTTGAAACCTATAAAAGTTCTAGACCAGGCTAGTTACAGTAATATGATAGTTGAGAGATTGGATTTTGATTGATAATGTGACCTATGCCCTTGACTGAGCTCTAGGCTGTGGGAGTGGTCTTCCCTTTCGTTCAGGAGTCACTCGAGCTGTGTGAGCAGGTCTGCTTGAGGGTGAGTTTCCAACATTGCGTTTCCCTAATATTTTCATCAGGCCCTTGCTCATAAAATAAGGTTTCTCTGCCGTCCCATCATTCATTTCAAGATCCTCCACTTGATAAGAAAGTTTAAAAAAATATAAATAGGTTTTATAACTTAACATAGATAATATAAAATTTAACCTTCTTTACTGAGCTATTATACTTCTTAAAAAGATTGTTGGATTAAAAAAATACTTACAAAAACAAAGAAATAAAGTATCCACTGCCATGTTGTAGACACCAAAGAATACACAAGTCATTAAATAAGTGCTGACTGTTTGAATCTATAAGAAACATTCAAATATGATTTTTTTAAACGCATTTACAATTTCAAAACAATATTTGAAATAATAATTTTAGATTTATAAAACTACTAGCATTACCCACCGGCTCCGCCCATCCTAGGCTATATATATATATATTGTTAATTTTGCTATGGACCCTCTTCCTTTTCTTACTCCTAACAATCTAATAATATCAAGGCCCTTCTAAACACACTCACTTCTGGTCTGTAAAGTCTATATCACTCCCCCCCCCCATTTACGCACCGACCCCTCCCCCCGAAACCCACCCCCCTAAAAAAAACACTCGAATTTTCATTACTGTTACGTCTCGCTTTATAACGCTATCCCTTCCAAAACATACTTTTTTGCCTGAGTTCGATTACCAGTATCACTTATTTCCCCACACAAATTCCGTGTCTTAAAAAATAGTTCTCCACATAATCTCTAAGTATTCTTCGAACACCTGAAGAGAACAGCACACTATTTGTCCTTGACACAGTCTGCCAAAGAGCTGACAGCTCAGCAGCAAAAAGCTGGCTAGAAGAAAGAGAAGAATCGAAGTGGTTGAAAGTGTCTCTGGTGTTTTCAAAGTGTTCAAAAAACTGTACCAGGATCGAGGTTATAAATTTCGTTTCAATTTACATATAGATTGAATTATTCCGAAAAACCCTATTTAAAAATATAAATGAAAATTAAAAAGATACTTGAACCCTTGACCCTCAGATTAAAAGTCTGATGCTCTGCCGACTGAGCTAACCATGCGTTTTCATTTGTGAGCACATAAAGCATAAAAACTAAAATGCTTAAAAATGGGAATATTGTAGTTTTCAATACGTCAGCTTAAAAACAACAACAACAACAAAAAAAAACACGTTGAAATCGCAAATTTAAAAAAATCGTTTTTTTTTGGTAAATTAAACTGAGGTTTGGATCATGAAAATATCTTTGTTGTTGTAGACCAAAAATGAATGATAACAGGTTCAAGTTATGTATTTGTTTCGTTCACATCCAGTGGGAGGAGTAGTGCTTAGTGAGTGAGGGCTTTTCAAAATATATAGCCTATAAGATTAAATAAAAAAAGTAATGATGCTTGCACTGTAATTTGTATTTACTTTATTTTATACAAAATTCCAATGTGATGATTCGTTAGTTTTAATAATGATTACTAAATACATTCTTTTCTTTCATATTCATTTATGTCTTTATTACAAGGTTTCTTGATCTTGATATTTGGATTTCATTGTTGCTGAATATGTTTGATCAATAATGCATTAATCTTGTCATCATTATAGGATACCTTGTCACTATTAGATGAGATTTTAGATTTGATGTCATACCGCAAGGTTAGATTCTTTTTTTTTTATTTTCAACATTTTAAATTATTTTAAGTTTCCAAATGATATACTCACATAATATACAATGACATAATCACAATAACATAATCACAATAACATAATCACAATGACATTCTCACAATGACATACTCTCAATGACATACTCACAATAACATACAATGACACACTCACAATGTCATAATCAAAATGACATACTCACAATGAGATAATCAGAATGACATACTTACTATGACAGGTGCAAGGTAATAATTTAAATTAGGTCGTACTACATAGTTGTCAAAGAAATTGATGCTGCCTTTAAACCAAAAGAAGGACATAGTGACTGTGGAAGGAAGATTAATATTAATAATAAAATCATTTCTAGGGTATTCATAGGGCTGATATTTTATTAAAAGCTAAACACTTGTTTTGTAATGGTAATAACTAAAAAGCTTTTATAAGAATTATTTTTAGTTTGTTTATTTACTGATAATAAAGTCTCTTACAAACTGCTCCAGTGACCAAAACTCTACTGAGAAACAGAAGAAAGTCTGTCACTTTGTCAAGGACTATAACTCTGTTTTAAAGAAACAATATAGGTTCATTCAAAATTCACAATACATTGCAATAATTTTGTTTTTAAAAAAAGTCTTTTTTTTTAAAACTTTGTGAAATAGAAAATATACACAGTAAGCTTTTAACTAAAATGAAATAGAATAAAATATGTCATTGCATCATTTTTTTTCAAAGTAATGTCCGAAACTGAATGTCAGACATTGAATGTCTAATATTGATTAGATAATTATTAATGAATGATAAAGGATAACTGAAATTGATTAGTTATTGAATGTCTGATAATGAATGCATGATTTTACCTTAAAGAATTTCTCATAATTAAAAAAAATGCATCCTTAGCAGAAATACAAAAGTTTTTCCCACGAATAGCAATCTGAAAAAAAAAATGTATACATTATTTATGTTTTTTTATCATTTTACAAATTATCATAATTATTGCTTATTTTAAACAAAGGTACTAACCAAAATATAGGCATTTTTGTTAATAAATTTCATAAATTTCTCAAGGCACCAGAAACAACATTTTAAACATCTGTTGAGAAAATATGAGATTTTATTGATGAAAATGAAATAAAGCTTTTATATTAAAACAAAATATAATATAATATAATTTTTAAGGTCTCAATGCTTCGCTTTACTGAAACTATTTTTTTTTGGTTAAAACAAAAGAAGCAGACATCATTTTTAGAAGCTTATATCAACTCACTATTTCCATCAGTCTGTCTGTCTGGTAAAAAAGTTTGTACAGGTTATTTCTCCCACACCCATTCTCAGATCATTGAAACTTTACACAATTATTCATTGGTGTAGACTGTAGAGTAAGTGTAGACAATACATGAATCAATAAAAAAAAAAACCACAATTATTCAAATATTTACTGGTAATAAATTATCTTGTTTGATATTAAGAAGGGAAAGTAATTCTTCAGTATACATAGATATTACTAAATATTTAGGGTTTATCCCCTTAGCTGAAACTTAAAACAATTATTTATTGTTACAAACAATATGAATCAATAAAAAGTTAACCATTTAGATAATTAATTGCGTATCAAATAAGGGAAATAGCTTCTACATTATAGAGATATTTAGTTGTAAGTGTTGAGTTCTTCCACTTAGATTATCTTTTCTTTAAAAAAAAAAGATTTATTATCAATAAAGTATTGGTTTTAAAGGATCATTCATCTAAACAAAAATTATAGCTTGTTTACATTAAAACAAATTTGGCCACTTTGTTTTGAGAATCTTTCAGTTTGTAGTCCAAGTATTCAAGAAATATTCTTATCAGTTGAATAATAGCAATAATGAGTGAGCCAAAGGCCAGGGACCCAAGATGATACCTGAAATTAATTGTAATGAAAATATTTAATCAGGTTTTTGTGTATATTATAAAGAGAAAAATACATGTACAGATTAAAATGTGATAAATAGGCTCACTGATGAGCCCATACACATTGCTTGTATGCTATTTCAAATTTGAAATTCCCTGTAAGATCTTAGTGAAAGTAGTCATGCTATCAATAGATAAAGAATGCAGAACTTACCTAAATGATCTAAATAAAGACATTGCAACAGGGAATGCTGGGATATCTTTAGGTTTCTCCCAACTCCAATAGTATGAGCCAAATGAACCTGCTAGAGTCATGTGACTTAAAGCTACTATAAAATTAAGTGTCCATAGTAGCATGAAGACCATAAACACCTCCATAGGAATGACATATCTGTAATATCAAAAACAAAATGATAGTGTTACTAATAGATCCTGCCTCATAGAGTATGTAATTTATGGTTTTTTTTTAGGGGACATTACCAAATCAAAAGTTTGCAGTTAACTTTTTAATTATTTGAATAAATAATTTACTTCACTATTCAAATACATATTAAAACTCACTCATTTCCACCATATTTCACAAACTCACACAATGTTCCGAGAGTTGAGTTCTTCAAAAAAATAATGTTGAGTACATTAAAGCAAACAAATTTAGTTAAAGATAAACTAATTTGATGATAAAAAAATTAACTGTATGGAAAATATAAATCAGTTGAATTGTTTTACAAAAAATAATTTGCAAGAATGTCAACAGCTTGTCATTTTTTTAAATTCTGAAAATGAAATAACCTTTAAGGTTGTTATAGACATGAGTTTCAAAAATACATGTAAAATTTAAGGTGGAGTTAAGTTGATAAAACATGACACATACTACACTAGAGAGTTGGAAATTTTAAATATTTTTAAGAATTTATTTTGTGCTAGGTATTTTACTTATGACATGGTTACAACACTGTTATGGAGTTTATATGTGTGTTTCTGATCTAACCATGAGAAATGGTGGGCTGATGGTTTGTTTGTGTTGGGTAAAAAAGATTCTGATGAAATCACAACAGTGGTCTGTTGTAGTTCAAGTTTGAAAATACTGATGTAGAGAGGTGAACCTGCAAGAGACTTGCGACAGAAATGATCAGTATGTATTTTATTTTGTTTAAATTATCATTTCACTTGTGTTTCTAAATATACATATATACTTTCAAGTTGAATCTGTGTATATTTATAAATAAAAGTTATACTGTTTTGTTTTAAAAGAGTAACATACCAAACACTTAGCATCAACACACACTTATTGGTGTAAAAAAAAAAGATATGTCTAAAGACTGAATGGAAAAAAAAATTAAGTTTTCAGATGTGCAAATGATTTGAAAACTTAATAAAAATGATTTTGCTACCTTTACTGGAATAGTTGAAATTAATTGAAATTAATATGTTAGAGCAATAATTTAATGTTTCTTTGGCAATTTATGTCCTAATTAGTTAACTAAGCATTTCTTTAGATTGTTTGACAATTATCTTTAATGCAAATTTAATTATTGAAAATTTCTAGTCTCTTTAATGAAGTCTATATAATCTTACATCAGGCTGACATGGTATTCTAGAGAGGTAGTAGTTGATATTGTTGGTGCTGGTATTTGTTGCATTGCTGTAATATTGGGAATGACCCATTGAAGCAATGTATCTGGATTTTTAGTTAAGAATCTTATGCAATTGATGTTGATAATAATTAGGTAGTTCTTTTTTATCATTTTGCGCTTCATAATCAGTCTATTTCAACAAACCTTAATTGATTAAAATCAATGTTAAGTTAATAGATCCAAAAAATTCTTAAAATAAATTGAAATTGACAAAGTGACTGTGTATAGATTCAATATATTTTTCATGACATAAATGGATTTTTGGTTAAGGATACATGACGCTGGCTACCCAATACACAAGAAAATTAACTTGCAGAAGAAAAGGAACAAGTGGCCAAAATAGTGTTGAAAACATGTAATCAATAGCTCTGTAGAGGAGAAACAGAAGTATTATAACAAAATTTGACTTGCCTTCTAAAAAAACATTTAAATACTATCCTCAATATTGTGTAACCCCAGGAAGATTTTTAAGAGTACAAAAAGCTGAGTAAATAGATGGAAACTATAAGGCAAATGAAGCTAGCACAAAGATGGTCTAATTTTTAAGGCTTTCAACATTTCCTTCGCGTTAATATATCCCTTATTCTGATGAGCACAAGATCTGTTGACCGACTTTCACCATTTAGTCTTTTACCTTGGATAGAATCTCTATCAATGGCAGACCCGTCCATTCTTTTGTGTTATTTTCCCATCCCTTTCTCTGTCTGCCTCTTCTTCTGTTACCTGGCACTTTTCCCTGAAGGAACTTTGTGAACCCTGTGATACGGCTATAAAGTTTAGTTGTTTTTTTTTTCAGTCATTAGCAGGTTATCATGGGGTACAATCACTGAATTAATCCTATTTCTAATCTCTTCTTTGTGATTTGGTCTTATAAGTAATACCTAGGATCTTTCTGTAGCATCTCAATTCCATTGCTAGGATCCTCCTCTCTAGTTTTGCAAGCATAGAAGAATGTGGCCATGACCAGAGAGCACATTTTGATGTCGAGGACTATTGCTTGTCTTTCCCAATTGTTTTAAGGTTTACAAGTGCTTCTGTAGACTGCAATTCTGACCAGTAGTTCAGATTAGGTTCCTTCATTTGAGACAATAGCTCCAAGGTATTTAAAGCTACTTTTAAAATCCTGTTGACTATTGGTCATGATTTGTGTTTTTTTGGCATTGATATGCATACCATATGCTGCAGAAGTCCTGTATATGTACATCCCCAAGTCAACTAGCTCATCTTCTGCCCCTGCCAGACAATCTGTCATCGGTGAAATGCAAGTTAATATTTCTTCATCCTCCAATGCTTACAAAACTTCAATTATCCTGTCAAGGAAGATTTTGAAAAGAATTGGTGAAAGTAGGCAGCCCTTGTCTCACTCCAACTGTGGTTTTAAATCAGTCTTCAATGTTGTTGTTGAAGTACACTGCACTAGTGGCCTGCTTCTGGATTAGTTTTATTACTAAGCCTTCATTTCTATGTGTAGGAAATAAATTGAAAGAGATTCTGTCCAAGGCAAAAGACAAAGAGGAATGGCGAAAGACGGTCAACAGATCTTGTGTGGTGCATTTAGTCTGAATCAAAAGTGAGACTTGCAAGCTCAATCTTTATGTGACCATTTGCAAAATCATTTCAAACAAGAGTCTTCATCATTTCACACAAAAAAATTCATCATTTTAAGTTGGTAGATTAGACGAGAAATGTGGACCTCAGGAAGATGTTTTGTGCCTTACCACTAGTCAATTTTATGAAAAAACTGAAAACAAACTGGTTAATCCACTTCAAAAGATTGTCAAACATTGAAGCAGACATGAATGTTTATATTAACTGACTCTAGAATTCATGGGAAAACAAACATTGTATTCTTTGTTTAAAAAAAAGATTCATTACAAAGGGTTTACTAGTCTTCACAAGACATAATTCTGTTAAGCTATCTGACTCAGTAAAAAATAAAAACTATTTTTGTTAATAACATGTAGTGTAAGTCTCAAACCTGCTGGCTTCTTTAATAAGTTCAATAGCTATACAGACTCTTTTGACCAGGAATAAAAACAAGAAAAGTAGAAGAATGAGCAAAGTACTTGTAGCACAACCTGAAATAAACAGGAACAACAACTCTGTCTTCAACTTCATACCATATGTTTAGGAAATAAATTGATCTGGAAATGATTAGGACAGCATTTTTGCTAAAGATATTCAGATTTTCCTTGAAGAATTCCACTTACCAAATGCAAGCCATGTTTTTTTCAAAGACAAATAGTAATTAAAATTCATGGCAAAAGCTTGTGAAATGCCATATTCTTCGGTAGCATTTAATGCCTTCAGTCTGTAGTATTCATTATAACAATAATAACAAGCTGGGAAAAATAAAAAGACTTGTTTGTATTATTATTTAAAACTCAACATAATATTGATGTTTATGATTGAACATTTAAAAAGTCACAGGTAAAGGGTGTGTGATTAAGCCAATTCAACTTTGTGTTTGTGGTAAACTAAACTGATTACCTGGCTAACCACACGATTCCCGTGTTATTTTTAATCTGTAAATATGAATTTACCCCACATTAAGCCATTCATATGCAAAGTTTTTGTTCCTCTAAAAGTAGATATGTGTAAAAAAAAATCAAATAGCCTAATAAGCCATAATCATATAATTCAAATCATATTTAGTTGTTTGTTTCCACTAAATATACCAGCAACATCAACTAACATGGTCTATCTATGATTCAACTTTTACAATTGATTTATTTATGAGAATATCAGAATCGTTTAGCAAAACAATTTCTCAGTATCCATAAAACTTACCAAAAGATAATAATCCATAAATGCAAACTAAAGTGGCCCACACCATGATGCCAGCCAGCCATCTTAATAAGAACATCCACAGCATACAGAGTAGTAATGAAACGAAACATCCTCTAGAAAAACAAAAATTAAATCATAATTGTAGGCCAACTTCAAGCATAAAACATACTTTTAGCTTATTGTGTTCAACATATTACATTTATTACAAAATAAATTTTAAGATTTCAAAAACTAGATCAAGTCCCTATGATGCTACTTTAAAAAAAAATTAATTATCGTTAACTTATAGTATCATCCCCCATGATGCTACTTTTAAACAAATTAATTACCATTAACTTACACTAGTATCATCCACCATGATGCTACTTTTAAACAAATTAATTACCATTAACTTACACTAGTATCATCCACCATGATGCTAAAATATCTTTAAATATCAGGTCTACGAATTCCTTGACTTGATAAAATAGCGACAGATAACTGAAAAAAAAGGACAGACCAATGAAATAGCGACAGATAACTGAAAAAAAGGACAGACCAATGACATCGCGAAGTCATAAGTTGTGTGTTATAATTAACAAATTTCCAAAATACTTGACCGTCATTCAGCCAGAAAAACCAACGACTTGACAGAATTTAAGTCATTGATTAACATGCAAGACTAGATTGACATGTGAAATGCGTAGGACGTAGTTATCTTCTTTGTTGTTGTTTTTCAAGTAACGTCTGTAATATATAAGATAAGATAATATTTTCACGTCTGCTATATCAGGAATCGTCATACCAACAGAAACATATGTATGCGAGACATGGAAGTCATCTGCCAAAATTAAGTAGGCTCAACAAAAATGGCTAATACGTTTTTAGGGGGTCAGTTATAGAGATCGGGTCTCAAACAAGAAAATTCTATGCCAAACTGGGAGTCGACCAGTGAAGCTGTGACAGAGCGTCGCATGAGGTTTGCGATGACATGGAGACCAATATTAGGGAATGGCAAACAGGGACGTCCTCATACAACTTGGCGCCACACCTTCAAGAAGGACCGCAGAGCAGTGGACACCAGGTGGGAGGAGGCTTCAGGCATTGCCAGCGACAGATCTTTATGGAGACAGCTTGCCGCCCAATTCGCCGAACGGCGCAGAAGGATTCAAGTCTGTTAGTAAGGAAAGGAAACAAGGAACCGTAACTTACTAGCTGGCATCACTGAGTTTTCTCCCTGTAACACTGCTGTTCCCAGAATCAGTGATAGCATAACTCTTGTTATTGTACTGATATGTTATGTCTGCTGCTAGGTTGACAATGTCCACAAATATGGATGGTACACAGTAGTTCATTACTGCAAGGTAATCAATGCATTGGTAAACAGTAATTAACAAGGCAAATATGCCGAGCATATATTTCCCATACAGTCTCTAAATAAGAATATAATAATGCTTCCATCTTCTATACCAAAGCAATGAAAAATAGTGAAATTATAGAGCTTCATCAAAATACCCGCAAATATTATGATACTCTAGTTAACCTTCCACTGATATGTCACTGTTTCTCATTATGAGATGTATTGCTCATGTTCGTGTGGATTTTACTATGCAATGCATTGGGACTACTTATGTTCGTGTGTTTGTAGCTATGAGATGTATAGCTTATGTTCCATGTTCGTGTATTTCTAAGAGATGTATTGTTTATGTTCCATGTTCGTGTGTTTCTAAGAGATGTATTGTTTATGTTCCATGTTCGTGTGTCTCTAAGAGATGTATTGCTTTTGTTCCATGTTCGTGTATTTCTAAGAGATGTATTGTTTATGTTCCATGTTCGTGTGTTTCTAAGAGATGTATTGCTTATGTTCGTGTTTCTGACTAAGAGATGTATTGCTTATGTTATATGTCTCGTGTACAGATGCCCAAGCTCTAGAAAAATAAGATAATTAATATCAAGTGCAATCAGTTCACACTAACCGGAAGTTGTTTTGACATAATAAGCAGCACAGTCACCGTCCTTGACATAGTTTTGAACCGTTTTCTGTATTGGAAAAAGACCTCGACTAAAATTCGTTGCCCTAAATAATTGAAAGACTAATTAAGCATTACTCTAACAAATACAGAACTAACAGTTTCACACAAGCACAGAAACATATTCCTTTATATTTCCATCTAAGAAACACAAGCATGAAGTATCATCAGGCAATGGTCGATACATTAGCAACAGGTCAACCTGCGGTGCTTATCTGAGCCGTTACGTGGTGCTATCCAGCTCCTTCGGCCCATGAGTCCACAGAGGATCTGATTTCATAGGGCTCGACGATTTTTGTGTGGTAACGCGTCCTGTGACATGCTTCTTTGCAATGTATATGACCCCTAGGTCGAAAAAGATTGGCCACCACTGCATTATTACTATAAACACAGATAAAAACTTCAGTCTTGATGAGCATAGCAGATACTAGCAGGCAGTAATACTACGTGTCTAGTGACTCTGGTCGTATTTTAAGTAAATGTATTTTTGAGTAAAGATGTTTTTTAAAATGATATTCTTTAATTTATGAATGGACAATTAAACACGTGCTATTGGAGATTTTTTTCCTTTGACTTTCTGATCATTCAGAACTGTGTTTTACAAGTTTCGGGTCCTCCAGAAATGAAAATAATCAAGTTCCAGTTCAAGCTAATGCGGGAAGGGCAGCAGGGGATGACAATGGAATTTGTTGAAAATTGGGACCATCGTATTGACCGACCTAAGAGCATACTTCATGTCCAGGAAGCCAATTATTGTTTACACCTATGAACTGTTGTCTCTGCGCAACTAAGAACATTCGTGCATAAAAAGATCATATTCTGTTCTAAAGTTCAATCTCAAGAATTTTAGTTTCAAGTTTAATTGATTGCTTAAGTTTGTATACGTTCCTAAACAGAAATGAAGATGATTAAGTCCTAGCCCAGTAGATAGCAGCAGGCTCCTAGCCCAGACACCCTGCAGTAGATAGCAGCAGGCTCCTAGCCCAGACATCGTGCAGTAGATAGCAGCAGGCTCCTAGCCCAGACATCGTGCAGTAGATAGCAGCAGGTTCCTAGCCCAGACACCCTGCAGTAGATATCAGCGAGCTCCTAGCCCAGACATCGTGCAGTAGATAGCAGCGGGCTCCTAGCCCAGACATCGTGCAGTAGATAGCAGCGGGCTCCTAGCCCAGACATCGTGCAGTAGATAGCAGCGGGCTCCTAGCCCAGACATCGTGCAGTAGATAGCAGCAGGTTCCTAGCCCAGACATCGTGCAGTAGATAGCAGCGGGCTCCTAGCCCAGACATCGTGCAGTAGATAGCAGCAGGTTCCTAGCCCAGACACCCTGCAGTAGATATCAGCGAGCTCCTAGCCCAGACATCGTGCAGTAGATAGCAGCAGGTTCCTAGCCCAGACACCCTGCAGTAGATATCAGCGAGCTCCTAGTCCAGACATCCTGCAGTAGATAGCAGCGGGCTTCTAGCCCAGACATCGTGCAGTAGATATCAGCGGGCTCCTAGCCCAGACATCTTGCAGTAGATAGCAGCGGCCTCCTAGCCCAGACACCCTGCAGTAGATAGCAGCGGGCTCCTAGCCCAGACATCGTGCAGTAGATAGCAGCGGGCTCCTAGCCCAGACATCCTGCAGTAGATAGCAGCGGGCTCCTAGCCCAGACATCCTGCAGTAGATAGCAGCGGGCTTCTAGCCCAGACATCGTGCAGTAGATATCAGCGGGCTCCTAGCCCAGACATCCTGCAGTAGATAGCAGCGGCCTCCTAGCCCAGACATCCTGCAGTAGATAGCAGCGGCCTCCTAGCCCAGACACCCTGCAGTAGATAGCAGCGGGCTCCTAGCCCAGACATCCTGCAGTAGATAGCAGCGGCCTCCTAGCCCAGACACCCTGCAGTAGATAGCAGCGGGCTCCTAGCCCAGACATCGTGCAGTAGATAGCAGCAGGTTCCTAGCCCAGACATCCTGCAGTAGATATCAGCGAGCTCCTAGCCCAGACATCCTGCAGTAGATAGCAGCGGGCTTCTAGCCCAGACATCGTGCAGTAGATATCAGCGGGCTCCTAGCCCAGACATCCTGCAGTAGATAGCAGCGGCCTCCTAGCCCAGACATCTTGCAGTAGATAGCAGCGGCCTCCTAGCCCAGACACCCTGCAGTAGATAGCAGCGGGCTCCTAGCCCAGACATCGTGCAGTAGATAGCAGCGGGCTCCTAGCCCAGACATCCTGCAGTAGATAGCAGCGGGCTCCTAGCCCAGACATCGTGCATTAGATATCAGCGAGCTCCTAGCCCAGACATCCTGCAGTAGATAGCAGCGGCCTCCTAGCCCAGACACCCTGCAGTAGATAGCAGCGGGCTCCTAGCCCAGACATCGTGCAGTAGATAGCAGCAGGTTCCTAGCCCAGACACCCTGCAGTAGATATAAGCGAGCTCCTAGCCCAGACATCCTGCAGTAGATAGCAGCGGGCTTCTAGCCCAGACATCGTGCAGTAGATATCAGCGGGCTCCTAGCCCAGACATCCTGCAGTAAATAGCAGAGGGCTCCTAGCCCAGACATCCTGCAGTAAATAGCAGCGGCCTCCTAGCCCAGACACCCTGCAGTAGATAGCAGCGGGCTCCTAGCCCAGACATCCTGCAGTAGATAGCAGCGGCCTCCTAGCCCAGACACCCTGCAGTAGATAGCAGCGGGCTCCTAGCCCAGACATCCTGCAGTAGATAGCAGAGGGCTTCTAGCCCAGACATCGTGCAGTAGATATCAGCGGGCTCCTAGCCCAGACATCCTGCAGTAGATAGCAGCGGCCTCCTAGCCCAGACACCCTGCAGTAGATAGCAGCGGGCTCCTAGCCCAGACATCCTGCAGTAGATAGCAGCGGCCTCCTAGCCCAGACACCCTGCAGTAGATAGCAGCGGGCTCCTAGCCCAGACATCGTGCAGTAGATAGCAGAGGGCTTCTAGCCCAGACATCGTGCAGTAGATATCAGCGGGCTCCTATCCCAGACATCCTGCAGTAGATAGCAGCGAGCTCCTAGCCCAGACATCCAGCAGTAGATAGCAGCGGGCTCCTAGCCCAGACATCGTGCAGTAGATAGCAGCGGCCTCCTAGCCCAGACATCCTGCAGTAGATAGGACTGGGGATCAACTATGTCGTTAGAATGTCTGCCTTACAGACATTCTCCTCTACTCACCGCGGCGGACTGGGGATCAACTATGTCGTTAGAATGTCCTGCATTACAGACATTCGTCCTCTACTCACCGCGGCAGACTGGGAATCAACGTTGTACTTGCAAATCATTTTCTCTCTTTCGGAGGCCAACACTTTGTTGACAGCGGTCTCCAAGGCAACCGTTTGAATGAAAGACCAGTACTCTGAAGGACATGCTTTTACACAGATCTGAAACAATTAAACAATATTATGCTTTGTTGTTTTACATCTTTTATTTCGTTTTATTTTAGATTCTTTGCCAAACATTTTTCAAAAACACTTCTGCTAACTAGACGATATTGTGGTTTTCCTTCAAATAAGCTTTTCTAATTTCAACGCAATGTAAAACCTATAGAATATCTATAACATTTTCCACAAGGACATACCATATTTTGTTCAGCCTTATTCTGTTGCTAATTTTAATAAATCTACAATATTATTATAACTTTTTAAATAAAATATTATTAGATTCGTTGTATTATAATTTCACAAAAAAAAAACAAAAAAACAATACTAGCAATGCTACGATACATTATTGTTTAGGAAAGTGTAGTGTAGAAAGACTGATGGGGGGGGGGGGGGGGGTCACTATGAGCTAACCACACCAGGTGGCTTCCACCTTACCGACGCCTTCTGCGTGAAAACCACCTTTAATAAGAGTAGTTAATAGAACCGATAAGACATCAGTTCATTAATTTTTTACATTTCTATTTCTCCCGTTAAAAAAGGCAAGTTTTAGTAGTTGTTAGTAGTTGACCTTGTTTAAAAAAAAATTTAAAGCCTCAATTAAAAAAAATTATACAAATGTAGACATACCAAATTAGTTACGATTCATTTTAATACTTGAGATTCTGCGATATTTTTTACAAACGGGGATACTACGCCACATGTGGGAATACAAGTGAAGTATCGACTTACCCGTGTTGTTGGACAGCCCAATGAAACTACAGCTAGGCCAGTCTCTGCACACTTTAGTATATCAAACATAAATAAATATTTCTTCTCTCTGTGAAAGTAACAAATAAACATTTAGAACTGAACAGTTTTAACAGCGTCTTTAAAGGATACTCAATAAATATGTGCATTCTCAAAGTACATTACTTGTAGGTGTCAACACCACAAATGTTTCCATAGCTGTCCGTTGGATAAATAAGTTTGACTGGGTCACCCCGGACATATCCTGTTCAAACAAAGAAGTAGAAGTCTTCATATAGCAGTTTATATTCTAGATGTTCTAATGTTTCTATGGTAATTGTTTACGTGGGTATCGCGTGAACAGTACACGGGGGTCTTTGAAACTAATGTGAGCTAGCTATTGGATTTGGTGGACTCAAGGACGCTGAAAAACTTCATTTTATCCAGAGAATACCAGTCGACATCGGAATATATAGCGCAAGCTCACTATTTCGATTGCCGAGCGCTAATCCGCCTGATCATCTCAAATACAATTCACTTAAGTCTATCAATACTGAATAGACAATTCTTGGAAATCCAAGTCAGTAGATTGGGACATTGATTCTCAAATCTATCAACGCTATTTAACTGTTTATTAAGGGTAGAAGGGCAGTGATGTCTTTTAAAGAACTAATTAATTATTATCTCCGGATAAGATGGACCATGAATTATCATTACATTTGGGACAAAAAATAATGTGACTGAATTCACATACAAACCCAAATCTTCATTGCATCCACAGGTTCCCGGTCATTTCATCCCCGGTCATTTCATCCCCGGTGACTTCATCCCCTAGTCATTTCATCCCCTGGTCATTTCATCATCTGATCATTTTATCTAACAAATAGTAATTGTAAGAATCGTGATCTAAGCAATATTTAATATATTCCTTTTTATTGACATGACAAAAAGTGTCATACATTTATAGATAAGAATAAAATTAAATGCCAATAAAAACAATTAAGATGTAAATGTAACATGTATAAATAGAGAGGTCAATGTCAAAAAGTGTTTTTCTGTTAATCTACGCCAATTAGATAGAGTGGGGTGGGAAAATGTAGATCAGATCGACGCCTAATGGCAGAGAGAGAGAGAGACAACCTACATGCACGATTTTTTACAGTAACCACTCAATCAATTTTAAAGACTATAGAAACCTAATCATGTCCACATCAATATACCAGTGTTGATATCTAAAGTGAATATCAATAAACAAATGTACACAGACATGTAGAAACGAAATATCGATAGAAATATGAAATAAATACCGATAAAGTTCTATAACGCAGTTGACGAAGTTAATGTTTAAAGGGAATTAAAGCAAAACATATAGCGACATGATATACTGAGGATGGGTGAAGTCAAAAATATCAAACAACATTCTACAGAATCATATTTATATATTAGATGAAATAAGGGCTTGAAGTCAAAGGCTTAACAGCACAACTAAATGAATAAGAAAAAAAAATTATTTGGGGATGAAGTGACCAAGGATGAAATGACAGGGGATGAAATGTTCGGTCACCGCATCACAACATGGACCATGAATCCACCAATAAAAGACTATAATTTTCATTATAGTAAAATATGGGTGTGACAAACATTAGAGATTTCTGTTGTAGTCTTTTCGTCGATACATTCTGGTCATACATCTTCCCATAAATAAACATGACCCATCAAAAGGCACTTAACACCGGTACTCTCAAAAACATAGCATCAACTACTCTAAAATCCTACCCATCAGATGCCATTTTCTGCTACACCGATGGGTCGGTGTTGAGAACTCCGATAGATCCGAGTATGGGGCCCTAATAGACTACCTGGACAGGACTGAACCAGACAAGCTCTCTGGTCCATGCTCCATGGACATGGAACTTACAGGCATAACTAGGGAATTGGAGATTATTAGAGCCCAAATGCCCAACAAAGAAACCAGCGCGACCACGGTCGTACTGGTAACGGGCTCTCACTTCAGTCTCTTAGCCATGGACTGCGATGGGGGAGGATCATAATAGAAGATGCTGAGTTGGCGCCTCAGATAACATCAGCCGATTTATTGAAGCTTTCTTTTTTATGCAGTGGACGCCCTCACATTGCGGTGTCAGGGGCAATGAGGCGGCTTTGGTCCTCGCAAGAGAGCGCGCAACTACAAATCTCGAGGCACCAAGAATGTTTCTAAAGGCAACGGCATAAATACGAGCCCGAGAAGTGGTTAAAATCCTGGCATCATCTGCGTCGTCTAGAACGCGACGATCCGCGGTGGAGGTTGAAGAGGTTAGACCAAACAATCATTGTGCAGTTTAGGACGGAACATTGTCCTGTTGGGTCATACTTTGCCTGGCTCCGTCCAAACTACGACTTCCGATGCCGTCACTGTGGAAAAAGCATCGAAACAGTGTCGCATTTTGTGTCCCCAGCTCCGAGAGCTAAGGGGGGACTTGTCTATACAGTCACTCGAGTTGCTACGAGACATTACGCCGTATGGCACTGTTTCTCATCAGAGCACTACGGGAAGGCTAGTCCTTCCTGTTCTGTTCCGAATCGGAGTTCATCTCAAGGCATCCATGTTAACTTGATCATATCGCTAGCTGAGATACTAAATAAATCTCTTTGGATGTTGCTCATAACTTATGAATAGGAACGACAACTGGAGTGAACCCATACAACCATTGGATAGCTTCCCTTCTTCGTCGTTTTATTTTTGTTTTAATGCAAGATCCATGAATAAAGCAGAAACGGACTTTATGTAGATCTTGGGTCTACCAATGTTATTTATTGTTAAGATAGGACCGAGTGTCTTTTTATTTTCTTGTTTTATTACTATAGGATAAATAGGTATTGGAAGGGTTCATTAATAATAAAGTTACTTCTTCCCTGGTGCTATTAGAGCATGGTATGGGTTGCCTGAGTCAGCCAGTAAAACCAATGACTTGGCACAGTTTAAGTCAGTGATTTACATGCATGACTAGAATGACCCAGGAACACACGTAGGTCGCAATGATTTATATTTGTTGTTGTTGTTAAATTATTTAAAAGCTAAGATTTACTTAGGAACCTTAATTTTATTTTGAAACGTCCAAACCTTTTGATCCCCACACGTCTTTCTATTGCCCAAATGTATATTTATTTTTAAAAAATCAAAATATTTTGGGAGTTTTTGTAGATATCTTAGAAAGTAACTGGAACATGAATGTTGCTTGCTTCATTAGCAAAGGACCAAACTGTGTGTTCTCTTGTAGAAGTAGTTGATGATTATAGTTTCCTTGTCTTCCAACACTTGCTCTCTAGATGGCCTCGGTGCAGTATTGACTTACCAACAAGTGACACGGCAATCATCCCTGCCAGAAAGATGACAAACAGAATACAACAGAGCACATCTGTACACGACCTGCAGGAGGAGACAATCAATACATGAATAAGCGCCGTGCCAGACAGTGTAAACATTGGCTTATTGGAAACATTTTTTTCTAATTTATACTTAAACCCGCAATACGTAACTAAGCCAAGTGAATAAACAGTGAAGCACAACCAAGGGTCAAAAATCCACAATTCTATAATTGGCCTGTTCAAGAAAAACAGTGAAACAAAATGTATCGAGTAGGTCAGTGACACGCGTGCCTTTAAGTTCTATGGCCCCTGTCCGAAAAAAAGTAAGTTATATAGCCAATTGTCAGAAGCAAAGTTATATGGACTCCTGTTAGAAACAAAGTTCTATTGCCCCCCGTCAGAAGCAAAGTTATATGGCCTCTTGTCAGAAGCTATATGGCCTACTGTCAGAAACAAAGTTCTATGGCCCCATGTCAGAAGTTATATAGCCTCTTGTCAGAAACAAAGTTCTATGGTCTCTTGTCAGAAACAAAGTTATATGGCCTCCTGTTAGAAACAAAGTTATATGGCCCCCTGTCAGAAACAAAGTTATATGGCCTCCTGTTAGAAAGTAAGTTCTATGGCAGCCTGTCCGAAACAAAGTTCTATGGCAGCCTGTCCGAAACAAAGTTATGTGCCCCCCTGTCAAAAACAAAGTTCTATGGCAGCCTGTCCGAAACAAAGTTATATGGCCTCCTGTTAGAAACTAAGTTATATGGCCTCCTGCTAGAAAGAAAGTTCTATGGCAGCCTGTCCGAAACAAAGTTCTATGGCAGCCTGTCCGAAACAAAGTTATGTGCCCCCCTGTCAAAAACAAAGTTCTATGGCAGCCTGTCCGAAACAAAGTTATATGGCCTCCTGTTAGAAACTAAGTTATATGGACTCCTGTTAGAAACAAAGTTCTATTGCCCCCCGTCAGAAGCAAAGTTATATGGCCTCTTGTCAGAAGCTATATGGCCTACTGTCAGAAACAAAGTTCTATGGCCCCATGTCAGAAGTTATATAGCCTCTTGTCAGAAACAAAGTTCTATGGTCTCTTGTCAGAAACAAAGTTATATGGCCTCCTGTTAGAAACAAAGTTATATGGCCCCCTGTCAGAAACAAAGTTATATGGCCTCCTGTTAGAAAGTAAGTTCTATGGCAGCCTGTCCGAAACAAAGTTCTATGGCAGCCTGTCCGAAACAAAGTTATGTGCCCCCCTGTCAAAAACAAAGTTCTATGGCAGCCTGTCCGAAACAAAGTTATATGGCCTCCTGTTAGAAACTAAGTTATATGGCCCCCTGTCAGAAACAAAGTTATATGGCCTCCTGTTAGAAGGTAAGTTCTATGGCAGCCTGTCCGAAAAAAAGTTATGTGCCCCCCTGTCAAAAACAAAGTTCTATGGCAGCCTGTCCGAAACAAAGTTATATGGCCCCCTGTCAGAAACAAAGTTATATGGCCCCCTGTCAGAAACAAAGTTTTATGGCCCCCTGTCTGAAACAAAGTTATATGGCCTCCTGCCAGAAACAAAGTTATATGGCCCCCTGTCAGAAACAAAGTTATATGGCAGCCTGTCCGAAACAAAGTTATATGGCCTCCTGCTAGAAAGAAAGTTCTATGGCAGCCTGTCCGAAACAAAGTTATGTGCCCCCCTGTCAAAAACAAAGTTCTATGGCAGCCTGTCCGAAACAAAGTTATATGGCCCCCTGTCAGAAACAAAGTTATATGGCCCCCTGTCAGAAACAAAGTTTTATGGCCCCCTGTCTGAAACAAAGTTATATGGCCTCCTGCCAGAAACAAAGTTATATGGCCCCCTGTCAGAAACAAAGTTATATGGCAGCCTGTCCGAAACAAAGTTATATGGCCTCCTGCTAGAAAGAAAGTTCTATGGCAGCCTGTCCGAAACAAAGTTCTATGGCAGCCTGTCCGAAACAAAGTTATATGGCCTCCTGCTAGAAAGAAAGTTCTATGGCAGCCTGTCCGAAACAAAGTTCTATGGCAGCCTGTCCGAAACAAAGTTCTATGGCAGCCTGTCAGAAACAAAGTTATGTGGCCCCCTGTCAAAAACAAAGTTCTATGGCAGCCTGTCCGAAACAAAGTTTTCGTGCCCTCTGTCCGAAAAAAAAGTTGGTCAACACTGGACACTGGTATAAAGCATTCAGTAAAGCATTTAGCTCCCTTGGAGAATCAGAATGTTAGAGGAGTTTATCAGGGGAGTTTATAATAGAACGGTTGTTAATCCAGTACAGTGATTACGAATTAGATGACAACTGAAAAGAGCTTCAAAATATAAAGACATACCCAGGCATGTAGCTTCAGAGAGGAGGAAGTTAAATCCTAGACATTTTCTGACAAACAGTGTGGCTGTCAGGAGAGTACGTTGGGTGCAGACACCAAATACGAGGTGAAACCAAAGTGAATCAATTATTATACACTTTCATAAATTAACAAGTTTCGGAACGCTTAAAACTTAAGAGAACTTTTATTGGATTATCTATGTTGTGAAGAGTTGACATCAACCCTAGTGACGTCTTTATAAAAAAATAAATAAATTCATGATGGAATAATGGATAATGAGACTAATTGCAGCATAGAGTACTTCAGTAAAAAGGTCAAAGAAAAACCCTAACCCTATGCTATGACATTGCTAATAGGTCGAAGTCGGAGGTCTGTATTCGTGCCCTGGTCAGTGCTTTCCTTTATTTAATCAGATTCACGTCACTATTTTCTCATTACCTATATGATCCTATTGCTACTATTTCTAATATCACAAAATTTCAGATGTGTCAGTTATATGCATAAAAGTTTAATATTTGGGATGTTTATATTATGTTTTTTTTAAATACATATTTTCATTTTATGAACATCTACAGATTATTATATAAAATGTTATAAAATGCATGTCATACCTGTTTTTAATTGGTCCCTTAAAATTGGGATCAAAGGGCCTTGCTTCTCCTACAGTAAAAATGTAATAAATATATAATATTAAAGTTAGAAAACGTATTGACTAGATCTGTATATTAAATAACAATGGCTAGTACACAAGTGCATGAAGTAGCCCCCGTTTTTTAGAAATATATCAACTCACTCTGTAAATAACAAGTCGTGAATCAATAAAAGAAAGGATAATAAACCAATTAGTTTATAAATTAGTCAGGATTTATTAATATTTAATGCAGAAAACGTGTCAAGCTTAGGGGTGATAGACTTTAAGTCATGTGTAGAGAATTAAGTCTTTGCTAAACATTATATATAATTATAAAACCCTCTACCTATATGAGCACTGGAATAGCTCAGTGGCTAGCACGTGGGCCTTTCATCGTGGAGACCCAAGACCTTGAGTTCAAATTCAGACTAAAGCTACTTTTTAAAAATTGCTTTTGAAATAGCAGCACGGAAACCTTCTCTCTCATACCCGCCGCCTCCACTCAATGGACTGGTAGACCTAGTACATTCTTTAACTACTTGTAGAGCAGTTACTTTTCCTTCACCAATTTGAATTCGTGCTAACATGTATATAGCCTTGTTCCTAATATTTGATCCGTGCTAGCGCTAGGGTTACTATTCTTATTATGACGGGAGAAAAAGATAAAATCATGAAAAGAAATACATTTTCTGACGTGTAGTATTTCCAAGACCAAGTAAAACATTTTTTTTAAAATTCCGCTTTAAAATATATTTTAAAAAAAGAACAATAATATTAACATTAAAATTTCGATGAAAATTGTTAGAGCCTTTTTCTAGATTCGTGTCCAGATTACCCCAGAGTTCGTGATTCAGAGTTATTGTACAAATGACGAGGTAAGATATAGATCATTAAAATAAAGTTACCGTATTTCTTCACGTCGTCTGCTGAGGAAATGTTTTCACTTCCGCCACAACAAGGCATGTTCCTGTTTGGATGGGTTCAATGTTCTATCAGACTTTAAAAGTTCTATTGTAGAGATTACTTCTCCAAGTTGTAAACGTCGAAAATCGTTCCATCATGATCTGCTAGCATAAGATTTCACTCATAAATATACACAACTTTCTTCCAATAGAAAATAGAATATAAAATCAACACTACGCTGTTATTAGGCTAAGCCATAATTTTAGGTACGAAAACTACAAAGATCTTTCACCCCCTCCCTCGCCCATTCAAACCTACAACTTGTTTATCAGGAATTAATATCAACATTTTTAAATTGACTCCAAAATAACCCTTCACGTATCAATAGTCCACTCTCTGTAAACCTTAATTTAATCGATACAATTTCTCAACAATGATCCTGTGCAATCGATGTTAATAACCCTCTTCTCATTGAATTGAAGGTGTGACAAACATTAAAGAATGGCAATACTCTGACTCGGTGAACCCAACACAGAGCTGAGAGTGAGACTGACAATGAGAAATTGGGAGAGACTCATTATTGTGCTTTTAGTATCACACCGTCCCACAGTTTGAGAACCACTCTTTAGATCGAGTAACATGTTTATTACAGATTTACAGGCTACAGAAAAGAAAGCAAGTACGGTATGTCTAGTAATAATAGCACATTGAAAATTAGGCGGCAGTTAAAAATTAGGACAATGGAACAAAATGTCAAACTTTACATTTTGCTGTGGCAGTTTGTTTTTAGCAACTATATGCCTATTTGATACTATAGTTTAATGTTTTAGTAAGTAATTTTTAAAAAATGATATCATCAAATAAAAAATAAAGCCACATAATAATGAAATGTCTAGGAGATGTTTGTGTTAACAGACTTACCGTTGGGGGTTGATATGCTCTCCTGCTCCTTACTTAGCCTATCAGTAGCAGTGACCAAGTTTTATCATTCATTGAAATGTTGCCTTCTTCATGTTCTCGAAAGATTCAATGAACACACAGAATGCTGAATCCTACACACAAAACAGAACGCGGTGTTGATCTCGTCATGGCATCTAGCTTTGCATTCCTAGCAAGCGATCGATAACAAACTATACCTGGCTTCGATCAGTTCTCTGAGACAGCCTTATAGGTGTACAATTGACGTGGTCCTCAGCATGGCATGGGATTATTAGTAATGAAACTTCATCATATTAGGATTTATTTATCTGGTGATACATTTTTATGATTTGATGATAGGTCTATATATTTGTGATAGATATTATAACATAGGCTTACGTTTATAAATTTAATCATTTTATAATCGTTGAATCGTTTATTAGCCTGGTACTTTATGTATTGTCTATACACACAGTACGATAAAAAAAACTCTTACGGAGAGAGACTTGCTGATATAGCAACATCAGTTCAAAAACAAGCAATAGCAGGCCTGGTTGCTTTCAATCAATTCCTACTTTGTGAAGCTGATAGTGGTATAATCGGAATGGATCTGGCTGGACACGATATGATATTATCCACAAATTGAAATAGATCCGATAGAATCACCCTGAAAAGATATTTGTCATTATGGGAATCTGATTGGTACTTAATGTTCAAATGAAATAGGAGGGGATCTTATAGGTTCAGGTGAAAGATCTGAAAGAATCGAATCATTGGAAAAAAAAAAAGAACAGTAGGGGGGATCAAACCCACGACAATTGCGTTTTATCTCTCCTTCGCTGCCAGTTTAGGAAATTTCCAGACTAAAATATTATATTACTGACTATTTCCAGACAGGAACATTATATGACTGACTATTTCCAGACAGGAACATTATATGACTATTTCCAGACAGGAACAATGACTGACCAGCTTTTTCCTTCCAATCACTTCCACCAAGCAAGTCCTACACATTCTAAAGTTATATTAGTCATGATTGTATAATTTATAAAACAGAGGTTTATCAAATTATCACTGAGAATGGAACGATTATATTACAGAGGTTGTCAGAGATAAAACTAAGGCTATATTATAGAAGTTGTATTGAAGTATTGACCTCACTTTCAGTATATTTTTATTGATAAACCAACAACAAACCAATGTAAATCTGGTACTAAGTTTCCTTTATTTATAAGAATATATATACAATTGTCAATATGATCAGACGAAACAAATTGAATTTTTCAACAAAAAAAAATTCTTTGTTGATATTTTTTCGATAACAGCAACAAATAGATCAGTAGTCTTCAAGTTAGCATGTATCTAAATGTCTGTATCTAATAGTCTCTATCTATTCATGTCAATGAAGTGTAATGGCAACTAATTGTTAAGTGAATGAAGAAACCTTGTCACATCCTAAAATCTTCCAATAACAAGTGGAAAACAAACATTACAAGTAAAGAAGAATCACAACAATTCAAAGTCTTCAGAAGAGAAATAGAACAGAAAATATGAAACTAGATCAAAGTATCCAACTGCTCCAGACTGAAGACAAACAGCACAGCATCTATCTATATATATAATTCTCTTCATGGCTCAAGAGTTAGGACACCAAGCAATGGAAAGATCATTCTCTTATTTCTGCAAGTCGGGCGGACTAGAGTTACCCTACGTAATTTTAGAGGCAAAAAAAAAAAGAGGGGAGGAGAACAAGTAGTATTCACCCGTCACTAAATAGCAGGGCTGGACTTAACCATTGTGACCGAGAAGTCATGGAAAGAGAACAAATAATCTTATCTGTATTCACCCGTCACTAAATAGCAGGGCCGGACTTAACCACTGTGGGGCCCAACACGAAATGGATTTTGCGGAGCCCAGTTTGGGTAGGGATATGGATAATTTGTGAAATTTAAGAGTTTGTATTAGAAAATATATTTTCTTTGCATTTTATTCATTCTTTATTATGCACAGAATTACTACACGAGCCATGCGTGTAGCAAAGTCATACAGTATATCATAAGAATTCTGTTTCCTACATAGATCACACTCAATAGCAAGACTTACCAAATGTTTCAATCTATCTTTGAGAATTGTTGACCTCTAGTAATTCTTCATTAGTTTGAGGCGCAAGAAGCTTCTTTCACTAGATTCCACAATTACGGTATTGCATAATGCCATTTTTATTTATCGCACGTAGGATTGGCGTTTTCCATTTTGAATGACATGGACACCCCAAAATGACAATTTTAGTCCATATATTTCAAGAGATTTGTATGTGTTTTCAAAAGATTTAAATAATTTCCGGATATTTCCAGGACTTTTTTGTATATTTTGCAATTTCAGGAGATTTCCAGGAGCTCCTGGTAAATCAGGAGGCCGAGGGAAATCTGTTATAAGTTATAAAATGGTTTAATTTAATAATTTATACACCTAGAATTTTTCTATGAAAGTGGGGGGCACATTGTTATGGGAATGATAAAAGATACTCCTCCCCAGCCAACCAAGGGATCTGGGGCAGTGGTTTGCTCCACCTAAGGGTTCCAGGGCAGAACCTTGGTGTTTAACATTTTTTCCTGTATTGACTATGCTAGGGGCAGGGGAGTATTGAACTTTAACAAGGAATAATTTTGTCTAGGGAGATGGGACAACAGATTCTATAGTCACTTATGTGAACTGATTCAGCTCTTAAGTCACTGAACTATTTTTTAAACACCAAAATTTAATGTTGAATTTTTCATGATAATTTCAAATTATCACTATCCTAAAACTCCTCTCCACCCGCCCACCCCAACCAACTGTGTTCTTCAAATACACTCTAGACTCAATGTTTATTTTAAGTCAATTGATTTACAAAAAACAAAACAAAACAACCAACAATCTGATGATCTACACAGATACAAACTAAAAACAAATAGAATGTAAAATATCAAAATGATTACTCTGTCAAACTTGCACAGACACATTTCAGTTTATCAAATCTATTAAACCTTCAACGTAATGATTGAATGTCAATAATTATAAAGGGTTTAAAGACAAAAATGAATTTTAAAAAAATGTAAAATAAATGTTTAAATTATATTACAAATTTTGCTGCAGTGAAAATGTAGCAGAAGTTACTTTATATTTCAAGAGTACATTACACAAGTATAGTGTGTGGACAGTACAATGATTCCAGGCTAGGGTTAAAACAGAGCTGTTGAGAAACAAATTGAAAACACCGGCTTAACCAAACTGCCTGAGCAACAACCTACGCTAGGGCTGCACATTGGTTTGAAACAGTTTGATTTACATTTAAGCCAATTTAGATGTTTTTTTCTTTTTATGTAATTACAAATAGTTACTTTTCCTCAAGTTTTAAATGAATTGAATTAAAAAATGCTTGAAAATAAATTGCTAAAAAAGGAAGATAATAAATAGCCTTATGTGTGTGTATGAGCTTGGGCAATGGCTTGGTATGAGTCATTTGTACATAAACTTAGTCACCTAAATAAAAATGGCACTCTGTAAATCATTTATAAAATATTTGATTGATTTAAAAAAAATGAAACATGAACTCATAAAAAATGTAAAGAATGAGTTTGGTTTATCAATGTGTATTCTAATCAAATCAATGAGGGGGGGGAGGTCGGGTATTATTATATCATTTGCATTTCAAATATTTTCACTTTAATTCCAAAATAATTTCTAAAACTAAAAAGTGCTTTGAGAATACCAAGAAAAAATACAAAAATAAATACCAGAGTATTGCTAGGAACAAAATTAAAGCTGAAAAGAACAAAAAATGTGTGTATCACATGATGTCAATGTTGACCTTTTGATCTGTGCCTATAAAACCTTGAGCTGTCTTGGTATTTTTACGTTTGCAGTTTATGTAAGGGAGGGAAGTCTTGGTGATGATGTTTAGCCACTGAGTATTCAACATTAAAATCATAGGGATACTGAAATATAGAAAATAGTAGTCTTTGAAACTAATGGAATTAAACAAGTTATTAGAGTGTATTCAAGACACATAAAGAAGTGCACTTTTTCTGACAAACAACATTCTAAAGTGGGATTTGTTTGGTTTTTGTTTGAAATCATAACTAATAACTTAAAAAAAAAATTCTTTTCTTCTTTAAAAGTAGATTATCATATTCAGTAAGTAATCACATTTTTAAATTCTCATCCTAATATTTCCCATTAACAAATGACATGACTCAAACTAATTAAAAATTTTAAGAGATTTATTATAATTTTAGAATTACTTTTGCCAATTTACATGTAACTTGCTAACTTATTTTCTATACATTAATATCTTTTAGGGGGAAAATTTCATAAATAGGGAAATTTTAAAATCAAAGCAGGACATCTTGACATGGCCATTTTTGATAGAGCTGTTTTGACATAAAATGTTTTAGTCACATAATATATGTTCAATTTAATGTTCTAAAAAGAATAACATATATCTATATTTTGTATGTGTTTTTGTTCTAGTGTATGTTTTTTTTAATGTAAAAAACAATGGTTATTTTTTTGTTTATTAGATATGGGAGATCAAAAGATGTGTGTGTGTGGTGCTAGACCATGAAGACAACATGTCCTGAGCCCATGCTACACAACATGGCAGCTATTGTTAGTAATATGCATTCATGAAATAGTCAAAGTTATTATAACTTTTTTTCAGAAGGAGGACATATACTATATATAATATAGTTTGGTATAGTAAAAAGCCATGTATATTATAAAAAAGATTTGTTTTATAAATTATCATGAACTTCTCTCACTAAAACGACTGTTCCAAAACAACCTTTTCACAAAAACATTGAGTACCCTTTTTAAATTATAATTTAGTTTTCTTTTTAAAACCAATCTACAAAGCCAATACAACAGATGATAAAATAACAGAACACAAACACAAACCTGTTCATCAAGATCTTTGTAACTTTTAAGTTTTAAATCAGGGATTGTCACCTGCACAATAATAAAACAGAAGAGCTTCACACAAAAAATATTACTAGTCTAATAAATATTTTATTTGTCAGTATTTCAATTTTTTTTTAAATCTAGTGTCAAATGTATCTCAATTTTAAAACAAAATTTAACAGTCAATATCAGTAGATTACTTATACTGTTTAAAAATTGATAATATATTTATTTATTATTACTTAATTCAACTAAACAGATCATGTCAAAAATATGCAGACATTTAGCCTAGAAGTTTTAAAAAAAAGGAAAAAGGAAGAAAAATGATATTAAGAAAAAGTTTAAATCTAAAGGATAGTACCTGCTGAAATGAGACTAAGAAATAGTTTTAAAATAAAGGAAAGTACCTGCTGAAATTCTAGAATCAGTTTATACTTCTGGTTCATCTTCCACTCTATACCTGATATAGCTGGAAATAAACAAACACAAGTTCTTACTCTTTTCTGTGAACTTAACACTTAATATTCTTTGTACTAGATGGAACACTCTCTTAAACACTGGTAACAGTTTCTCAAACAAGTTTTAAAGCTAGACTGAAATAGGCTCTACTAATTCAAAATATTTTATATTAAATCTTGATTGAACAAAGATTTGTAAATTGTACACTAATAATAAGTATCTGATAACAGTAAGGGTAGTTAATGAACAGAGCACATTATAATTAGACATCAAACTGATAAGAAACTAATCAAGAAATACAATTAATTTTATGTGGACAAATTACACAAACTTTTTTATTAGCTTTGGATAAAAAAAAAAAAGAAAAAAAAAAAACTATTTAGGAAAACTTACTTACTCTAGTTAGAACAGATCATGTAAGATATACTTCTAGTTAATGGCTACAGTGTGATTTCAGACTTACGATTGATATGACTGGTAGCTAGACTATTGGAGGATTGTTCGGGTGGACCAGTTCTTGACAATGTACCTGGACTTGTCATCGATGGCTTAACACCGACAGCAGGACTGATAGCATAAGGCAGAGTAGAAGTTGTTCGCTGTGGGCTGAAATAAAAAAAAAAGGAATTGTAAAATAAAAATATCTCAATAGTAACAAAAAGTAGTTTTAATTTCTAATTCTATCCTTGACCTACAGCAAAACAAATTTGAATGCCAACAGTCAATCTCACTAAAATGTATTCAAGAAACAGTGTTGAAAGTATACATATTATGTTCAATTATGTTTAATTTTGTTTCAATGTATGTTCATATCTTATAGATTACAGATATTACTTCAAAAGAGAAGATAATGTACAGCCATTTTTTCATGCTACATACACAATAACTTCTACCACCTACATCCAATATTTATACAAAAGTAGGAATATGTTTGCTAATATGGTTATAAACTAAACTAATAACTTTTCAGGAACAATAATACTTTTTTTTTACTTAACATAATCTTTAACACTACCTGTCCTTCGTCAACTAAAACCAACCATCCATTATGCCTAAGCTCCTGAAGGCTATGCCCTCTTTACTATCTTTAATGAAAATCTTTTTTCTTTCTTTTCAATCTCTCACTCTTGATGTCAATGGAAGTAAAAAAACATTCTTCTTAATCAAATTCTGACCCTAAGAGTCTAAATCAACTAAAATTTGGATCATCTTAAGCTTATTGCAAGCCTAGAACTACCTTTTACATGCCTGGTTCATTTTATTGCAAATTTTCATGTAAAACCACACCAATTTAAAGTAATCACATAGGGGCAGCCTTATGCAAAGCTATACGTGTGGTTTTATTACAATTGGTTGGTTATTTTTAGATTCTCATTTTTTTTTCATGAAATAGGCAAGTACTGACACTGGCAAAGAGACAGTTTGTAAATTACAAAAAACTGGTACACCAGCCTGATAGTGTTAATAGGTCAGAGAAAATAAATAACAAACATTTACATGAGTACAATTTAATCTGAACAATAAATACATGCTACATCCAAAACACATGTAGTATATAACTTCTAGAGATAATGTTGTAAGACTTACAGGCTGTACAGAGGTGGTGCTGATGTCATCTGGAAATTACTCTGTGGCAGGGAACCCATTTTGTAACACAAGTACATGCCATTGATGTCACTACAAATATTTATAAAAATAAAGTAACATTTGTTTAGAAAAACAGCATAACTAAAAATCATATCCCTCATCATAATAATCTATCATTATAAAATTCTTATTTAAAAATAGATTTTGCTTTAATTATCAAAACCTCAGCAAGAATATTTTGTTTGTTTCTGTGATTTAAGATCAGCATTTTGAATTATTTATTTTATATGTTATGTAAATACCCATAGATAGGCCTAATTTCTTTTTATCAAAACCTCAGCAAGAATATTTTGTTTGTTTCTGTGTTACAAAAAAAGCATTTTGAATTATTTATTTTATATGTAAGTACACATAGAAAATTTCTTTAACTGGAAACAAACTAAAAAAAAATTTAAAAATTGTTTAAATTAATTGTATTTTTATTATCATAGTAAAAGTAACTAAAAGTGTAACATATACAATACCAACCCAACAGCAGTGTAGCCTTGGGGAGGTTTTCTTTGATTTCTGTTGAGAAAAATGAGGTCAGTAATGGCATCCTTGGTTAATGAAGGTGCCATCCATCGAACACAAATTAATTTCTTCTGGGACGATTTCTCTTCTATACAAAATAGATCATAAATAAAGGTCTGCTTGAGAAATGCAATATTTGGAGTTTTGAGATGAAATGTCACCAACTTGTTTTGTAGCTTCTAGACAACTGAGAAGGTATGGTTGATTATGACACAA